>SJYT01042117.1:553132-694537 GCA_006410635.1 Cephalophus harveyi
GTTTGTCTAAATACCTAACTCCCATAAAAATTGAAATTAGTATTACATTGTCTTTTACATTAGCACAGTTTTATTCTGGTTTTATTTACCTTGATGACGGTATTGCTGTTTTCTCTTCTTCATGATTTTATATGAAAATAGGTTTTGTTTAGATTCATGATTGTATTTAGGTTTTTTATCTTTCAGATTCAGGTGTAGCTCTCTCCCAAGGAGATGGTATTTTGATGTGCCCTGGTTGAAGTGAACAAATGTTTCATCATTTTCTTCATGCACACTTGGATGGGTGCATGTCTGCATTTTCTCTTGTTTCATGTGACTCATGCTTAAATAAACAGATATTTTAAGGGAATAATCAGTTTGAATAACTGAACAACAGAAATATGATTAAAAGAAACTCAAGGTCACATACAGTACAGAAAGTCAATCCGTCAAAATTGCAACTGAGCCCGTTTGTATATTGTAACTTTCTTAGTAAGTATGTTAAGCTTTTTATTAATGCCTTTAAAAATAAATAGCTTTTTTTAAAAACTTGACTATCTGCTTTTCTTTGGAATACATGTGGTAAGTTGGAGCTTATGTAAAGATGTAAAAAGAACAACTCAGGCTTTTTTGGATAAAGGATAGTATTGTAAAGATACAACCAACTGTAAAACAGTGTTGCTGATAATGCAAGGTTAGGGCAGAAAGCCTCTCTGAAGCCGAATGTTAGAGGACTGGGCCTGGCTGCTGGGGAAGTAAGCCTGTGTTCTGTTGCTCAGCAGTCATACTGTCATTAAGGATAATATTGTAAAGATACAACCAACTGTAAAACAGTGTTGCTGATAATGCAAGGTTAGGGCAGAAAGCCTCTCTGAAGCCGAATGTTAGAGGACTGGGCCTGGCTGCTGGGGAAGTAAGCCTGTGTTCTGTTGCTCAGAAGTCATACTGTCATTCTCCTCCAGCGCCTTTCCTTGTCTGTCTGCCTCTCTCCTAGCCTCCTTCACACTTTCCTCACATACACTGCCTGACATGATTGCCCAAGCCGTTCTCTTCACCACCGCCTTGCAGTTCCATCTACCAGCCGTTTGACTGTATCTATGTGAGTCTCTCTGTTCAAATTCTCTAGAGATGCTGGGAGGGATTGGGGGCAGGAGGAGAAGGGGACGACAGAGGGTGAGATGGCTGGATGGCATCACTGGCTCGATGGACATGAGTCTGAGTGAACTCCGGGAGTTGTGATGGACAGGGAGGCCTGGCGTGCTGCGATTCATGGGGTTGCAAAGAGTCGGACACGACTGAGCGACTGAACTGATGTGAGTCTCTCTGTTCAAATTCTCTAGAGAGGTAGAACATAATACTAGTTTAGTTCAGTCTAAAGCATTGGTGTCCATAGCCTAAGCATCTCCCTCGTCCATTTAGCTGTGGGAGATATTAATATGGTAAGTGCTATTTCTTTCAGAGGTTTTGCTTGGGCAAACTGCATGTGCCTAGCATATTAGTATTTATTGAATACATAAGTGAATATTCGAGTGATTGATAAAGAAGCTTTACAGAATTTTTTGTACAGGGTAAATAGAGTTTCATCATTTTTCATAATCACCTAATATATTAATTGCCTAAAATGTGCCAGGATAAATTTAGTTCTGAAGGTAGCTTATTTGCCTTGTAAGAGTTTTCAGATGTTACCTTCCTTAATACCTAATACAGTTGGAGGGTAGTTGTATGTTCAGCAAAGTCACTCATTTCAGCAAATAGTTATTTGACTTTGTGTGAGGCACTCTTCTACATTCTTGGAAACAGCACAGATGAATGTTCCTGCTTACAGTTGTGGAAACTAGCTAGTAAACAAGTGAAATTTAGAAAGTAGCACATAGTGATTCATGTCATAGAGAAAAGGGAAATAGGAAAGGGGATTGGGCAGATTGGGATTGGAAGCAAAGACACTTGTTTTAAAAAAAGAACAGGGAACTCATAAGTGACATTTGAATAGAGATGCAAAGAAAATGAGAGCCATTCATGTATGTAGAGAAAGAACTTCCCAAGCAAAGAAAATAACAGGTGCAGAGGCCCTAAGACAAGAATGTTTACCATGTTCAGGGAACAGCAAAGAAACCAGCTTGGCTGGAGTGGAAGTAAGCAAGGAGAGATGAAAGAAATGGAAGTAAGAGAGAGGTATGCAGGGGTCAGGTCATATGTAGACCATTGCAACGTCTTCAACATTTCTTGGAGCTAGGAATTCATTGGAAAGTTTTTGAACCAAAGGTATTGTGTGATCAGATGCATAAGAAGAGGCTTCTGGGTGAGCTCCTTGCTGGTCCAGTGGTTAGGTCTCTGCACTTGCATTATAGGGGCACAGATTTGATCCCTGGTTGGGGAACTAAGATCCCATATGCAGAGTGGTGTGGCAAAAAAAAATAATTTAAAAAAAGCTTCTGACTGCTTTGTTGAAAATAGATGAGAAGTTTCAAGAAAGAGCAGGCTGAATAGGACTTGGATCTGAGTGTATTTTCCAAGTAGAGCTCAGGGTTTGCCAATAGAGTCCACGTGGAGCTGGAAAGAGTCCAGGATGACTCCCAAGGTTTTTCGCCTGAGCAAGTGGGAGAATTCTCCAGCACCACAGTTCAAAGGCACCAATTCTTTAGTGCTCTGCCTTCTTTACAGTCCAGCTCTCACAACCAAATGTGACCACTGGGAAGACCACAGCCTTGACTATACGGACCTTGTTGGCAGAGTGAGTTCTCTGCTTTTCAACACTGTCTAGGTTTATCATCACTTTCCTGCCAAGAAGCAATTGTTTTCTGATCTCATGGCTGCAGTCACCATCCGCAGTGATTTTGGAGCCCGAAAAGAGGAAATCTGTCACAGTTTCCACCTTTTCCCCTTCTATTTGCCATGCAGTAGTGGGGCCAGATGCCACGATCAGAATTTTTTAAATATTTAAGCAGGCTCTTTCACTCTCCTCCTTCACTCTCATCAAGAGTCTCTTTAGTTCCTCTTCCCTTTCTGCCATTAGAGGGGTATCATCCACATTTCTGAGGCTCTCAGTGTTTCTCCTGCCTACCTTGACTCTACCTTGTAACTCATCCAGCCTGGCATTCTCACGATGTGCTTAGCATATAGGTTAGGCAGAGTGGCAGGAGACGGTTTTGTGGGCCTCTGAAAATGTAAGAAATACTCTCAGCTCGTAGTCTATAGTCTGTGATCATACTTTGCTGCTCCCTGCTTTCCAGGGTTGGGGGGTTTGCTGTGTGTCCTGTGAGATCCTAGTTCCTGGAGCAGGGATTGAACTTGGGCCCTTGACAGTGAAAGCAGTCCTAACTACTGGACTGCCAGGAATTCCCACTGCCCCCTGCTTTATACCGGAAGTCCTTAGCGGAAGCTCTGGACAAATAATTTGCATGGAGTCCTGTTAGTTTTTTTTAAAGTATCATTTTTAATAGTACATGTATATAGTGCAGAATTCAGATGATTGTATGTAAAGTAAACCTCCCTACCCTGTCCACTATTAATACCAGTTTCTTGTATATTTAGGAAGTTTTTCTGTGACAGGATGAACCTGAATGTACATATGCTCTCAATCTTAAATTTAACTAGGTTCTTTAGGTCAGAACTATGAAATGTAATAAGTAGTACTTGTACCACTACGGCGTTCTTGCCTTCATGTCCAAAGCCAGCCGTCTTCACTGCATGCTCTGCAGTAATGGGTCTGGACCTTGTAGATACCGCTGCCTGGCCAGCAGGTACCGTGAAAAGCTTTGTCAGGAGAGGCTGCTGTTGACACAGAAGGGCCAGGGCCTGCTTCTGGGTCCAGTGTCCCTCTCCAGCAGGCCCTCGCAGCACATGGCCTCCGCCCTCGTGCAGCACCTGGCTTCAGCAGTACCTCTTGGCCAGCAGCATCGCGCCCCCATATGGAAGGCTTCCTCTGGCACCCCCGAAGTTTCTCAGCAAAGTGCTCCAAGCTCACACTTGCTTGGGTGGCAGCTCTTTACTTTAGCCAACCTTTGTTGTCCACGGCTGTGCCTTCTCTCTCGAGGTCCAGAGCTCAGTCCTGGGGTCGGTCCTTTGGGTGCTCTGTTGCACCCTACTGTGAAAAGCCAGTAGGCTATTCCCTGTGTCGATGCTTAGAAATCTCAGTTTCATACTAACTAATCCTTGTTACTCCAGTTGCCTATTACAGTAAATAACTCTTAATAGTAAACTCCCCAAGTTACTAGGTGGTTTCTGTCTCCCAATTGGACTCTGATACAGTACTTAAAACCCTTCTGATTACAAAAGTATTAGATATAAAATCAGACAAGAAGATAGCTCTTCTCACGTTCTAGTAATCTCACCCTTCAGAGCAATTATTCATGTGGTAATGCTAAACTAATTTTATATTTTAAATATAAAACAGGCGCTTTTAAAACAAAAAACAGGACAAAAAGGAAAAAACGAAACAGGAATGCCTTCCTATCCCTTTTCTAGTCATTTAAAATAGTTCCACTTTTAAAATTTTTCTTGTATATTCTTTGCAGAAATTCTTAATGCATCTAGAAACATGAGAGTATATTTTTTAAACAAATAGAATCATACCATATATACAGTACCTATGTTTTGTCGTAGAAATAAAAATTAGTATAAGAGAATGGTTGTTGTCCAACTTACACTAGCATTATGAATTTGGAATGCCCTTCTAGTCATTTAGAACACTCCACTGATTAATTTCACTCCAGTGAAATTTTGGACACAGGCACAGATGTAGACATTGACATCAGATGTCATACCTTGAACAATATAAAGTCACTGACAAAATATGTTCTTGAGCAAAGTGGATACATAGATTTTTAAGGCCGTTATAAATGTATACGTTGGATTCTCAAACATCTAAAAAAACATTGATACTCAATATTCTCAAAAATGCAGATTTAGCTAATTTCCAATAATGCTAAATTCTAAACTATACTTTCTCCTTCCACAATAAGCACTGAATCAAAGGCCTCTGGAATACGAGCATTTGCCCTAAATCCTATTTCTTCTGCAGTAGATAAAAGGAAGGTATACATAAACCCTGCCATACTAAATTAAATGTACAAGAACAGACGCTACAAGGATTAAGGAATATCTCTTGTTGCACCTATGTATGAAACTGATGCAGTTCTTAAATTAGCCATTTTGTAATAACTTGAATACGCCTTTCATATTGTGGCTTTATGATGAATACACCATTCTCCCCACCCCTCCCAGTGGCTTTGTTACCTGTTTACCATAGTTAGCCTGAAAGCCTTATATGACCTGAGTAATGAAGAGTTGGATGTGTAAATTTGATTAAAGGTCTGATCTTTGATTGGGGAGGATCATTTAGGGACTTCAGAGTCACTGGTAATACTCTGTTTCTTAAGCTCAGTAATGGGTAAGCAGGCTGTTTGGGGTTTTTTTATATTACATGCTTTATGCATTTTACTCTTTTGTATGCAGCATTTAATAAGTTTTTGGATAATTAATATATCCAAAATTTTATCCAACAGTTTTTAGAATTATTGACAAAAATTTTCTTGATTTAGTGGATTTTAGCTAATAGGTTCCTGAATGATTGGAGAGAATGGCAGTATCCATTTCCAGGAAAGGGTGAAATGTTTAGACTGAGGGTGCTTTTTTATCGTGGCAGTAAGCAGTGTGATGTCTTCTGCATCCAGGAGCCAACTTAACATGTTAAGTCTCATGAGGCTTGGCAGCCTTAACACACATTGACTCAAAGACTTGACTGTTGTGGCCTGAACTTTGATACATTCTTTGAAATGCCTGGAAATAGTTAACTCTTGCAAGTTAGGCAGGTTGTCCAGTGTTTGAAAGAAGTTTCTGTATCCTTCCTCTGTAATCTTGTGGTTGATTGAAAAATCAAGATGCTTGAGTTTCTGGAAACCTCCATTGATTGCTACCTTGGCTATAAATACAAAAGCAAAATATTTATGAGAACAGAATCATAGGGACTTCAGTTTTAATACTGGTAGGCTAGATTATTTGAATGCACCTCTTCTCCCACCATCACTTAAAATAGAAAATGCCCAATTGTAATAAAAATATATAAATTTAATAATAGATTTATTTCTAATTGAAGTAGTAAAGATTAATAAATTACATTTTTTTAAACTATATTTTTACAAGAGACACACTTTAAGAACATAGAAAGATTAAAAACAAAAGTGATACATCTCTAAATAACTGGTGTGGCAAAAAAATGAACAACTAAAATTAGAAAATATTTTGAACTGAATAAAAATATGACACTAGTGAGAGAGAGCTGAAGCCAAAGTTAGTGCTCTAACCACCTCAGGACATTAGGATATTAAAAGGAATGAAAGAATGAATTTAGAACAAAAATAAAAAGCAAATGATATCCAAAGAAAGTAGCAGGGGATATTACAGGTAAAGGCGGAGATAAGTGAAAAATGTGTAGGGAAAAAGGCACAGGGGAACATCCTGCGTAGGATTCCGTGACATATTTTCAAAACGGGTAAAATTAATCAATGGTGAAAGAAAGCAGTATAATGGTCACCTTTGAGAAAGAGGGGGAATGTAGTGTCAGAAGGGACACAAAGGAAGCTTCTGTAATAATCTATATTGTAATCTAATGAGTAATTGTTACCCAAGTATAAGTAACAAGACTGTTCACTTGAAAATCCATTAAGCTGTATACTTAGATTTTGTACTTTTCTTATGTGTATTAATTTTCAATTAAAAAGTATATGCTGGGCTGGATGAAGCACAAGCTGGAATCAAGATTGCCAGGAGAAATATCAATAACCTTAGATGTAGATGACACCACCCTTATGGCAGAAAGCAAAGAAAAACTAAAGAGCCTCTTGAAAGTGAACGAGGAGAGTGAAAAATTTGGCTTAAAACTCAACATTCAGAAAACTAAAATCATGGTATCCGGTCCCATCACTTCATGGCAAATAGATGGGGAAACAGTGAGGGACTTTATTTTTCTGGGCTCCAAAATCACTGCAGATGGTGACTGCAACCATGAAATTAAAGAGGCTTGCTCCTTGGAAGAAAAGTTATGACCAACCTAGACAGCATATTCAAAAGTAGAGACATTACTTTGCCAACAAAGGTCCGTCTAGTCAAAGCTATGGTTTTTCCAGTGGTCATGTATGGATGTGAGTGTTGGCCTATAAAGAAGGCTGAGCGCTGAAGAATTGATGCTTTTGAACTGTGGTGTTGGAGAAGACTCTTGAGAGTCCCTTGGACTGCAAGGAGATCCAACCAGTCCGTCCTAAAGGAAATCAGTCCTGAATATTCATTGGAAGGACTGATGCTGAAGCTGAAACTCCAATACTTTGGCCACCTAATGCAAAGAACAGACTCATTGGAAAAGACCCTGATGCTGGGAATGATTGAAGGCAGGAGGAGAAGGGGACGACAGAGGATGAGATGGCTGGATGACATCATCAACTCGATGGGCATGAGTCTGAGTAAACTCCGGGAGTTGGTGATGGACAGGGAGGCCTGGAGTGCTGCAGTTATGGGTTCACAAAGAGTTGGATGCGACTGAACTGACTGACTGATAAAAAGGAGTATACGGAGGGTATGTGGCCAGCTGTCTGAAACGCTACGGGTTAAGAGTGGACTTGAAGGTTTTATAGTCTCAAACAGGAGGCTATCTTTTACTCCCAAATCTGAAAAGAATGAACCAAAAATCCACAGAACATTAGAGGGAACATTATGATAGAGAAGATGAGGAAATGGGAAATGGGTTGAACATTTTTAGAGAGGAAAATGTTTTTATAGACATTTTGCAGTAGAAAGCTTGAGTAGTACCACTGGCTTTCATGTGAGCTGAGTTTATCTGAGGGTTAGCTCACCAATTTCCACCACGCTGTCATCATCCAAAGTCTTGAAAAACTTGAGAACTTGGAGACACTGAAGATGCTGACACTGCTGGATGATCAGTTTGGCCATTTGATGAATCCCATCCCCAGTGGGAAGGATCAGTTCTTCCAGGTTATTTAAAGAACCTAAAGCGTAGGCTAATCAGAAGAGACAAAAAAAAACTATGTTCTGTGTTCCCAAATAATTGTAATCAAAACCCTATACATTCTAGGAGGCTCCATCTGGCATAGAGGCTGGAGAAAGGGGTCAGCCTACACCTTGATCTTCATTGCTGCCTCTAGACAACCAATCCTCTGTCCTTCCCCAGTCAGCCTCCTGCCCTGGAGTCCAGAAGTTCAGAATGGACTTCACATCCCTCCCCATTTCCTTTTTTTTTTTTTTTTTAAATCACTGGACCGTCAGAGAATTCCCAAAGCTTCTGCTGGACTCTTGCTATTAATGCTAGCTCCTCAGTGCTTTTAGCCCCCTTCCTTTCTGTGATGCTGCCATCCTCAGCGATTTCTAGCACTGGCCTCACAATCCACCACTCTCATAACTTGTCTTTTCACTTTGATCCCTCCTGAGCATGGTCCAGTTTAGAACACTTGATCCCCAGAAAGTTCTCTACTTCTGCAGCCTCATACCTGGACATGTTTTGAACACTTCCTAGCATAAAACAATGTAGCAGGCTTTTCCTTTCGCTGTCCCAGTTCTTACATCAGCTATTTTTCCAAGGACTCTGGTTCCTTTTAGGGAGGCCAGTATTTGGAAGTCAAGATCTGGGTAGTTGGTATGCTCATTACTACTAGGGTACTTTTGAGCCTCTCTGTTGACTGAGCTGAGAGATGTATATATACGTATGTATAGTGAGATACAGATATGCCCATAACTACCTATATAGGTTAAAAACCACGAGTCCACACCAGTATTTCCAATTCTAATTTAAGACCTCTAATTTCCTTCTAGCCTCCCCTTTCAATATTTGTGGGCTTCCCTATTGGCTCAGACAGTAAAGAATCCACCTGCAATGCAGGAGACCCAGGTTCAATCCCGGGGTTGGGGAAGACCCCCTGGAGAAGAAAATGGCCACCCCCTTGGCCCCTGGTCTGGCCTCTGCGGCCCCAGCCCCCATGCCCCTCCCCTACACACACAGCTGCCTCCAAAAGATGGAGAAGGGAAAAAGAAGAGATCCAGGTGCTCCTTAAGTGTGCTGAAGTGTGATAGCACTCCTGCTATATGCTTCTCATCTCTACTGACTATCCTTATATTTTCCTGTGTTAAAAATAAGACAACAAGCTCCATATCACCAAACCATGACTCAGTTCTGGCTCCCCAGAAATGGAATCTTAAACTAGTCCATCAAGAATGGAGCAATCAGCATCTGGCATCCCCATCGCCTAAAGGAAAGTAACCTTGTGATGACTGACGGGCATTTTTGCCTACTTTAAATCACCTGTCACTGCTCTCTTCTGCCTATAAAAGTCTTTCATTTTGTACAGCTCCTCAGAGCTCCCTTCTGTCTGCTAGAGTGAAGGCTGTCCGATTCAGAAACATTTTTGTTTAAAAAAATTCTTAATTTTTAAAAATACACTTATCTTCTAAGACCTGTTAGAAATTTTTACAGAGCATACATTGTTGTTATAAAAAAGTAGAAAAGGTAGTTTCTATAGTTATCATTTTGTTAAGTCTGGGTGTTCACATAAAGTGTTCATAACCTTAAAAGGTAGTTTTCCCCATATTCTGGAAAACTTTGAAACAACAGGCATTTAACTTGTTTGGGATGGATAACTGGCAATGAAATTGCCTAGTGCTCTGGTTGTTCATTGGAAGGACTGATGTTGAAGCTGAAACTCCAATACTTAGGCCACCTGATGTGAAGAGCTGACTCATTTGAAAAGACCCTGATGCTGGGAAAGACTGAAGGCAGGAGAAGGGGATGACAGAGGATGAGATAGTTGGATGGCATCACCGACTCAATGGACATGGGTTTGGGTAGACTCCAGGAGTTGGTGATAGACAGGGAGGCCTGGCGTGCTGTGGTTCATGGGGTCGCAAAGAGTTGGACACGACTGAGCGACTGAACTAATGATAAAACACATATTCTAAGAAATGAATTGCTTTAAGAACATTGCTTTGAAAGACATAAAGTGAAATCAAGGCATTTGGAGAGTAAAAGTTGAGCAGCACTATCCCTCCCTTCTAATGACCAAGGGCAGCTAAAACATACTGTAATTTATTATAGCTAATGCAAAATAGAAAGATTTTGTGGAGGGAAAGAATCAAGAGTAAGTAAAAGGCACTGTGTTATAAACATACCAAATTTTTCAGCTGTTTCCTTATCTGGAATATATTGGAGCCCAAGGTTTAATATCTTCAGAGAAATAAAATTTGGCAAAACAATGACTATAAGAGGGAAAATTAAAATTTAGTTATGTCAGCTACATTTCTTACACCAAAAAGTAATGTATTTATAAAGAGTATAAAGGGGCTTCCCTAGTAGCTCAGTTGGTAAAGAATCCGCCTGCATTGTGGGAAATCTGGGTTCGATCCCTAGGTTGAAAAGATCCCCAGAAGGAGGGCATGGCAACCTGCTCCAGTATTCTTGCCTGGAGAATCCCCATGGACAGAGGAGCTTGGCAGGCTGCAGCCCATGGGGTCAGAAAGAGTCGGATACAACTGAGCGACTAAGCACAGCAGAGAGTATTTCAAAAGTGATAGAAATTACTATAATTCAGATTGAATTGATTAGGATGACTTAACTAGATAACACAAATCTTTATTCAGCAAACAGTTCTCATAACTAGAAATGTTTAAACATCTATCTATTAAGGAAACAAATATACCTTATTTGAAAATTCATTTACGATCAGATATCTATTGCAATGGTTTTGTTCTCTGCCATCAAATGCATGTTTTAAAATTTGACTATTAAAAAATGATCCTGTCCACAAAAGCATCTTAAACCAAAAGTTTACAATTATAGCTCTTACCAAATGGGTTGGCATTAAAACACTGTCCAGAAAACTTAATGTCTTCAAGTTTCTTGCGGGAAGCAAGTGCAGTCACAAGAGATTCAAAATCCGAAAAGCTATTACATTCCAGATGGAAAACTTGGAGGTTTGGAGAATTCTGAACTAATCTGACTGTCAGATAAAATATCAGATTTCAGAAATCAGAGATTGAAAAGTTCTATGTGAATTAACCATATAAAATTAATAAAATTAATTTATTGTTTCAGCAATAGTGAGTCGAAATAAGGCATCATGATGTAACGATTCGGGCTTAGGTTCAGGTTCTGTAACTAACTGATGTGCTATGTGAACTGTTGTTACTGACCCTCTCTGGGGATCCATTTTCTCCTCCATACAATGCATTGACTCAGCTTTAATATCCTAATGTCTCTGGTTTGCATGTGACGCTTACACTATAGAAACACTACGCAAGGAAACATAAAGTCATTGACAACTCTGAAGCAAAACCTAAATTTGATGAAAAAATTGCTGAGAAATATAAGAAAACGACTACTTCCAGCCTCAGCTACAAGGTTTCTTTGCGTGCAGATCTGCAGGTCGGTTCACTGGAGATTTGTCTTTCTTCACGCAGTCTCTAGTGTTTAGTCTACGTTAAACTAAGGAACTGAGGATGCCTACGTCACCTTGCTAAATGACATTTAAGAAAGATAGCTGTACAGCTTGTTCATTAACCAAGAGAATAGGCTGGTGGGAAACAGGGAAGTGCTTCTGATTACTACTAATCAGCCGATTTCCTTCCTTCTGATCTGGTAGATCGCTAAGTGGCAATGTGAGACCAACTTGAAAACAGAGTAAGAGAACTCTACAAACTACTTCTGGAGAGGCAGTATGCTCTGCTTAAGAGCTCAGACTTAAGAGTTAGAATTCCTGTGTTTGAATTGCAAATTTACCATTTCCTTTTCTGGGTGACCTCGAGCAAATTAATTAATTTCTATAACTCCATTTTCCTATGTAAAATGATTACCTTGTAGAATGGGTATGAAGGTTAAGTGTGTTAATATTTGTAAAGTGCTAGAATAACTCATAGCATGTAGTAAAGGCTCAATCACAAATAGTGCTCTGCTTGTTTAATAACAATGAGTGCTGTCCCCACAATTTACCTGGGCTTTAGGTTACGCCCTCAGATCTTCAACTCTTAATTATTGGCCAGGTAGATTTTCCAGATGATGTAAAAGCAAGGAAATCAAAGTGCCACACTTACCTAATTTGGAAGGACTGCACTTAGATGAAATTTGGATAGATAATTTCTCCATATGGGGGAGATTTAGAAATTCTTCAGAAATGACTGAAAAAACATCTTGTTGCAGATTCACAGACAGTTCTTTCAGGCACAAGAATTTGTCCAAACTAAGAAAGAGTTGGTCTAGAAAGCAGCACACAGTTTTCCATTATTAATTTAAAGAGTTCCAAATGGAAATTTTCAAACTGTCATTTTGATTGATCAAGCTATTTTCATATTTTCAAATGAAAACTTTTCACATACCATAAGACATTCTTTTTTAGGAAGCACATATATGAAAATAATGTTTTTTGTAGCATTTACCAGTATGTTGACTAAAAAAAATGTATGCACAAACTAAAAGTATGATAATTATTTTATTCAGTGCACATTCTTAGGACTTCAAGTCTGGGAGCCAACGTCTCAAGGAAACCTAAGAAAATTGCTCCAAGGAGATAAGGGGGAAGCAATTTTGCAACAAAGAGCAAAAGATTACTGTCAATAAAAGAAAACCAGATGTCTCCAGGAATTTACCACTTTTCTATGTATGGGAGGATCCAAGAGTCTGGGCTCACTGAAATCATTCCTTTGATACGCACCTCAGCTGTCTGGAGCTGGTATCCTGTGTTTTCCCATCCTGAGTTTCCTCAAGCTGCACCCTTGGGTGGCTGCAGCCTAGCGACTGCTAGATGATAGGTGTTCCTCGTTTCCTTCCTGACTCTCCTGGGTGTAACTGCAATTGCTGATGACTATAACATCCTTTGTTTACTGATATGGCAGGCAGTATTTTATTTCTTATCTACTATATAAAAGTCCTGTATTATGCTCTGTTTTCAGAAAAATGAGACCATCTCAATGAATGGGGCTCAGACAACTGAATTTCTCCATGCAAAAGAAGTTCAACCACCGCCATAAACGAAATTAGCTCAAAATGAATCAACTACCTAAATTTAAGAGCTAAAACCGTTTAACACTTTAGACGAAAAGATTTGGATTTGACAGTGGATTCTTTTTTTTTTTTTTTTTCCCCGCCCTGACAGTGGATTCTTGATATGCTACCAAGAGCATTAGCACAAAAGAAAAATAGACAAATTGGATTTAGGGGGAATTTGAAACTTTACAGATTGAAGGACATTACCAAGACAGTGAAAAGGGAAATCTACAGGAGAAAATATTTTATACTCCACATGCCAATAAAAATTATATGTAATTATACTATGATTATATAATATATAATTATATATTCATATAATGAATATATTCTTTCCCAAAGAAAGGCAATGCCAAAGAATGCTCAAACTACTGCACAATTGCACTAATCTAATACGCTAGTAAAGTACTGCTCAAAATTCTTCAAGCCAGGCTTCAACAGTATGTGAACTGTGAACTTCCAGATGTTCAAGATGGATTTGAGATCAAATTGCCAACATCCGTTGGATTATCGAAAAAGCAAGAGAGTTCCAGAAAAACATCTATTTCTGCTTTAATGACTATGCCAAAGCATTTGACTGTGGATCACAACAAACTGTGGAAAATTCTTAAAGAGATGGGAATACCAGACCACCTGACCTGCCTCTTGAGAAATCTGTATGCAGGTCAGGAAGCAACAGTTAGAACTGGAACAACAGGGACTTCCCTGGTGGTTCAGTGGCTAAGACTCTGTAGTCCCAATGTAGGGGGCTTGGGTTCGATCCCTGATCAGGGAGCTGGATCCCACATGCTGCAACTAAAGATTCTACATGCTGCAACTAAGACCTGGCACAGCTAAATAAATAAATATTAAAAAAAAAAAAAGAACTGGAACAACAGACTGGTTCCAAATCAGGAAAGGAGTACATCAGGGCTGTATATTGTCACCCTGCTTATTTAACTTATGTACAGAGTACATCATGAGAAACACTGGGCTGGAAGAAGCACAAGCTGGAATCAAGATGGCCAGGAGAAATATCAATAACCTTAGATGCAGATGACACCACCCTTATGGCAGAAAGCGAAGAAAAACTAAAGAGCCCCTTGATGAAAGTGAAAGAGGAGAGTGAAAAAGTTGGCTTAAAACTCAACATTCAGAAAACTAACACCAAGGCATCTGTTCCCATCACTTCATGGCAAATAGATGGGAAAACAGTGGAAACAGTGAGGGACTTTATTTTGGGGGGCTCCAAAATCACTGCAGATGGGGAATGCAGCCATGAAATTAAAAGAGGCTTGCTCCTTGGAAGGAAAACTATGACCAACCTAGACAGCATATTAAAAAGCAGAGACATTACTTTGCCAACAAAGATCTGTCTAGTCAGTTCGGTTCAGTCACTCAGTCGTGTCTGACTCTCAGAACCCATGAAACTGCAGCATGCCAGGCCTCCCTGTCCATCGCCAACTCCCAGAGTTTACTCAAACTCAAGTCCATTGAGTCGGTGATGCCATAGAACCATCTCATCCTCTATCGTCTCCTTCTCCTTCTCTGGCGTGCTGCAGTCCATGGGGTTGCAGGTGCCCACAAGGTTTGTTTGAGCCCTCTGAGTGTTTATGGCGCAATGGGGTTTGATTCTAACTGCGATTTTGCCCCTCCCACCCTCTTGCTGGGGCTTCTCCTTTGCTCTTGGACATGGGGTATCTCCTCAGAGCTGCTCGAGTGGCTCTGCACAGCTGCTGTCCAGCTGCCGCCCTAATGACTACCATCTTGCTGAGGCTTCTCTAGCCGCCTAGTCAAGGCTATGGTTTTTCCAGTAGTCATGTATGGATGTGAGAGGAACTATAAAGAAACTGCTGCTGCTAAGTCACTTTAGTCATGTCCGACTCTGTGCGACCCCATAGATGGCAGCCCACCAGGCTACGCCATCCCTGGGATTCTCCAGGCAGAACATTGGAGTGGGTTGCCATTTCCTTCTCCAATGCATGAAAGTGAAAAGTGAAAGTGAAGTCGCTCAGTCGTGTCTGACCCTCAGCGACCCCGTGGACTGCAGCCTACCAGGCTCCTCCGTCCATGGGATTTTCCAAGCAGGAGTACTGGAGTAGGCTGAGCACCGCAGAATTGATGCTTTTGAACTGTGGTGTTGGAGAAGACTCTTGAGAGTCCCTTGGACTGCAAGGAGATCCAACCAGTTCATCCTAAAGGACATCAGTCCTGAATATTCATTGGAAGGACTGATGCTGAAGCTGAAACTCCAATACTTTGGCCACCTGATGCAAAGAACTGACTCACTGGAAAAGACCCTGATGCTGGGAAAGATTGAAGGCGGGAGGAGAAGGGGACAACAGAAGATGAGATGGTTGGATGGCATCACTGACTCAATGGACATGAGTTTGAGTAAACTCCAGGAGTTGGTGATGGACAGAGAGGCCTGGCATGCTGTAGTCCATGGGGTTGCAAAGAGTTGGACATGACTGAGCGACTGAACTGAACTGATATATTCATAACACATTATGAATATACAATTATACAATGAACTTATATAACTCAAAAAGACAACACAATTTTAAAAATGGGCAAAGGAACAAACAACCCAACCTGAAAATGGGCAGGAGGCCTCAAGAGACCTTTCTCCAAAGAAGACATATAGATAGCTAACAAGCACATAAGATGCTCAAAATCACTGATCATTAGAGAAATGCAAATCAAAGCTATAATGAGGTATCACCTCACAGTGGTCAGAATGACTATCATCAAAAAGTCTACAAATAGACAAAAAACAAAAAATGTCTACAGACAATAAATGCTGGAAAGGATGTAGAGAAAAGGGAACCCTCATACACTGTTGATGGGAATGTAAATTGGTATAGCCACTAGGGAGAACAGTTTGGAGGTTCCCTAAAAAACTAAAAATAGAGCTACAATCCAGCAATCCCGCTCTTGGCCACACATCTAGAGAAAACTCTTATTCTGAAAAGATACATACACCCCAATATCCATAGCAGCACTATTTATAATAACCATGGCATGGAAGCAACCTTCAGTTCAGTTCAGTTGCTCAGTCGTGTCTGACTCTTTGCGACCCCTTGAATCGCAGCACACCAGTCCTCCCTGTCCATCACCAACTCCTGGAGTTCACTCAGACTCGCATCCATCGAGTCAGTGATGCCATCCAGTCATCTCATCCTTGGTCGTCCCCTTCTCCTCCTGCCCCCAATCCCTCCCAGCATCAGAGTCTTTTCCAATGAGTCAACTCTTCGCAGGAGGTGACCAAAGTACTGGAGTTTCAGCTTCAGCATCATTCCCTCCAAAGAAATCCCAGGACTGATCTCCTTCAGAATGAACTGGTTGGATCTCCTTGCAGTCCAAGGGACTCTCAAGAGTCTTCTCCAACACCACAGTTCAAAAGCATCAATTCTTCGGCGCTCAGCTTTCTTCACAGTCCAACTCTCACATCCATACATGACCACTGGAAAAACCATACCCTTGACTAGACGGACCCTTGTTGGCAAAGTAATGTCTCTGCTTTTGAATATGCTATCTAGGTTGGTCATAACTTTTCTTCCAAGGAGTAAGCGTCTTCTAATTTCATGACTGCAGTTACCATCACCTGGTCCTAAATCCAGCATTGCTGGTTGTATGTCCTTTAGGAACTTTCTTAACTGCTCTATGTCTGTGTGCAAAACAAAGATAAGAGATATTCAGANTGCAGTGATTTTGGAGCCCAAAAAAATAAAGTCTGACACTGTTTCCACTGTTTCCCCATTTTTCCCATGAAGTGATGGGACCAGATGCCATGATCTTCGCTTTCTGAATGTTGAACTTTAAGCCAAATTTTTAGTGTATGTTTATTAATCCCGAACTCTTAGTTTATCCATCTTCACTTCCTTTTGATAACCTTAAGTTTGTTTTCTAGGTCTGTGAGATAATGATTACATTTGAATAGCTCTGAAGAATTCTTCCCAGGCAGTGGGGATGGGGAAGATGGAACTAGGAATATTTTAGAGGGGACAAGACTGGCAGGTTGAATGAGGATGTGTGTGTGTGTAGTAGAGTTTGCTGAGGGAGGAGGTAGAGCCCCAGGTTCAAGCTTGAGCACCTTGTGGGCTGAAACAGCAAGCAGGGGGTGGTGTGTGGTGACACCAGAATCTGCACTGTGGCTAGGTCCCAGGGTCCCAGGGACTTGGCCAGGATTAGACCTCAAAGGGATGCATAAAGACACTCTGGGGTCAGATGGGTGGCAGTTAACAGGAGAAGCAGCAGAGGAAACTGGGGAGGGGTGTGGGCCAGAGAGGAGGGCCAGGCTCTGGGGCCATTCTTGCTTGGGTTTTCTTTAGTGGCTCGAGGGTCTGGCCCTGGGTATGAGTATGTTAAAATGGGGTCTTTAGACACCAGTAGGTGAGAAAACAAATGCCACGTGTTCTCTGACCCTTGTGCCACAGCTGTGGTAACTACAGTCCTAGGTTTTCCTTCTGAATGTAAGCTCTTAAGGGTTGAACATTAAGTTCTTTTTTTTTCTTTTAACATGGAATTTTCAAATATAGACTGGTTCACCATCAAGAAAAGATTGTTCAGGATGATTCCTGAAATCCCTTTTAACTTTAAAATTCTAATGATCCATGCCCAGAGTGTTAGTGATGATAGATACATCTTTCTTACCCACAATAACCCATTTTTTAGTTTGACTCAGCCTTAGAAAGCATCACTACAAACAAAGCTAGTGGAAATGATGGAATTCCAGTTGAGCTATTTCAAATCCTGAAAGATGATATAAATGTCCATCAAGGATGACTAGATAAAGAAGATGTGATACATATACACACAATGAGATATTATTCAGCCATAAAAAAGAATGAAATAATGCCATTTGCAGCTACACAGATGGACCTAGAGATTTAAGTGACCTAAGTCAGAAAAACGATGATACCATTTATACGTGGGCTCTAAAAAAGTAATACAAATGAACTTATTTACAAAACACTGACATAGAAAATAAATGTATGGTTACCAAAAGGGAAAGAGGAAGGAGGGTGGAATAAATTAGGAGTTTGAGATTAATAGATACACACCATGTATAAAATAAACAAGCACCTGCAGTATAGCACAGGGAACTATATTCAATGTCTTCTAATGATCTATAGTGGAAAAGAATCATAAATATACATACATCTGTGTATACACACACACACAACCTGAATCACTTTGCTGTACTCCAGAAACTAACACAATATGGTAAATAAACCACACTTTCATTTTTTTTAATGGACAAAACGATTTAATAGACTGTCTTCAAAAAGATGTGCTAACAGCCAATAAGCACATGAAAAGATCCTCAGTGGTATTTTAGTCATCAGGAAAATGAAAATCAAAACCCCAATAAGATATAATTTCACACCTACTAGGATGTCTCTGATTTTACAAAAACAAAAAAAGCTTGGAGATGTGAAGAAACTGGAACCCTGGTACATTGTTTGTAGGGATGTAAAATGCTGTAGCCACTGTGGAAAACAGTTTGGAGGTTCCTTGAATATTAAAATAGAATTACTATCATTAATATGATCCAATAATTTCTAGGTATAAATCAAAAAGAATTGAAAGCAGGGTCTTTAACATTTGTGCATCCATGTTCACATCAGCTTTGCCCAGAATAAACAGTGCAAGTATCCATCCACTGATGAATTGATTAAGAGAGCATGATGTATTTGTTGTTTAGTCACTAAGCTGTGTCCGACTCTCTGTGGACCATAGCCCACCAGGCTCCTTTGTCCATGGGATTTCCCAGGCAAGAACACTGGAGTGGGTTGCCATTTTCTTCTCCAGGGGATCTTCTCAACCCAGGGATAGAACCCATGTCTCTAATACTGGCTGGTGGATTCTTTGCCACTGAGCCACCAGGGAAGCCACTGTATGTATACATACAATGCAGTATTATTCTAGCTATAAAAGTAGTGAAGTTCTGACACAGGCTACAACATGGACGAATGTTAAAAACATTATGCTAAATGAAAGAAGTCAGACACACAGGACAAAATATTGTATGTATTCGTTTATATGAAGCAGAATAGACAAATTCACAGAGACCTCAGTGGCTGGGAAGAGGAAAGAGTTATTTAACAGGTAGAAAGTTTGGGATGATGAAAAGGTTGTGGAAGTGAATAGTGATGATGGTTCACAGCACTCTAATTCTATTTAATGCCCCTAAAATGTATACTGAAAAATGTGTTTTATCATAATAAAAATATTTGAAAAAAATGAACAAAATTTTTCTAACTTTGAAGATAAATATCAACACATAGATTCAAAAAATGTTCAGTGTCCCTCAAGTAAGATATAAAGCAAAGCACTTCTAGGCATTTAACAAACTGCTGAAAATCAAACCCATACTAGCAAAAATCAGAAAATGAAAAAAATTAGTATCATTTACAAGAGTATCAAAAACACAAGTACCTGGGAATAAATTTAATGAAAGATGATACAGTCTACACCAAAAACTCTAAAACACTGCTTAGACAAGTGAAAAGAGACAAAAATAACTGGGAGGTATTACTTCCCACTTGTTTATTTCCCAGAGTACAAGCCCTTTCTTCCATGAAGCAGGTGAGGTGAGAGCAGTTCTCAAGCATTATTTATATACAGATAATTCTTTTACTAATAACTAGTCATTTGTTTACTAAGAGCCTTCATTAGTCATTTTATTATTTTTATTAGCGTTTGAAAGTCATTCAATTATTTGGAGGCTTTTCACTAATTCATATTGCTAAGAGAAATATATTAGTAAAATTTAAATTGTCCAATCAGCACGGATTTACAGTTCCATGCTTTCAAAAGTTTTTATCCATTTAAAACCAAGAGTCAAAAGGTGGAAGTAAGTACACATCCCAATAGTCATCTAAAATAGGTTCAAGCTTACCTTGTAGATGGGTTGTCTCTGAGACTTCAAGAGATTCTAGGGAAGTTAGAGTGAGAAGCAATTCCTGTTCTCTTGCACTCAGCTCACATTGACTTAGGCAGCACTTGGTGAAAGAGGCCCTGTACTGCTCAAGAGCTGGGAGGATGCTTTCAATAAAACCCCTGCTGTTGTTCAAGTGGAGTTCAATGTGCTGTGCAGCTGAGAAAACCTCTGTTAGAAACCTTAGCATCTCCTGATCCACAGCCTTGGTATTAATCACATGAACTTCCAGAAGGGGAATCTTGTACTGCTTTGAAGGAAGGTTCCAGTAGCCAGTGCTGATGGCTGGCGGTGCATTGAGTCGTATGTTATGAAAACGCTTAATGTTTTCCTGTTTTTTAACTAAACTCTGGTTCCATTCACTCTCAAGTTCAAAAGTAGAAGCATAGTCCTGATCTATAGTTGGTGCCTGGGATTTGTCGAAAATTCTTTCCAAGGGCATATCTGTATTGAATAATATATTTCCACTTATGGAGACCTGGATGCTCCTCAACAATAACAGGCTTTCTGGGTGGTCAAAAAAATACTGTAACTTAAGCACATTCAAACTCAGGGTTCTCCCATGAAGGAATTGCAAAATGAAAGGAGAGCATGCAGCAACAGTGTTGCTTTGATACGCAATCTTTACAGCCAGAGCTAGCAGATGTTCTGAAGCCACTGAAAGGTACCTTTGTGGAGAGAATTGCCATATCAACCTCAAACACTGCATCAACTCTGAAATTTCTGGATGATGCTTCAGATAGTCGTCATTTTCAGGTATATTCTCCAGTGTCTCTTTATTATCCACCAAGAGAAGCAAATGGGATACAACTTTTGGCCCTGCCTTTGTTGAAGGATGGCAGGAGACACAGTTCAAAAAATTGGCATAGGGACAGATAGCCATCAAGGTTGAGTTGATTTGTTTCAAATAATGAAGTCCCAAATCTTGGTCTTCTTGCCTATCAGAATCCAGGAGTTCAGTCAGCCTCATTCCAGCAAGGAATTCTTGAAATGCAGGATTTAAAAACTGATAGACTGGCCTCAGTCTCTGGGCTGTGAATTTGCTCATCAGGTACATGGCTAGATCTTCCTCTTCACCAATCCCTGCTTCTATGAGGTCCTCATCACTAAACTCAAAGCAAGATGAAAAAAACCCTTTCAAGGCTAGTTCACCGCAGGAGGACACAGTTGCTTTGAGAAGGTCAGCTGCAGCTTTGTGCTTTAAGAAAAGGCATTCCATATAGGACTTGAAAACAGCCACACTGTGCAAGGACCAATGAAAACGATTCTGAAGGCAACTGGCACAGACTGCTGCTGCGAACAAGGGAGTTTTCTGAATTCCCTGCCAAGTTTGATTCATTCCAAGGTCAACCATCAACTTTCGCAGAGGGGTCAAATCATCTGGAAAGAGCTTCTTTAATGTAGAAATAGTATTATAGAAAGGAAACGCCTTAATCTCTATGATTGTATCTAGGTATCGACGGATGTTCTTGACCCTATTTGTATGGACAGTGATCACCAAGCAGGTCCTTGACAAATGTTTTTTTTGAATCATCCTTGCTATGACTTGGGGGACTGAGGACATTTCTTTGTAGTCATCCAAAAGGAATAACACCTGGTTCTTTAACTGCTGGATGATGTTCCTTAGGCCCATTTCAGTAACAGATATATTTGTCTCTAAGAGTTGGTCATGAATGACACTGGCCAGCCCCTGCTCTGGTCTGGTAGAGCCAAGAGAGAGACAGAAGACCAGCCGGAACCTGTTTAACAAGGGACAGCATCCTGATGCCCACAGAAGAGCTATTTTCTTCAGGAGGATGGTCTTTCCACTCCCAGCTTCACCCTCCACACACATGACAGAGTTCAAGTTAGCAAAGACTTCAGGCAACACCACAGGCTCTTGCACAGGATTGGTGATGTGTTTTAAAGCAAAGGACAGATCACAGTCCAGCCACTGGTCAGTGACTAGACAGGAAGAGAGCTCAAGCAAAGACATGTGGCAGAAAGGAGCACTGGTATAGACTTTTCTCAGGCGCTCACTCAGGCTCTCTGCCTCCTGGAACCACTGGGCTTCACCCTGGGCCACCTCTGTGGAGAAAAGCAAGGAGGCACAGTTATAAACAAATATTATTCCCTACATACAGGACTTCTCTGGCAGTCTAGTGGTTAAGCCTCCATGCTTCCCCTGCAGGGGGTGCAGGTTCCACCCCATATCCCACATGCTGTGTAGTTTGGCCATAAATAAATAAATAATACAATATAATCCTCTATATACAAAGATATGTACACATTCATATAATCCCATGTGCTACCTCCAAATCCTTACCTGGCACTATAGAACTAACTGCTGTTGACTCTTCAAGATTGCTTTCACTTGTAGTTTCCTTTGAAAAGAAAATTCTCTATTAAATTAACATCTGTATAAGGGGGTGGAGCCTCAACTTACAATCAGAAACCAGACATTTTCTAAACACAAGCCACCCTCAAGTGTTTATGCCAGTTGCAGGGAGGAGTGCTACAAGTATGAAATAAGTGATCTGCAAACACATGCAAGTGTATGCTTCTGTATGGTACCCAAACAGGGCATTCCTTGGGTGACATGAGCAGTGACTACTGACCAGGTGATTAGAATCACAGTGTCAAGAGCAAGATGGAACCTCCAGAAACTATTCGGTGTAGCTTCTGATCTCAGTTATTAAAAGTATTTTAAGTATTACATACCTGGGATATAGGGAGATTAAGTTTCTTCTTTTAAAAATAAGTTCTTTAAGGGAGGTGAGGGGAGAGGAGCAAAATTGGTTGAAGGGATTAAGAGATACGAAAGTGAAAGTGAAGTCATTTAGTCATGTCCGACTCTTTGCGACCCCGTGGACTGTAGCCCACCAGGCTCGCCTGTCCATGGGATTCTCCAGGCAAGAATACTGGAGTGGGTTGCCATTTCCTTCTCCAGGGGATCTTCCCGACCCAGGGATCGAACCCAGGTCTCCCGCATTGCAGGCAGATGCTTTAACATCTGAGCCCACCAGGGAAGCCCTAAGAGATACAAACTTCCAGTTATAAAATAAGTAAGTCACAGAGATGGAATGTGCAACATGGGGAAAGTAGTCGATAATACTATTATAACTTTTTATGATGCAGACAGTGACTAGACTTATGGTAGTAATCATTTTGTAATGTACAGAAATATCTAATACTACCTGGAATTAATATTGTAAGTCATATACATCAATAAAATAAAAACAGCTGTTTCTATACCCCCAAATGTTTTCCTTCAATTTCATTTTCAGTTCACAAATGTAAAAGATGAGTCAAATGAATGGCAAATTACTCTGTTTTCTTTTTCATGGGATGACAATATACTTAATATACAGCCTCAAATAAGGGGTATGTGTGTGTGTGTGTGCGTTAAATTGGTAGTAGCTAATATTCCAGAGAAATATATAGAATTTCTTAGTTTAAACGGGTCAACCTATTAATCTGACCATTAATTAATAGATTGGTTGGTCATTTGCTTTTGTAAAAGAAACATATCTTCCCAGCTTTGAGAAAAGCCGACTAGCAAGTCAGACCTTACTGCCCTCCAAATGAAGATCACTGATGGGATCTAGGTAGCCTGGATGCTAATCAACTCTTAGGTCCAAACAAGTCTGGGCACCAAAGTAGAAGGCACTGACTCTACATTTCATGAAGCTAGGCATTATGTTGTGTTTAATGTTGTATCCCCATCTGTAAGTAGCTCTTAATAGATGCTTAACAGATATTGGCAGAATTTATTGACTGATTTATTTATGATGGATCTTTCCTGTAGCTCAGATGGTAAAGAATCTGCCTGCAATGCAGAAGACCCAGATTAATCCCTGGGTCGGGAAGATTCTCTGGAGAAGGGAATGGCAATCCGTATTCTTGCCTGGAGAATCCCGTGGACGGAGGAGACTGGCAGGCCACAATTCGTGGAGTCACAAAGAGTTGGACATGACTGAGTGACTGACACTATTTACTTATGATGAGTAGTTCCTGCTCAAAACTGTTCTTAATCACATGATCACACACTCTGAAAATAAACAAGGTGGCATTCAATACCGTTAACTCTGGAATCACTTCTGCAGAGGACTTCACACTCTGGAGAAACTGACAACTAAACACACAGGTTCCAAGTTAAAGAGATAGTTGTATGCAATTAAACCTTTGCTTTGGGTTTTCAAAAACACTGTCAGAGTTTTAGTGGCAAAGATTAAGTATAAAATTAACATTTCCTGTGAGTCTGTCAGTGTCTTTATCAAGCAAGGCATGTAGACTGTGGCTCTTGGGAGCAGAGATGTAAATGGCTCATAAGGTAATGATGGGGATAACCAGCCAATATGGTGGGGTGGGAGCATATTTAACACTCATCCATGAAACCAACTAAGATGAACCTAATGGAAAGAAAATAGAGACAACAAACGCCATCTATGGATTCTGGGACAATGACAACAAAAAGGACATGAGCAGGAAAAAAATGGTGAAGCACATGTAAACATTTGGAGTTGACTGTAATGTACCAGTGTTGTTTTTTTTAATTTTAACAAATGTACAAGGGTAATGTAAGATGTTAGTACCAGAGGAAGCTGAGTATGGGAATACAGGAACACTCTGCATTATCTTTTTACCTTTTCTCTAAATCTAAAAATACCCCCAAATAAAAAGTTTATTTCAGAAAAAAAAAAAAAAACCCCATCAATAAAGAATGGCTCTAAAAACAATTTGCTGGCCATCATGAAATTGGAACATGCGGTCCTTTCTAAATTCAGTTATGATGTTTACCTGAAGAGCCAAGGATGAAAATTCTACAGAGCTCTATTCACAATCATTAACTTGGATAAATGAGAATTATAAATGTGAGTAGGTAAATGATAAAACCAGAAACAACTCTCTCAGCTTATTTTTATGCTGCTGAATTAAAGGAAAACAGGAGATAAAGCAAGAGGGCACATCATTTTTATTTTCCTAGATGAATGACTTGGAGATGAGCCCAGGAATAGAAGGGCAGCTATAAAAAAAAAGCTAGTACGACTTTAAATGCTTCTGTCCAAGGTGACTATGCAGATAAACCCATCAAGGGAAAGGACTTTGAAGGAAGATTAAATACAGACTTTTCTGTACAAATAAAGCCAATGAATTTAGCTGCCAGCAGACTAGTACTACAAGAAATGTTAAAGGAAGTTCTTCTTAAGTTTCTTCTTAAAAGGAAAATCATAAAAGATGGAAACTTGGTTTTCATTCCCAAAGGAATGAAGTGTTCCAGAAATGGTAACTCATTGGGTAAATATGAAATATGCTTTCTCTCTTTCTAAAATGTATTTAAAAGATAATTGTTTACAACGAAGATATAACACTACATTGTGAGATTTAGAATACATGTGAAGTAAAATGTAAGGTAACAATCTTACAGAGGATAGGAAGGGGAAAATAGAAGTATACTGTTACATTGGTTCATACATTATATGTCAATGTTATAAAATTATTTGAAGATGACTGTAATTTGTTAAACGTGCATTATATAGATTATAGAGCAGTCATTAAAGAGACAAAGTTGTACAGCTAAAAAGCCAACTATAGAGAGAAAACGGAATATTGAAAAATACTCAAATGCAAGTCAGGAAAAGAAGAAACAAACAAGAGATGGATAAATAGAAAACAAATAGCAAAATAGAAGATTAAAATCCAACCATATCAATGATTCTATTAAATGTAAATGTTCTAAACACTCCCAGTAGGAAGCAGATATTGGGGGATCTCTTGGTGCTCCACGGTTAGGACTCCTTGCTCTTACTGCCAGGGCTCTGGTTAGGGAACTAGGATTCCACAAGCTGTACAGCACAGCCAAAAAAACTCAAACAAACAACAATAACAACAAAAAAAGAAAGCGGACTGTTTTGTCAGACTGTTAAAAAAGCAAGACCCACCTATGCTGTCTACAAGAAATTCACTTTAAAGTTACAGGTTAAAAGTAAAATTATTTGGGGAATTCCTTGGTGGTCCAGTGGTTAGGACTCCATTCTCTCTGGGTTTGATCCCTGGTCTGGTAACTAAGATCCCTCATGTTGTACTCCACAGCCAAAAGAAAAAAAGATTTCAAAAAATATAGTATCATGCAAAAACTAAAAGCTGGAGTGGCTACAGTATATTAACATCAGATAAAGACTCAAGAACAAGGAGTACCAAGAGAGATAAAGAGGGACATTTCATATATTCTCTGAATAAGAAAGAGGAAAGGGCAAAGAATACACAAGATATGTTTCTGAAGAAAAAAGAGCAAGGAAACTATGTGGGAAAATATGAAAATATGTTCAACATTATTAGTAATTAGATTGACAAAAATTGGGGCAATACTAAGTTAGTGAGGGAGCAGACAGAATGGAAACATCTGTACCAGTGAGAATATAAATCAGTACAGCCACTTTGGAAAGAGTTATGCATAATCTAGTAAAATTGACTGTGTACATCATATTAGTTTGCAATTCCATGGCTGGTTATATATCTTAGAGGAATATGAGCACTGGAAATTATGTCCAAGAAGGTTCATAGAGGCATTATTTGAATTGCAACATTCTGAAAACAACCCAGATTTTGAATCTAGAAGGATAAATTTTATATTCATAAAACAGTATACTATATAGCAATGAGAACAAGTAAATTGCAATTCTAACATAATTATGAATGAGTCTCAAAAACTTTATGGAGTAAAACAAGTCAATCATCACAGAAGAACCATGCAGGATCCTTCCATTTATTTGAATTTATAGAACAGGCAAAGTTAAGTATGCTTAATGATACATATGTAGCTGGTGAAACCATCTGGAATAGAAGGAACAGTTAACACAAATTTCAGAATTGGTGGTGGTTTCATCACTAAGTCGTGTCTGACTCTTGCAATCCCATGGACAGTGGAGCCTGGCAGGCTTTTCCAGGCAAGAATACTGGAGTGGGTTGCCTTTTCCTTCTCCAGGGGATCTTCCCAACCCAGGGACAGAACCTGAGTCTCCTGCATTGCAGGCAGAACTGAGGCAACAGGGAAGCGTTCTGGATTGGAGGGACAAGGATATAATCAGAACTTGGAAGGTAGGCACACCCTAGCTTTCTAAGGACTTGATAATATTCAATTTCTTAACTTTAGTGATAGGTTCATTGGTTTCTTTAATTTTCCTTTAAGTCACACATGCTTATTTAAGGGCATCCTAGTTTGCAATTTTAAAAGAGAGGCAAAAGATTCAAGCCTCACTCAGAGGACCAAAAAAACAAAACAATAAAAAAACAAAAAAGGCAGAGGAGAAATAAAAAGCTTCACAAAAAAGGAAATGACAGAGTCAAGAAAAGGTCCTAAATACAATCAGACTGTATCCTAGTTTATTTTTCCAAAAACTAAGAGGACCATCTCCACTGTTTAACAATTTACTAAACAGTAAATCCAAATAAAGAAAAATGCAACTACTTCTGTGAAAACACCTTCAAAACTATATCTCTTGAGAATCTTAGATAGAAGCATTTAAGACCTATTTGTATTAATATTTATTTCTAGAAGAGCATTTACTAATTACAAAGTGAAAACAACAAAATGTCCTCTTATAGTTGAACATTTTTGAAGAGTTTGGTGAGTGAGAAATAAGTCCTCCAAAATGTTAAAAAGCTACAGAAAACAAATATTTAAAAATAGCCATTTCTTCATGAAATTTTAGAACACTGGAAACAAAGAGAAAATCCTAAATGCCTCCAGAATGGGAAGAAGTAATAAAAAGATTAAGAATCAGAAAGACATGGAACTTCAACAGCAATACTGGACGTTATTAGAAAAGGCAGCAATGTCTCTACAATTTGGAATTAAAATGATTTCCAACCTTGAATTCCATACCTAGCTAAACTACCAAATGAGCATGAGAAAATATATATAAATATTCAGATATATGCATTAAGTGGAAGCTAAAAACATGCATTTCTTATGCAGTCTTTCCCAGGGATCTGTGGGGGAGTGTTTCAAAGTGAGTGAATAAGTCAAGAAAAGGAAGGAAACACAGGAGAGAGGCAATAGGAATCCCTAGGATGACTTGAAGAACAGTCCTAGGATCCTAGGGTAACTTCAGGACAAAGAGTTCATATGGAAGCAGGTCAGAGACTCCATGACAGCCTCTTTAAGAAAATGAAAATAGTGGGCTTTATCACAAGTATGAATGATCAGAGAGGAGATTTAAACATTTGGGAGAATTTGAAGATGAACTGGTGCTAAATACATTTTAAAAACTAAGCAAATGGCTATATTTTTAAAAAAGGAAAATAACAGGTATTGGTGAGGAGATGGAGAAACTGAAATACACACATATATATAAACATGTACAATTACATATATCTCAGTCATAAAAAAGAATGAAGTACTGATACATGCTACAACATGAATGAACCTCAAAACACTGTGCTAAGTAAAGTCAGATACAAAAGACATTATATGCTTCTACTTACATAAAATATCCAAGAGAGTAAATTGATAGCAACAGAAAGCTAACTGGTAGCTCTCAGGAAGTAGGGTGTACTGGGGAGACAAGGAATGACTGCTTCATGGGTACAGAGTTCTCTTTTGGAAAAACGAAATGTTTTGGAATTAGTGGAGGTAATTGCACAACACCGCTCATGTACTAAATGCTACTGGATTGTGTACTTTAAAAGAGTTTATGTGTGAATTAAAAAAAAAAGGTAAGCAAACATACTGATAAAACAATTATCACTCCCTACAAAAACTGGAAGTTGTACAGGGAGAGAAAAAAATTATTTACTACAAAGCTCTGTCTTTATGAAGTTATGATAACATAGACAGTAATATGAAAATAATGACTGAACCAAAACTGTGCTGTAACTACTGTAAGAGGAAGGCTGGATGGGAAGGGGGTTGTGAAAGCAATGGAATGAGAAAAAGGAAGACTCATCCCTTATTGTAAGAATGAGACACGTGGGCAAAGACTTAATCAGAATATAAAATGAGGGGGAAATTGCTAAAATACATCTAGATTCGTAGATACTAAGCATTCATTCCACTTACTTGGGAAAAAATTTGGCGTGTTCTTCTAATGGGTCATCACCTTCCTTCCACTCATGCAAATATCCTCCACAGGAAAAACACTGGACAATGTCCGATTTACCTAGAAGTAAGGAAATTCGATCAGTGCCACAGGCCAATGTGTTTGTCAAGTGACACAGATAATAACCATATTAGCAAAACCCAATTACACTTTCTATCAGATTTTGTGACAAAGTCACAATTTTGTGTCACCAGTGAGGAAATATTCTAACTAGGGCTCTTCTCGCACCAGTGGGGTCATGAGCAAGTACCACTGAATGTTCCTATCTACCATGCACTCTAATCAAACCCTGTCCCTGTCCCCTCTTCATTCAATGGGGCAAGAGATTTACAAATCAGAATGTGGAATTGAAGCTCCATGAAGGAGGAGATTTTTGCCTCATTTGCTCCCCAATGAATCTCTAGAACAGTGATTAGCACTTATTATGCACTTAATAAGTTATCTGTTCAATGAATAAATCAGAAAGAATATATTTGGAGCTCAGGAAAATATATATGAGCAAATATAGCCACTCTCATGTAAGTAAGATCGTGAAGAATCAGACACCTCTTACTATATAGGTTTATTCCACTAGAAATAGGATCAGGTCTTTGTGTGAGACTCTATTTTTTGGAAGGAAATTAGCATTTGGATCTACCAAAGCACTGAACTAGAAACATCCTAGTTTCTAAGTGGGCTTCCGTGGTAGCTCAGGTGATAAAGAATCCGCCTGCAATGCATTAGACCCTGGTTCGATTCCCGGCTCAGGAAGATCCACTGGAGAAGGGACAGGCTACCCACTCCAGTAGTCCTGGCCTTTCCTGGTGGCTCAGCTGGGAATCCGCTCAGTAAAGAATCCGCCTGCAATGTGGGAGACCAGGGTTCGATTCCTGGGTTGAGAAGATCCCTGGAGAAGGGAACAGCTACCCACTCTAGTAAGATGATGGAATATACCTCATCTTCCTTCTCCTCTTGGACTCCTGCCGTCATTATAAAGCCAGAGCATAGGAAAATCTCCCTTGGTGTCTGTACAGAAATAGGAGGTCCTAGAGCTTGCAAGATCCCAAAAGGGTGAGATGACTAGGACTGTGGGTGACGAGGAGGTTCGAGAGGAAGAGGGTGAGGACACTGCTAGGCAGAAGGTCCTTGAGTAAGGCTGCCACAGGGAAGAGAGACCAGAGAGAGCAAGAAGAAAGGGGGGAGCACTAACTCTCCAAGTGCTGAAGATATGGAGGCATTAAGATTTTTGTACCAAGGGAACACGCCTGTTACCAAGTGAACACTACACTCCCCTGCTCTGTCCTGCTCGGTGGTATTCATGACTTGACCCCGCAGCAGAAGTTCCCCCATGGACCTTCACCGTAATTGAGCATGTGTGTCTGGTCTGGAGAAGGTCAGCAAGGTCCCCAGAAAGGATACAATGTCATTTCACCTTTCTATACCTCAGGCAGAGGTGAAGTTGAGGGGAACCCCCCCCTTTCTTTGCACATGACAAAGTGGAACTCCTGACGACCAGCAGCTAAAGAGAGAATACTATGAACCGATGGCAGATTCTCCATGCTTAGGAATTATAAAAAGGAATGCTCTTACTTTCTTTCCCAAGGAGAGTGTGGCAAAGACCCTCTATCCAGGGGAATTCTCCGCTGGTCCAGTGGCTAAGACCGCGTGCTCCCAATGCAGAGGGCCTGGTCAGGGACCTAGGCCCCACGTGCCTCAACTACAGAGCTCCGGTGCTGCAGCTAAAGATACTGCATGCCACAACTAAGAGCCAAGATCCCGCAGTCAGATCAATAGATATATTTAAAAAGACTGCTATCCACACTCCTAGATATCTCTCAATCTTCCTTAGTAACAGAAACTCCAATTTTCAACTGGGCACATTGCTACCTGGAAGAAAAAAAATATTGAACGTCCCAGCTCCTCTGCTATGTAGGTATGGACTGCTTGGCTCTGGTCCAAGAGTGAGGGACTCAGAGTCACGTGACAGTTTCCAGAGGGGTGGGGGTAGAGAATAAAGTGTACCAAGGCATGATAATTATTCCCAACAGAATACTTGTATTTGTTGTTAGCCCAGACCTTAAGTTTTCAAGGCTGGGGCTTTACTACCTAAAGAAGGTGTGGAGAACTGGGAGAGGATTTATGATACAGAAAGGAAAAAGAATATGTGAGGAATAATGAGAAGAAGTAGGGATTGTTGAGCCTAGTTACATACAAGCCCAGGATCATGAAGTGCATGTGGGGCTTCACTGGGCAGCAAGGCAAGAGCTTGGGGCAAACTGCTGGCTCACCTGTGTAGAAAAAACCTGCTTTGGCCAGAGCTGCTGCTCCCACTGGGGACGACGGGTGCCAGGACTTGAAAGACTGCAGGCGGAGTTCTTCATTAACAAAGATGCTGCCATTGCAACAGGCTGGAATAAAAGACATACGGTGAGACTAGCAAGCCTTGATACTGCTACTATCCGTGTTTGAGTTATCCTTAATGGCAACCCACTCCAGTACTCTTGCCTAGAAAATCCCATGGACGGAGGAGCCTGGTGTCCATGGGGTTGCAGAGAGTCAGACACGACTGAGCGACTTCACTTTCTTTCTTTCTTTCTTTATGTTTACAGATAGAACAGTATGTTTGAGTTTGTTTCAATACAATTGGAGGAGGGGGTTAGAAAAGGAGAAACAAAACCAGACTGACTACGTGTTAAATTGTTGAAACAGAATGGTGGATATATGGTGGGGATTTGCTATGGTCTTATTTCTGTATCAGTTCAGTTCAGTCGCTCAGTCATGTCTGACTCTCTGTGACCCCACGAATCACAGCATGCCAGGCCTCCATGTCCATCACCATCTCCCGGAGTTCACTCAGATTCACGTCCATCGAGTCAGTGATGCCATCCAGCCATCTCATCCTCTGTCATCCCCTTCTTCTCCTGCCCCCAACTCCTCCCAGCATCAAAGTCTTTTCCAATGAGTCAACTCTTCGCATGAGGTGGCCAAAGTACTGGAGTTTCAGCTTTAGCATCATTCCTTCCAAAGAAATCCCAGGGTTGATCTCCTTACCTGCATACAGATTTCTCAAGAGGCAGGTCAGGTGGTCTGGTATTCCCAATTCTTAAAGAATTTTCCACAGTTTATTGTGATCCACACAGTCAAATACATTTTTTAATAATAAAATATTTTCAAATTATCTTTTCATTGTAGAACATCAGAATAAAGCAAGAGTAAGCTAGAGCAGCTTCCTTTCCTCCCCAAGTTAGTATCAAGACTTGGGAAAGGCAAATCTTGCTTGAAGCCCCCTATAAAAGAGGCAGATTTATTTCTTGCCCTTTGGGTGTCAGCTGTATGGGGATGGTCTCCATTAGACTTTCCACATTGGCCCTAGAGTTTGGTTCCTATCTTCTGCACCCCTTGAGGATTTGAAAACTTATGTGTCTATTAAATATGGTAACAAAAGTAGATACTGCAAAATTCCTTAAGATGAAAGCTTGTTTCAGTATGACATTTAATCCCAGGATTCCAGCTTTCACTTCATTTTTAATTGGAATATGACTTCCTGGGCTGGAGAAACCTCAGTCCTCTCCTCCAGTGTCTCCTTTACTCTCACGCTGCCGTCACATCCACAATACTTCGGATACTCTCCCCACCCAGCAATTCTCTGCACCACCAGCTGGGTGTCCTACAATTTACTCTGACACTATCTACTCAGTAGTACCAGATCCTACAGATTAAAGGCTCAGTCCCATAAGACTGCTCCCACTCCACTTCATTCGACAGAGTGGCTCACAGAACCAGGAAAGTTTTACTTGTTTAGCAAAGGACACGATCAAGGGTACAGATGAGCTGGGGGCATTCTAGGTGGTGATACTAGTAAAGAACCCACCTGTCAATGCCAGAGACATCAGAGATGCAGGTTCCATCCCTGGGTCGGGAAGATCCCCAGAGGAGGGCATGGCAACCCACTCCAGTATTCTTGCCTGGAGAACCTCATGGACAGAGGAGCCTGGTGGGCTACAGCCCATAGCGTGGCAAAGACGCGGACATGACTGAAGCGACTTGGCACGCACACACGTGCAGATGAACTGGCTCACAGACTGAGATCTGGGAGCTTCCCTCCCCATGGGGTTGGGATGTGTCACAGTGTGGTTGTGTTCACACACCCAAAGGCTCCTAGATCCACAAACGATTGGGATTTTTATGGAGGCGTCCTCACATAGGCATGATCAATCATTAACTCAATTTATATCCCCTCTCCCCGCTATGAAGAAAAGGGGGTAGAGACGAAAATTCCAAGCTTCTAATCATAACTTGTTCCCCCCAGTGACCAACCCCCAACCAAGAGCCCACCCAGAGTCACCACAGGAGTTTACAAGGGTTTTAGGAGCCCTGTATCAGGGACAGTGTCAAAGATCAAATATTAGAACAAGAGATGCTTCTCATGATCTTATCACTTAGGAAATTACATGGGTTTTAGGAGTTCTGTGAAAAAGTGGGCTTAAAACTCAACATTCAGAAAACTAAGATCATGGCATCTGGTCCAATCACTTTGTGGCTAATAGATGGGGAAAAAGTGGCTGACTTTATTTTTCTTGGGCTCCAAAATCATGGCAGATGGTGACCACAGCCATGAAATTAAAAGGCGCTTGCTTCTGGGAAGAAAGTTATGACCAACCTAGACAGCATATTCAAAAGCAGAGACATTACTTTGCCAACAAAGATCCATCTAGTCAAGGCTATGGTTTTTCCAGTAGTCGTGTACGGATGTGAGAGTTGGACTACAAAGAAAGCTGAGTGCCAAAGAATTGATGCTTTTGAACTGTGGTGTTGAAAAAAGACTCTTGAGAGTCCCTTGGACAGCAAGGAGATCAAACCATTCCATTCTAAAGGATATCAGTCCTGACTATTCATTGGAAGGACTGATACTGAAGCTGAAACTCCAATACTTTGGCCACCTGATGCAAAGAGCTGACTCATTGGAAAAGACCCTGATGCTGGGAAAGATTGAAGGCGGGAGGAGAAGGGGATGACAGAGGATGAGACGGTTGGATGGCATCACTGACTCAATGGACATGAGTTTGAGTAAACTCCAGGAGTTGGTGATGGACAGGGAGGCCTGGCGTGCTGCAGTCCATGGAGTCTCAAAGACTCGGACATGACTGAGTGACTGAATTGAACTGAACTGAGAAGCTCTGTACCAGGAATTGGGGGCAGAGATCAACATTTATTTTCTATTACTTCACATTTAATTTCTTAATAGATACTGATCCATTTAAGAATGTTTTCAAACCATTTTATCCAGAAATCTTAATTGTTTTAAGGGAAATTCAATTAAGGACCCAACCCTGATATATTTCCCTATGTTCATGTTAAAAAAATTAAGTCACCCCAGGAGACCAAGAAAATCTAATGAAATGTTTTTTTAAAAAATTACCATGTCACCACAAAATGAGGAAGAAAATGGAAAGATTAGGGGGAAAAAAGCAAAAGAAATAAACAACTAGAGCTTTTCCAAATATGTCTGAGTCTTTACCTGATGCCACAGATAAATCTCTCTTGACCCGGGAATTCAGAAAATGTTCTCCCTGAAGAAAATGAAAACTCAAGCTATTATATAAGCTACTGTGCATAAAATAAATAAGCCACAAGTATCTAATGTACATATCCAATATTCTATAGTAAATATATCCAATAAAAATTCTATATATATTGGATATATTCACTATATATGTCTATATATTACATATATAGGTATGATATAGCTATGTATCAGGGGACATATCCAATATTCTACAGTGACTATAAATGGAGTATAAACTTTAAAAATTGTGAATCACTGTGTTGTATAATATTTTAGTTTCAGGCATAGATCGACTATTTTTTTTTTTGGTTTTGGAAGTTGCTCAGTCGTGTCTGACTCTTTGCAACCCTATGAACAGTAGCCTACCAGGCTCTGCCGTTCATGGGATTTTCCAGGCAAGAATACTGGAGTGGGCTGTCATTTCCTTCTCCAGGGGATCTTCCCAACCCAGGGATCGAACCTGGGTCTCCTGAATTGCAGACAGACGCTTTACCATCTGAGTGTAGATCGACTGTACCTCAATCTAAAAAAATTCAAGTTACTGATTTGAAGTATACAACTATCTATGAACAAAAATTAAAAGAACTCCCTCCTCCACCCCCTGCCTGTAAATGAAGAGTTTAATTGAATTGAATGGCAGAGTTGTTAGAGAATTATTCCTTTAATTATTATATCTATTGACATTTTTTACACAGTGTAAAGGAAAAAGAAAACCTGTGAATATTTATACTCAACAAGAAGCCTTTTCTGGGTCAGTGTTTCCAGAGATCCAACTCAAAAGCTAAGTTACAATAAGATATCACAGAGGTCCTTTGGCTAATGAGGAAGGTATGAGATATAGGAAAGAAACTAGATTCAGAAGGATGGTTAAGTGTTGAGTAACTGATTCTTCTCTGAAAACTGCACCCAGATTTCTCTCTGAAGAAACACTTCTGCCCCTGCAGGGTTCTCATCTGAGTCATGTTAGCCAATAAATCCAGCCCTCTGTGTTTTGTTTTTTTTTTTTTTGGCATAAGCCTGTGTAAGATGGGTTTTCCCAACAATTGCCACTAGGGCAGTCATATGATAGAGCACAGAGTAACCACCCCTGAGGCTTACTGTGGGCAGCATCCTGTGGTCTGAATGTCTCATGAGGACACTGGAAGCCGGAGGAACTGACCTCAGTCAAAGAGGAGAGAACCACCAGGAAGGCCGACCGTTCTAAGGACTCTAGCTGACCAAAAGAGCATGTTTTTCTCCCCCTGCCCAATGAGAGGTAGGGGAATGGGATAAAGGAAGAAGAAGCAAGGAGAGGCCATGGCAAAAGAGGGATTCACTCTCCTCATTCTAATTAATTTATAAAGCTCTTGTAAATTACCCTGATGCCAAAGAGATAACTAATGAGAGCCTCAGGGAACTTTACTCAATGCTCCGTGGTGACCTAAATGGGAAGGAAATACAAAAAGGAGGGGTTATATGTGCAGCGCTTCCCACTTGGTGCTAGTGGTAAAGAACTCACCTGCAGATGCAGGAGATATTAGAGACGTGCGTTCGATCCCTGGCTCGGGAATATCCCCTGGAGAAGGAAATGGCAACCCACTCCAGTATTCTTGCCTGGAGAATCCCATGAACAGAGAAGCCTGATGGGCTACAGTCCATGGGGTCGCAAAGAGTTGTACACGACTAAGCAACTTAGCTCACAGCATATGTATACATATAGCTGACTCACTTTGCTGTACAGCAGAAACTAACACAACATTGTAAAGCAGGTACACTCCAATAAAAATTAATTAAAAAGAATCATAAATTACCGTGACGTCAACAAATCCCTTGTAGCTTTGAATATACTGGGTAATTTCCTCTAAGGATTTCTTACTTTGAAGAAATTCACATCTATAATTAACAAACAAACAAAATTAAAGTGTACCCTGATACTGTGATAGAGATATCCTGTATCTTTATAACTGCAGTGACACAAAAAATATTAACACATTAACACAAAAGACACAATAAAACTTATTGCATTGCATACTTTAAATTGCTCAACTCTTTTTTACTTTGATAAAACTGTCAAAAAAAGTTACCCCAAAACTTATGAGTTATCTTTGTTATCATATAATTACCATTTCCATTAATGACAACATATGTAATAATGCAAAACTAAATCTTCAGATTATCTTTTATCCTGAAACAAAACATAATACAATCAAAGAGATGGATTTATAACAATATATAGATTGGAGGTGTTTTTGTTAAGTTAAACTACAGTGACGAACTAGTTCCTACGCTTACATAAAAGTTATTGGCGGTAAAGGTAACAAACGATAATAAATTTCATCTATTGAAAAACATATATATTACTCCTTAGAAATATACAATGGAAATTGATAGAATTTTTTTTAAAGAGCATATTGAATACACTTTAAAAACGCATTCCTTTCCACAAAACAGAAGCAATTTTAAGTTCAGTTTTTAAAAATCTCTCTCTTACAAATTTAAGCTTCCTTTCTAGTGATGTCAGAGTAACAAGAGGGCTGAGAGTCAAGAGGCTAGAGTGTGCGTTCCACTTCTACCACTCATGGGGAAGAGATAAACCTTTTTATTTTTTCTGTCATGCCACCTCCCCTGCCCAAAGCGGTCAATCTCACCAGTGTTCTCTTGAACAGATGTGAGAAAGTGGACTCCATTAGATGAGTCATACATCGCTCTAGGGCCATCTCTCTGGGCCACTGAGGTCCCCAGATTTTAGGTGTACAGATCCTTCCAAGGAGTGCCCAAATCCCCACACAACTCAAATCCATACATAACCCGAATCTGCACACAATCCACATAGCATATGGGGGGTGGGGCCTCCCTACATGCTTAGAGTGGGTTGAGAAGGAGCTCAATACATACTACTTCTTTTAAAAACACAGTAAAAATCATTTTATTTATTTACAATGATTTAGTACACCGAGTGGGCTTTCCTGATAGCTCAGATGGTAAAGAATCTGCCTGCAATGTAGAAAACCTGGGTTCGATCCCTGGGTTGGGAAGCTTCCCTGCAGAAGGGAATGGCAACCCACTCCAGTATTCTTGCCTGGGAAATCCCATGGACAGTGGAACCTGGCAGACTACAGTTGATGGGGTCGAAAAGAGTTGGGCAGGACTGAGCAACTAACACACACACAGTACTCTGAGTACTAACATTTTAAATTGTAGGAATATACTCAGACATTGTGTCCATAGTTTATAAAAGCAGCAACAAAGCAAAAACGGATGCCCAGAGACTTCCTGATGGTCCAGTGGTTAAGAATCCACCTTGCAATGCAGGGGACACAGGTTGTGTCCCTGGTCAGGGAACTAACATCTCATATGCTGCAGAGCAACAAAGCCCAAGCACCTCAACCACTGAGCCCAGGCACCAAAACTAGAGAGTCCCTGGGCAGAGGAGAGACCCCAATGACGCCACAAAGACAGCATGTGCCACAGCTAAGACCCGAAGCAGCCAAGAGGTAAATACGTGTATTTTTAATGATGCCCAAACAGTTAAGGCTAGGGCACAATCAACAAGAAACTGGAGGAGTCTTAGTTCTAATTCCAGCTCTGAAATACACTGGTTAACCATATACTCATGATGACAAATAGGTGAAAGGTGAAACGGTCACATAACACATGGTAGTTTTTACAAGGCATTTGGTCCATGTATTTTGTTTATAATCCTTACAACAACCAACCAGCTGTGGATTATCTTTTTTTTTTTACACATGAGATGCAGAGGTTCAGTAACATGGCTAGGGTCTGGGTGTTAGGAAGCAGCGCTCTGCAGCTCCGAGCCTCTGAGCTCTGCTCTCCCCTCTGCAGCAGCAGACCTTAGCTCCCTCCCGATCTGGGGCTGAGCACGGGACTCACATCTTGCCCCGATGCTTCTCACCTTTCCCTAGGCTGTACATTAGAGAAGGTGTATGAGGGCCGCCTGACACAGAATGTGCAGCTCCGGTTGGGGCTAGACCATTGCATGAGGGTCTGTGTGAATGGTGTTGCTGGGAGTCGCCCATTGTGCAGCCCAGGGACACTAAGCATCGTGGCCCTAAGGATAAGCGAAGCACTGGCTGAGGCCAGAGCTGAGACAGGTGCCCCAGAGCCAGGATCGATGTTCACTCGGTACATACCCACGTGGGGCACTGCCAATGCTAAGTATGATTGGCTGGGTGTCTGTTTTTGATTGGTCAACTAATCAGAATGACATTCAAAGTATTTAACCATCTGGGGGAGCTCCCTGGTGGTCCAGTGGTTAAGATTCTTTGTTTTCACTGCAGAGGATGCAGGTTTGATCCCTGATCAGGAAACTAAGATCCCAGAAGCCAGTGAGCATGGCCAAAAAGTAATCAGTATTTAACCATCTGGCTTCATTCATCCCTATAACTGTTTCATCTGCTTGTCAGGAAGAGCTCCCATCCCTTCCTCTTTGCTCTCCATCTCTCTCTCCCCCAGTCCTTTCTCTTTGTTCTCTTCCTCCCTCCCACCCCCTCACTTTTTTTTACAACTTTAAAAGAAATACATTTGTTTCCCAGAATTTAAACAAGATAGAGGTGAACAAAGTAAAATGTGAAAAATCCCTCTCCACCTCATCTCCTGACAAACCCAAACCTTAAGATATCAATTGTTTGATTTGTATATTTTAACTTTTTCCTCTATATATTTCAAACAAGTCCATACACTACGCATTCATATTGCTTTTTTTCTTACTGAACAGATCAGACATCCTTCCATTTTTGTGAGCATGGCTGTCTGTGTGAAAGATGACATATAATCCTAAACAACAGCCCAGTTTTTTTGTGGTTGACCTAAGATCTAATAAGCAACTTCTTTGCATGTGGTAGGTACATGACAAGTATGTTAAATAAAATGAGCCAAAGCATACTGCAGATCCAGTTATCAGATTACAGGAAATATAGGAAGTAGAGAAACATGTTAAATGACACCAGAAAAACATTCAGCCAAACCCAGGGGAGGAAATTTTACAGGACAGACTACACAGCTCCTTTCATGAGAAAGTGGTAAGAAAAAGTCAGGGAGGAGGAAATCTGTAAACTAAAAATCTTGAGATATCAACCAAATGTAATATATGGACCCTGTTTGCATCCTACTTCAAATCAGTAAAGAGAATAAACAGTAAAGAGAGAGGGGATGTGGACATTTGGACACTGCCTCAGGTATTTGATGTGATTGAGGAATTACTGCTCATCCTCTTTAGGAGGCAGAATAATACTCTGGTTATGTTTTTAAAAAATATTCTTGCATTTTAGAGCTATATGCTAAAATATCAACAAGTGACATTATATAATATCTGACATTTGCTTTACAATAATCTAGTTATTTTTATTTCTGGGGAAAGGTATGTGAGAGATGAATGAAATATGATTTGGCCATGTGTTGATAAGTGGTCTCTATACTTGCATATGAAATTTTCCAGAATGAAAGTTTTAAAAATTTTAAAGGAATAAATGTATATTTGGTAGATACAGTCATGTAGAAAATATTAATAAATGTAATATTAGAAATAATTTTTAAAACATGTCATTTTCTAAGCAGAGAACTCAAGATCACTGTAATAATCAAAACTCTTACTGAGTTTTTGAAAACAATGTTTACATCTGGTATATATTCAGCAATACATGAAACCATTTGTAATGATGTTTTAAACATTGTCTTATACAATTTTACATCATCCCAATACAAATTATCCATATTTATTAAGGCAGATTCTGAACCTTCTACTTGGCAAATCATATCTTAGTATTTTAGATAATAAAACAATATTAAGAAACTATTTTAAAATTATATAATTTAAAAATTTCACAGTGTCATCAGGACTTTCTTGCTTGAATAAATTCTGGAGCATTTTTATTTAGGAAGAAGAAAGGTCAAAACTGAAGGTTCTGCTCTGGGAGGGTGACGCTTTAGTTTTGCTTTTGTCTTAAAAAAATTACAAGCAAAAAATATTTATCTACTTACTTAGGGAACCACTTGGCATGCTCCTTCCAGGGATCATCATCGTCTTCCCAATTTCCTAAACATCCACCGCAGGAAAAGCACTGGACAGTGTCACGTTTACCTGCATAGGAAGCAAGTCACTTAGACGGCCCGGCAATAGCACCATGGGGTCGTCCAAAAGGGGTGTCTCTGCAAGTGACTGCCCTGGGCATAGATGAGACATGCTACATCACATCTGCTCACTCACACTCTCATCTGGTTGAATCCCCATCCACAGTCCCACTGCCCTCAGTGACCATTTTTGAAGCCTGAACCTCACCTCTTAGCAGTGGCCATACTTCACACACAGAACTCCAAGCTGTTGAACTCAACATGCCCACCAAAGCAGTGGGAAAGCAGAGGAATCCTGTACTCATGAAGAAGACTTAAGCTGGAGCATTGCTATGAAATTTCTGTGGAAACTTGGCCATAGTTTTTTCCACTTTCCTTTTTGACAACTGTTTTTAGGGGAATTACAAAAGGATCAGCTTTCAAAACTAAGAAGAGAACTAACTTGTGGTTTAGGCATTTTGAGATGTAAATGGTACACAAACTGGTAGGCAAATTAAAATCAAACTACAAACTCCAACTGCTGTGAACATGACAGAAAGATGTGGTTTTTCTGCATTTTCTCTGCTTCAGTCTCTTGATCAATTAGGACATTAACTATAATATCTTGAAGAAATATGTGATAAGTGCACTGTGACATCTGGGGAATCCTATACTAGAAATCTTTTAAATTTTCTTCTTTACATTCAACTTGGGTAACACTATCAATATGAATTTCTTCAAGCTTCTGCTATTAATTAACAATAATAGTAACAATTAACATATCATATATCTAACATATGAAAGTGTTGGTTGCTCAGTCATGTCCAAGTCTTTGCAGCCTCATGGACTATAGCCCCCGGGCTCCTCTGTCCATGGGATTCTCCAGGCAAGAATACTGGAGTGGGTTGCCATTTCCTTCTCCAGGGGATCTTCCTGACTCAGGGGTCAAATCTGGGTCTCCCGCATTGCAGGCAGACTCTTTACCTCTGAGCAACCAGGGAAGCACGTACTGTGTATCAAGCACTGTGCAGTGTACTTGAGATGGAATTTCAATACTTTGTTTCTTTTTTTAAACTTTATTTTATATTGGAGTAATGGGAAGATCCCCTGGAGGAGGGTATGGCAACCCACTCCAGCATTCTTGCCTGGAGAATCCCATGGACAGAGGAGCCTGGCGGGCTACAGTCCATGGGTTCGCAAAGAGTCAGACATGACTGAGTGACTAAGCACAGCACATAGTCGATTAACAATGTTGTGATAGCTTCAGGTGGACAGCAAAGGGACTCAGCCATACATATATATGTATTCGTTCTTCCCCAAACTGCCCTCCCATCCGGGCTGCCAGATAACATTGAGCGGAGTTTCCTGTGCTATACAGTAGGTCTTTGTTGGCTATCCTTAGGCACATTTCTTAAACTCTTTGGGCCTCAGTGACGTTAGCTGTGAAATGAGGGGAAAGGACAAGTTTGTTGGATTAGTGTAGGTGCTTAATCCGTGCCTGGTGGTGGTGATGGGCCTAGCATCAAGTAGGTGCTCAGTAAATGATAGCTGTATGTATTAATCAGGATTCTCACTCAGATCTGTCATGACATTTATGTCGTGGCTAGGACAACTCAAACAATGTACAATTTCCTTCAGTATTCTTGCCTGGAGAATTCCATGGACAGAGGAGACTGGAGGGCCCCTGTCCACAGGGTCACAAAGAGGTGGGGACATGACTGAGTGAGCACACGGACACAGTTTTCTGAAATGCAACTTGACCTCTATGTTATAATTAAACTTAAGGTTAAATACACACACACACCAAAACCCTCCAATACTGCAGCAATTAAGAGAACAATCACTTAAGAATTTAAAAGAATCAGAGAACAATCATTTAAGAGCAGTAAACGGAGGATGGGTAAGAAGGAGACTAGAGGCAGGCTGACCTCACAATTTATTTTCAGGGCCTTAGAAATCCAGTCAAGTATTATCTAAGATCCAAAATTTTAGAAAAAGTCACTTTCTTATTTTGCTTATATTTTTGGTAAACTGACATGCTGTATTAAAGCTAAAGTAAAATTACTGAAGTTGAATCTTGAGAAAATAGATGTACCAAGACCAAGTGAGGAAAGATTCACAAAATGCTGCAACTGAACAAAATATTACAACTGAACCTAAACTTAATTCCAGCGAAACATTTAGAAAATGATTTCAAATTACCTGTAAAGACAAAGCCAGCAGCTGAGAGCTCCCTTGGGGACGTCCCTTGGGCATAAAATGGCCAGTTCTCGAAGGATTCGAGTCTGGCCTTCTCTTCTTGGTACCTTGCTTTGTCATCCTTCCTCAACGTGTTCTCTGGATTCTGAACTCTTATATCATACTTGGGAATGTTACCAACATCTTTACCCAGAAGGAACTCACAGTCTGGATGGAACTTCTTGTGGTGTCCCATGGGGGAACTCTGGAGGCCAGTACCAAAGAGGATTAAGCTACAGCAGAAGCACTGAATGCCAGATTTTGTGCCAGTGAAATAAAACCCAGCCTCTGCCATCTCCTGGGGCGTCCATGAGCTGAAGGTGTTATAGGTCACAAAAGTCTTTAACCTTTTTGCTTCACTACGCATTTGTGAATTAAAGCCTTTTTGCATTTTTTCTCTGTCTCTGTGTTCTTCTTCTTCTATTTCCTTTACATATTTAAGTGCATTTACACCTAGAAAGGCAGACATCTCTGGGAGCACAGCAGGATCAAACTGTGAAATCCTCTCCTCAGGGGCTTTCTCCTGGGCAGCCATTTTCTGAAAAGGGAAAAAAAGAGGTTCATGAACATCATCACTTGGTTTACTAGTCCTGAGATTTGTTTAAACCCTTTTTTTTTTTTTTGCTGGCTATACCATATTTCTTTTTAATTGGAGGATAATTGCTTTACAGTGTTGTGTTAGTTTCTGATGTACAACAACAGACTGTAGTCCACCAGTCTCTTCCGTCCAGGGGATTCTCCAGGCAAGAATACTGGAGTGGATTGCCATTTCCTTCTCCAGGGGATCTTCCTGATGCAGGGATCGAACCTGGGTCTCCTGCATTGCAGGCAGATTCTTTACCATCTAAGCCACCAGGGAAGCCCATACAACAATGTGAATAGATCCCCTCCCTCTGGAGCTTGCCTTCCACCGCTTCCACCATCCCATCCCCCTAGGTCATTACAGAGCCAAGCCGAGCTCCCTGCGCTCTACAGCAGCTTCTCAGCAGCTGCCTGCTTTACGCACAGCCACGCATGTACGTCAGTGCTGCTCAGTTCCTCTCACCCCCTCCTCCCCCTGCTGTTTCAACCCTTTACTCTTGTTTTTTTTTCTTCTGAATTACATTGCTCTTCTGCTTATAACTTAGTCTAATTCAGAGAAAATACTCTAGTAGGTCTGTAACAGCGGACCTTTATCCTGCCTTCAACAGTAAGGTCACCTATGGAGTCCAAATAGTGTCATAGTATCAATCGTCACTTAAGATAAAAGGATCAGGACTTCCCTGGTGGTCCCGTGGTTAAGAATCCACCTGCCAATGCAGAGGGCACGTGTTCGATCCCTGGCTCGGGAAGATTCCACATACCGCAGGGCAACTAAGCCCCTGCACCACAATTACTGAAGCCCACACACAGCAATAAAGACTCAGAGCAGTCAAAAAATAAATTAAAAAAAAAAGATAAAAGGATCAGTTCAGTTCAGTCACTCAATCCTGTCCGACTCTTTGAGACCCCATGAATTGCAGCACGCCAGGCCTCCCTGTCCATCACCATCTCCTGGAGTTCACTCAGACTCATGTCCATTGAGTCCGTGATGCCATCCAGCCATCTCATCCTCTGTCGTCCCGTTCTCCTCCTGCCCCCAGTCCCTCCCAGCATCAGAGTCTTTTCCAATGAGTCAACTCGTCGCATAAGGTGGCCAAAGTACTGGAGTTTCAGCTTTAGCATCATTCCTTCCAAAGAAATCCCAGGGCTGATCTCCTTTAGGATGGACTGGTTGGATCTCCTTGCAGTCCAAGAGACTCTCAAGAGTCTTCTCCAACACCACAGTTTGAAAGCATCAATTCTTCAGTGCTCAGCTTTCTTCACAGTCCAACTCTCATATCCAAACATGACCACTGGACAAACCATAGACTTGACTAGACGGACCTTTGTTGGAGGGGATCTTCCTGACCCAGGGATTAAACCCGAGTCTCCCACATTGTAGACAGACGCTTTACCGTCTGAGCCACCAGGGAAGTAGATAAAAGGATAGATTAAAGTAAATCTGTATCATCATATAACAAGTTCAAAGACACATGCTTGCATTTTCAACATTTCAGGAATCAACAAAGTATTTTGTTTAATGCCTACAGGTGGAGTTGGATAGTTCCATGTGACCAACTTTGCTCTGTGTGCCCCGCCTTAATCAGGCTCAGCTGATTTGGAATTTGCCCATCTACCCACATTTCTGGAGAATCCCATGGGCAGAGAAGCCTAGTAGGTTACAGTTCATGGGGTCGCAAAGAGTCGGACACGACTGAGCGACTTCACCTCACCTCACCTCACCTCACCCACATTTCTGCAGAAGTTGCAGCTCACTGAAGATCTTATTTAAGCCCAAGCATGCCCTTCATCTGGCAGTACTCAGTATAAAGAAAAGAACTCCTTCATCTCTAAGATGTTCAGTCCATTTCAGCAGTGGTTCCTCAGGAAGCTCTCATCAGTCCACAAGGTTACTGGGCTTTTTGACTGAAGAGTACCTTCATTTCAGTTTGTGTCTTCATGCGCTCTCCCTGTAGAATTCCTTTAGTGGTTAGCAGATAAGGGTCACATTCCGGCCAAAAGAAGTATCTGCTCAACCCTCCCTTTGGTTTCAAGTTCCTTCCCTTTACAGAAGAAACCAGCCAAAGCCTGGTGGACTTGGCAGCCTAGGGCTCTTCCTTAGTACTTTCATTAGTACTTTCTTAGTACTTTCATCAGTACTATCTCAGTACTTTCATTTTTGCCAAAGCAGCCCAGACCATGAAAAGGGGGAGAAAGGTTTAGAACCACTGACACTGGGCTGGCTGCTGAGGCCTGCCTTGTTTACCTCGCTGTTTTGACTGAATTCCCCTCTCTCTGGATTTCTGTTTTAACCTTTTTAAATGCTTCCGGTGACTCTCGATCTACCACCTTTAAATTCCATTGCTGGGGGTGGTGGGGAGGAGAGAGGAAAATTAGGAATTTGGGATTAACAGATGCATGCTGTGCTGTGTTGTGTTCAATCACTCAGCCGTGTCTGACTCTTTGTGACCCTATGGACGGCAGCCCACCAGGCTCCTCTGTCCATGGGATTCTCCAGGCAAGAATACTGGAGTGGGTTGCCATGCCTTCCTCCGGGGATCTTCCCAACCCAGGGATCAAATCCAGGTCTCCCACATTGCAGGTTAATTCTTTACTGTCTTGAGCCACCAGGAAAGCCCAAGAATACGGGTGTGGGTAGCCTCTCCCTTCACCGGGGGATCTTTCCAACCCAGGAATCGAACTGAGGTCTTCTGCATTGCAAGCAGATTCTTTACCAGCTGAGCTATCAGGAAAGCCCATAAATCAACTATACTTCAATTTTTTAAAATAGCAAAAAAAAAAAATCTATTGGTATGCTTTCCCCCCCATGAATAATTATAGTACTAGAGTGAATTGAAATCAGGATGCCTTCATCAGCCAACCTGGCATCAGTGGTTCTAGGTAGTTCTCCCACTTTTTCCATCCTAAACAAAGCCTGAGCGAGCATTTAAATAATCAAGTCAAAAACTGTTCCCATAATCCCATTCACAGTGCCAACTTCAGCAAGTACACAGGGTCAGGTAATAGAAAAAACTGACAAGCTTCTACATAGTATATTTACTTCAGACTTTAATAAAGTTGAAAGATACGATACAAAAATAAAAACAAAAGACAGGCAAACATCAGCGTGGTCTCAGACTCCGGTCCCAGCTTCTAGGACCCTTTCTCCGTTACACAGTCCGTGCTTCATTTTAGGTAATGAACCACCTAGATACGTGCTAGGTACCTTTGTCTCAGGGAAATCACTCTCTCACCTAAGGAGAGATATCCTATGCTGCTTCAGTCATGCAGCCCAAAGTAGGACACCTAACTTCAAGCTGGAATGGGCTGCCCCTGTCCTCTCAGATTCTAGCACAGGGCTTCATTCATAGCTAGTGTGTTTCACTTAGGTTTGGCCAATAGACAATACCATAGCTCCAGACCTCCCTGGAGATAAATAAGCACAGGGCGGCAACAAACTAACTGGAATCACTCCTGCACGTCTACAAAGTTCAGTGGTCAGTTTTGCTAGTCCCAGGGCCTTTCTGGGGAGATCTCCAAGGCCCTCTCCAGGTTTCATGCTCTTCAACTGCAGTCCTAACTGTACCAGAGCTGCTGCTGTGTCATGGAAAGGATTTAAGTCCACATCTGTATGACCCCAGTGCCTGTCCTTTTGCCTCCAAAGAGAGAAACAAGAGTAAGAGAAATAAGAGGGTCTAAGTGGAAAAGTACTTCTGCCAGAGGCAGTAATTTACTTACATCGAAGTTAGTCCAGAGTCCCAGCTGAACGGAAGGAGAATGCAGAGAGTAAATACAGCTATTCTCTTCGTCCTTTTAATGGGAAGCAGCGAGAACAATTTGAGGAACTAACACCCAGAACAAGCTGCAATTTCCTGAGAAATCACCAGTAACTTCTCTAGGGTACTGAGTCATCAGGGTTAGTCAGGACTCCAAAGGCCTCACAAAACCAAGTCCCACAACAGAAGTATTTTATTCTAAATAATTTAAGACTGATTAATGTTTCCACTGCTAGTACATACATGTCTTTATTTGTTTGGTGTTGGTTTCCGTCTTTCCTGTATCTTTTTAGGGTTTTCTCTTTTATCCATGGGTTATAAAATCTCAAAGTTATTGTGTCTTGGTGTGGGTCTTTGTACATTTACTGAACCCAGTGGACTTGTTTCAAGCTGAACGTGTGGACCTCCCATCAGTCCCGGGAAATTATCTTCTATAATTTCTTTGGTAATTTCCTACTGCCTACTATTCTCTTTTCACTCTTTCTGGTATTCCCATTATTCAGATGGGAATTTATCACCAAAGTTCTTTTTTTTTTTCTCATATATTTTTTCCATCCTGTGGCTGTACTTTCTGGGAGACTTCCTCTTCAGTATCTTCCAACTTTCCAATAGTAATTCTGAATTCAGCAATTATACTTTTAATTTCCCACAGCTCTTTTTTGTTGTCTTTCACGAGATCTAATTTTCTTAGCCAACGTAATTTTTAAAAATCTCTGCTGCAATACTGTCAAATGACAAAGCTAAAACAACGAGTCTGTTGCTCTGTAGTCAAGGGAAAACAATCCGTGGACTGGAGGGAGTGCTGCTCCAGAGGGAAGGGCGGGGGTCGGGGTCGGGTCGGGGAGAGTAAAGGTAGGTTTTATAGGGAAGAGGCATGACCGGCCAGGAGGTCAGGGATTCATTAAAGGGTAGCATGTCCTGTTTTCTAGGCTCAGGCAAACTAGGTAAAGCTGAGTTGGGGTGATTGTGATTGGTGTATATATATACTAGGTTTCGTTGACAGGCGTTTCCTGTAAGTGCTGGCTGACCTGGATTTAGATTTGTGACTTGGGCCAGGTCACTGAGGTTGTCCCCATTTTGTGGGTCTGATGTACAAATTATCTTTATCAGTACTAATCCAAATAGTGTTCATCTGTCTCCTGAATGATCTGTTTCCTCCAAGGCTAATTACTATTTACCTTTATGTTGAGATTTTTCACATTACCAGCTTTCCTCCAAAGTGTACAGAGCAATGGTTTGTCATGTTTGAAAATTAGGTGATCGCAAAGCTGACTGATCAAAATTCTGGCTAAAAAGTCTGATTAAAAGCCACGTGAGTGTGATCTGAACTTTACGGAGGAAGATTAGGGAGCTAAGACTTGCCTAGGAGAAGCCCTCAACTTCAGAGAAACACCTCAGAAAATGATTTCAAGTCAGTTGTAAAGTCAGAGGTAGCAGCTGAAAACTCATCTGAGGAACATAAAAAGACCAATTCTTGAAGGATTCTTTGTTTGGGGATGCCCAGGACCCACACTAGCTCCTCTAAGTCAGTTTATTCCATTTTTATTTTTTTAGAAGAGAAGAATCCACTAATGTTTTTCCTTAGTGACAACACCTGCCTAGTCAACAGTCTGATGGTGGGGCAGACGGAGCTGGCAGTCTCTCGGAGATTATTCAGTTAGTCCCTTGGCTTTCCTGCCCACCTTCTTAGTTGGCATTCTGGCCACCTGCTGCTCCAGGGTTCTGTACAAGGTGTTACACGTGTATACAGGCTGTGGGCTCTGTCAGTCTGCGTCACTGGTTACTACTGTTCTATTTGAGTTTCCATCTTCCAAAGACTTGTTAAAATATTCTGTGTGCTGAGAGTCCCCTCCTGCTTTCTTAATTTTTCTGGCTTGATAGTTTCAAAAATCATTTCAATAATATTATGCATAATAACTAAAATTTGTTTAGCACCTACTACTTGCCAGGCACAGTTCTAAGCACCTTAGATATGTCCATTTAATCCCTTTAACAGTCCAAATGAAGTAGCTATTTTTATTATCTCCATTTTACAGAAGAGGAAACCCAGGCATATAGGGGTTCTGATTAATCAGTCTGGCAATGAAGTTTACACTTTTAACCACTGTGCCATAAAGCCTACATATTAAGAAAAGGCAAAAACAGGTGTCCCTCTGCATTTTGGTAGTTCAGCCAGCTGCTGAGTTAGAGGCAAACTGTTACCAGCCTCATTGGCACGTGAACTCTTCTGGCCAAGCCCTGCTTCCACAAGGCCATCTACTCAGCCTAGAAGCAATCACTGGTAAATAGTTGACTCCTCCTAACTTTCATATTAACACATATAACATTACAATGACAGTGTTTTTTAGGACACTTTCCCTGGTACATTCAGCGCTTAAAGACCAACAATTCTTTCTACAGGAAGTTCAGAGGTCAGGGGGAACTCTCTACATTGCTGACCCTTCTGCTGATAAAATTTTGCCCCATCAACCTACTTCTCACCTATAATATTATATACACCAATGCACACTACGTTTATTTTAGCACCTTGTAGATTTTGTTACTCTTATTAATTGAATTTTATTTTTACTATTCTATTTTCTAAATGTTTATTGATGATATATAGGACTCCTGGTCTACTTTTAACATCTGATTGTAAATATTTTTGAATTTTCTAAGTAGATATTTGTAATATCTGAATATTATGATAGTTTTGTCTTTAGCATCATTTTGTTTTCTTTTTGAATCAAGTATATCCTTTAATACAATGTTGTGTAATAACAGCAATAATAGATACCTTATTCTTGACTTCGGCAGGAATTCTAAAGTTTGACGATATCTAGTAGATACCCTTTATCAGCTGAAAGAGCTTCTCTTTTACTCCTATTGACAGGAAAAACATCTGCACAGTCTTAACTGGAAAAAGATATACATACTACCTCTATATAGCAGAAAGGGGAAAAAAATCTCCAAAGAAAGAAAATGTGGGTAGCCAAAAAACAGACACAAATGTCCACTACACAATCTGAAAAGAGAATCTGACATTTTGAGTTTTAAAATAATACTATTTTCAATGCCTTTTTTTAACCAAAACATGCAAACACATCTAGAGAGCAGTATCATTTAGCCTTTTCAGGGCATAGGTATGTATCTCATTGTGGCTTTAACTTAATGACTTAATTGCCTATTCATATATTTCCTTTGGAAAGGTGATCAAATCTCTTGCCCATTTCTTAATTACTTTTTGGTTGCATCAGGTCTTCCTTGCTGCTCGTGGGCTTTTTCTAATTGTAGAGTGGGGGCTACTCTCTAGCTGCGGCATGTGGGCTTCTTAATTGTGGCTTAAGAACTGGTTTCTCTCATTGCGGAGCATGGGCTCTAGTGCACAGGCTTCAGGAGTTGTGGCACAGAGCTTAGCTGCTCAGTGGCATGTGGGATCTTCCTGGACCAGGGATTGAACCTGAGTCTCCTCCATGGGCAGACGGATTCTCTTCCACTGTCCCACCAGGGAAGTCCTTCTCCATTTTCAAGTTGGGCTGCTTAGTAGAAGGATTCTGGGGTGGTGCTTGACAGTACTGCTGTCCTCATGGTAGAATGAGCTCACCAAAGGAGCTGCCACCAGCATCTCTGTCCCCAGGGAGTGCCTGGAGATGTGAGTGTGCACAGCCACACCTGCGAGGGAAAGCCAGCAACGTCAAGGCTGGCTGTAATCTGTGGAACATCTTGTCACGTGGGGATAGGCACAAAACTGAATTTTTCTACTAAGCATCTGGGCACTTGTTTTTAGCCATGGTCCCTCGGTCTTGGCTGAACAAAAGTGGTCAGAGTTGGTGGAAAACTGATAGACCACATGGGACAGGGTCATGCCAACTTTGCAGATGTCAAGTATATATGCTATTTACGCAGTCACCTGGATCTGAGTAAGAAGGCTTAGCTTGTGGGGTTCCTCACTGATGATTTACACGTTTGGTGAGATTTCCATAGCAACCAGTCTCCTTCAGCAGATCTGACATGAAAGGGAATGGCCTCTGGATTGAAATGTTTTAAGTTTTAAAGTAATACTATTTTCAATGCCTTTTTTTAACCAAAACATGCATACACACCTAGAGAGCAGTATCATTTCGCCATTTTAGGGCACAGGCATGTATCTCATTGTGGCTTTAATTTAATGACTTAATTAGCTATTCATATATTTCTTTTTTTAAGGCCTCTGGACCTTGACGATCTTGCCATTCTCTACCTGCTTTCAAGGCGTGCATCAGTACAGAAGCCAGGCAGGCAGCTGGGTAGCCTGTCAGCACTCTCTACTTGTGTGGGGGCCTGAGCAAGAATCCCTTGTCTGTGCAAATGTGTACAGACATTACTGGCAGGCCTGTGGTCTTGTCACAAGAGGTGGAATCTGTCCTTGTGGGTGCTACTAGTCTGAGAGCCTGTGCCTCAGGGTGTTTCACTTCTGTACAGGAGGCCATGGCGAAGAATGAGCCAAGTTGGGAAAGCTGTGCTTTTCAGATGAGAGGATAAAAGATATCATGACAAGAAATATCAAATATGCCTGAAGCTGGGTGAACACCAGAAACAGTATGCAACAATCAAGAAAGGAGGTCTAACAAAGCCTGCAGGGGCTAATGCCAGATTTTATGTCATTGCATGGGGCCCTTGGTCATTGCAGCATATACTGAGGACCCTTAGACATCATTTCATGATTCTGTACTGTCTTTCAATTTAAAAGAACCTGGGACGTGTGCAGTCAGAAAAAACAGTAAAAACAAGATAAATTGGTCATTTACCTTTTATTACTGAACTGCAAGAATTGTTTATATATTTTTAGACACCAGTCCTCTGTTATATGTTTGCACTGCAAACATGTTCTCCCCATCTATGAACTCTTTTTGCTTTCTTAATGGAGTATTCCAAAGCAGATGTTTTAAATTTTGATGAAGTCTGACTTTAATTTTCTCCTTTTAAGATAGATACTTTTTGTGTCCTAAGAAATCATCACCTCCTCTTAAGGTTGTAATGATGTTCTAAAAATTAACATTTGTGTGGTTTAAAAAATTAGATGTCAACATTTTAAACTCAGAGAATTCACTTAAAAGTCCAGATTTTCAGTTTTTATTATTTTTATTATTCATATTTTAAATATTAAAATATACAGTCTGAGGGAAACTACATTTTCAGAAATAAAAAATAGGTTGGAGCTGAGTAATAGTTACCTCCTTTGAAAAAACTGTTTTCTTCTAGACTAGGTAACAGATGCCCGTGTATAAAATTCAAAAGGTAGAAAAGGGTGTACTGAGAAGACTCCATCTCTCTACTCCTGCTCCATCCAGAGGCTGCCTCCTGCAGATGGAGCCAGTACTTTTCAGGTGCTTACCACTTTGCATTAACCTGGCTCCTTTTCAAGTATTTGCATAACGTGCCTGGTCCCCTCGGGCATTTGAATTTGCACCAGAGCCCATTTCACAGCCTCTCTTCTGCATTCCCAGGCACTTGGCAGATCACCGGCACTGTCACATGGACCTCCTTACAGGTCTGCCTCTTAGGCTGGGAGGGTCACAGGGCCGCAAGGTCAGGCTTTGTTTCCTCTTCTTGGTGTCTACATCCAGACACCTAGGGTCTCATCAGACAGACAGCAGATGTATAAGGTTTGCTGAGTGAACGAATGGATAAATGAACAAATTGTGCATTACTTCCTGTGCCCTGGCCTCAGGTGTGACTCAAGTAACAATTTAGTCAGGTGAAATCACGAATTTATATCCCATAAGGACTCCATCTATGTCCCCAGCCCACCGTGGAACAGGTCTCCATAGAACCGAATTGGAACACATGGAAGTAAAACAATGACTCTCCTATTCTTACAGAACTGGACCCAAAGGGGTATCAGGACACTCTGAGGCTATTTCTCAGAAGCATGACAATCTCCTATGCTCTTTCCTTCCTTATTATAGGCCCTAGGGACTCATAGTTCTTGCCCTTTCTCCTAAACTCTCACCCACTACAGACAGGAATTCTACTGCCCCACTTCCCTAGGGCCGGTTGTACCACCCTTTCTTTTTACCATTCATGAAGATATTTCATAAGTGTGCTGATCATTACAGAGATATAGACAGCTGAACACAGAGAGGACTACAAACAATGAATTTCACAAAGTAATTGAGAAATCTTACAAAATGTTTACAGTTCCTCTTTCCTACTGCCATTCTGAGCAACAGTGAAAGTGAAAGTCGCTCAGTCATGTCCGACTCTTTGTGACCCCATGGAATTCTCCAGGCCAGAATACTAGAGTGGGTTGCCATGCCCTCCTCCAGGGGATCTTCCCAACCCAGGGATCGAACCCAGGTCTCCCGCATTGCGGGCAGATTCTTTACCAGCTGAGCCACAAGGGAAGCCCAAGAATACTGGAGTGGGTAGCCTATCCCTTCTCCAGTGGATCTTCCTGATCCAGGAATCGAACTGGGGTCTCCTACACTGTAGGTGGATTCTTTACCAACTGAGCTATCAGGGAAGCCACTCTGAGCAGCAGAATCCCTGTTTTTCCCTCACTGTGTCAACATAAGTTAGTGTTTCAATTGTGACATGTACTCAGATATACAGTGGGTCAACTTGTGCTCCTCAAATACAAGACTTAACATGCTTTAAATTGAATTACTTTTCTTCTTCAGCCTCCACACAGTACTGCCATCTTCACGTTGTGGTTACTCTAGGGCAAACACGGTCACAACAAAATAGAAACAGTGCACATACTGCCACGTATAGTTGGAAAGTATTGTTTACACCATGACCCAAATAAATGAAAAAGCAATTTTACTACAGTCCATCTTCAACCTCCAGCTCCATGCCCACAGCTTTATTTGATGAACATGATTGCTTTCAGGTCCTTAACTAATAACTAACATTAGTTACTTTCATTTGTCTCACCACAACTTTCCAGGATTCCATAAATTTTACTATTTTTGAATACTAAACTATATAAAAATATTTTAAAATAATTTTTACTCTCATCCATTGTTCTACAGTTTCCTATGTATTCTTCCAGTGTTTCCTTTATAACTAAACTTTTTTTTTTTGGCTGCATGGTGTAGCTTGTGAGATCTTAGTTCCCCAACCAGGGATCGAACCTGTGCCCGCTGCACTGGAAGCACAGAGCTCTAACCACTGGGCAGCCAGGGAATTCCCTTATTTTTTAAAAAAAGATTTATTTATTTTTGGCTGTCGTGGGTCTTGGCTGCTGTGCACAGGCTTTCTCTAGTTGTTGGGTGCAGGCTTCTCTTTGTGGTGGCTTCTCTCTTGAGGAGCACAGGCTCCAGGCCCGTGGGCTGCAGCAGCTGCGGCTCCTGGGCTCTGGAGTGCAGGCTCAGTAGTTGTGGTGCATGGGCTCAGCTGCTCCAAGGCATGTGGGATCTTCCCAGACCAGGGATTGAACAGGTGTCCCTTATGTTCCAAGACTGATTCCTAACCATTACACCACCAGGGAGGCCCCTAAATTCCCTCATTTAAAAAAAACAAAAAAACAGCTTTCGTGACATACACTTCACATACCATACAACTTAACCAATTCAAAGTGTTTAATTCACTGGTTTTTAGTACATTCACAGAGTTGAACAATCATCACCATAATCAATCTTACATTTCCATCAGTCCAAAAACAAACTCCATACTCATTAACACTCACTCTTGCCCCCAGCTGTCTGTAGTATTCCCCTGTGATCTTTATTTCTGTGATGTCCAAAGTGATGTTTCCTCTTTCACTCTTGATTTTGGTAATTTGAGTCATCTTTTTCTCTTGGTCAGCTTAGCAAAATGTTTGTCAACTGGCTGGACTAACTTTTGGTTTCACTGACTTCCTCTATTGCTTTCCACTGCTGCTTCTTTCAGATACAAATATATATTCTTATTTTTCTTTCTTCCTTACATAGCAGGTAGCATATTATATATCCTGAACACTAGTATATTCTGAAGGATATACTTTTGGTAGAAGGAAAATGATCCTCAACAGATCTAAGATATAAGAATAAATCAAGAGCCAAGAAAGTAGTAAATATGTGATAAAATCATAATAAACACTAACTGGGTAAAACAAAAACTGGTCTAGTGAAACACCAAAAGAAATATACAATGGTAATAATATATAAAGAAGGAAGGAGGTAAATGAGGTTAAATACATTATCTGTGGGGAGGGCAAAGGTACAAGTTAACTTTAGGTCTGATGTTATATAGGAGTATTGGAAGGAATGCTTCCTCAGATTCTCTTGGCCACTTCCTTCTTTCCAAGGTGCTGCCTGCCTCCACCTCTGCACTGCTGCGCTCTTTGCCCAGCTTCCTGAGCTGGCTGGAGTCCAAACTGAAGTGCACCAAGCCTATCTGACTTTACAGAATTGGCTGCAACGCCATACCACTGACTTATTTCAGTTCAGTTCAGTTCAGTCGCTCAGTCATGTCCAACTCTTTGCAACCCCATGGACTGCAGCACGCCAGGCTTCCTTGTCCATCACCAACTCTGGGAGCTTGCTCAAACTCATGTTCATTGAGTCAGTGATGTCATCCAACCATCTGGACCTCTGTTGTCCCCTTCTCCTCCTGCCTTCAATCTTTCCCAGCATCAGGGTCTTTTCAAATGAATCAGTTCTTTGCATCAGGTGGCCAAAGTATTGGAGCTTCAGCATCAGCCGTTCCAATGAATATTCAGGACTGATTTCCTTTAGGATGGACTGGTTGGATCTCCTTGCAGTCCAAGGGACTCTCAAGAGTCCTCTCCAAAACCACAGTTCAAAAGCATCAAATCAATCTTCAACGCTCAACTTTCTTTATGGTCCAACTCTCACATCCATACATGACTACTGGAAAAACAACAGCTTTAACTATATGGACCTTTGTCAGCAAAGTAATGTCTCTGCTTTTTAATACGCTGTCTAGGTTGGTCATAGCTTTTCTTCCAAGGAGCAAGCCTCTTAATTTCATGGCTGCAGTCACCATCTGCAGTGATTTTGAAGCCCACGAATATAAAGTCTGTCACTCTTTCCACAGTTTCCCCATCTATTGCCGTGGAGTGATGGGACCAGATGCCATGATCTTTGTTTTTTGAATGCTGAGTTTTAAGCCAGCTTTTTCACTCTCCTCTTTCACTTTAATCAAAAGGCTCTTTAGATCTTCTCTTTCTGCCATAAGGGTCATGTCATCTGCATATCTGAGGTTATTTATATTTCTCCCGGCAATCTGGATTCCACCTTGTGCTCCCTCCAGCCCTGTGTTTCTCATTATGTACTCTGCATATAAGTTAAATTAAGCAGGGTGACAATATACAGCGTTGATGTACTCCTTTTCCAATTTGGATCCAGTCTGTTATTCCATGTCTGGTTCTAACTGTTGCTTCTTGACCTGTATACAGATTTCTCAGGAGGCAGGTCAGATGGTCTGGTATTCCCATCTCTTTCAGAATTTTCCAGTTTGTTGTGATCCACACAGTCAAAAGGCTTTGGCGTAGTCAATGAAGCAGAAGTAAATGTTTTTCTGGAATTCTCTTGCTTTTTCTATGATCATACAGATGCTGGCAATTTGATCTCTGGTTCCTCTGCTTTTTCTAAATCCAGCTTGAACATCTGGAAGTTCTCAGTTAACATACTGTTGAAGACTAGCTTGGAGAATTTTGAGCATTACTTTNGAAGCAGAAATAAATGTTTTTCTGGAATTCTCTTGCTTTTTCTATGATCATACAGATGCTGGCAATTTGATCTCTGGTTCCTCTGCTTTTTCTAAATCCAGCTTGAACATCTGGAAGTTCTCAGTTAACATACTGTTGAAGACTAGCTTGGAGAATTTTGAGCATTACTTTGCTAGCATGTGAGATGAGTGCAACTGTGCAGTAATTTGAGGATTCTTTGGCATTGCCTTTCTTTGGGATTGGAATGAAAACTGACTTTTTCCAGTCCTGTGGCCACTGCTGAGTTTTCCAAATGTGCTGCATATTGAGTGCAGCATTTTCACAGCATCATCTTTTAGGATTTGAAATAGTTCAACTGGAATTGCATTACCTCCACTAGCTTTGTTTGCAGTGATGCTTCAGAAGGCTCACTTGACTTCGAATTCCAGGATGTCTGGCTCTAGGTGAGTAATCATATCATCGTGATTATCTGGGTCGTGAAGATCTTTTTTGTACAGTTCTTCTATGTATTCTTGGCACCTTTTCTTAATATCTTCTTTTTCTGTTAGGTCCATACCATTTCTCTCCTATATTGTACCCATCTTTGCATGAAATGTTCCTTTGGTATCTCTAATTTTCTTGAAGAGATGGCTAGTCTTTCACATTCTATTGTTTTCCTCTGTTTCTTCACATTGATCACTTAGGAAGGCTTTCTTATCTCTCCTTGATATTCTCTGGAACTCTGCATTCTGATGGATATATCTTTCCTTTTCTATTTTGCCTTTCATTTCTCTTTTTTTCTCAGCTATTTGTAATGCCTCCTCAGACAACCATTTTGCCTTTTCCATTTCTTTTTCTTGGGGATGATTTTGATCACAGCCTCCTATACTATGTCATGAACCTCCTTCCATAGTTCTTCAGGCACTCTATCAGATCTAATCCCTTTAAATTATTTGTCACTTCCACTGTATAATCGTAAGGGATTTGATTTAGGTCATACCTGAATCGTCGAGTGGTTTTCCCTACTTTCTTCAATTTAAGTCTGAATTTTGCAGTAAGGAGTTCATGATCTGAGCCTCAGTCAGTTCTTGGTCTTTTTTGTTGTTGCTGTTGACTCTATAGAGCTTCTCCATCTTTGGCTGCAAAGAATAGAATCAATCTGATTTCAGTATTGACTATCTGGTGATGTCTATGTGTAGAGTCATCTCTATGTGATGCCTATGTGTTGTTAGATGAGGGTGTTTGCTATGACCAGTGAGTTCTCTTGGCAAAACTCTGTTAGCCTTAGTTCTGCTTCATTTCGTACTCCAAGGCCAAACGTGCCTGTTATTCCAGGTATCTCTTGACTTCCTACCTTTGCATTCCAGTCTCTTATGATGAAAAGGACATCTTTTTTTGGTGTTAGTTCTAGAAGGTCTTGTAGGTCTTCACAGAACCATTCAACTTCATCTTCTCTGACATTAGTGGTTGAGGCATAGTCTTGGATTACTGTGATACTGAATGGTTTGCCTTGGAAACAGAGATCATTCTGTTGTTTTTGAGACTGCACCCAAGTACTGCACTTCAGACTCCTTTGTTGACTATAAGGGCTACTCCATTTCTTCTAAGGGATTCTTGCCCACAGTAGTAGATGTAACAGTCATCTGAATTAAATTTGCCCCTTCCAGTCCATTTTAGTTCGCTGATTCCTAAAATGTCAATGTTCACTCTTGCCATCTCCTATTTGACCACTTCCAATTTACCTTGATTCATGGGCCTAATATTCCAGGTTCCTATGCAACACTGTTCTTTACAGCATCAGACTTTACTTGTATCACCAGTCATATCCACAACTGGGTGGTGTTTTTGCTTTGCCTCAGCCTCTTCTTTCTTTCTTGAGCTATTTCTCTACTCTTGTCCAGTACCATATTAGGCACCTTCTGACCTGGGGAGTTCATCTTTCAGTATCGTATCTTTCTGCCTTTTAATACTGTTCATGGGGTTCTCAAGGCAAGAATACTGAAGTGGTTTGCCATTCCCTTCTCTAGCGGACCATGTTTTGTCAGAACTGTCCACTATGACCTGTCCGTCTTGAGTGGCCCTACAAAGCATGGCTCATTGTTTCACTGAGTTAGACAAGGCTGTAGTCCATGTGATCAGTTTGCTTAGTCTTCTGATTGTGGTTTTCATTCTGTCTGCCCTCTGAAGGATGAGGATAAGAGGCTTGTGGAAGCTTCCTGATGAGAGGAACTGGCTGTGGGGGAATCTGAGTCTTGCTCTGATGGGCAGGTATGCTCAGTTCAGTTTAGTTCAGTTGCTCAGTCATGTCCAACTCTTTGCGACCGCAGGGACTGTAGCACGCACGTCAGGCTGCCCTGTCCATTACCAGCTCCTGGAGGTTGCTCAGACTCATGTCCATCGAGTTGGGGATGCCATCCAACCATCTCACCCTGTCGTCCCTTCTCCTCCTGCCTTCCGTCATGCTCAGTAACTCTTTAATTTTCTGTTGATGGGTGAGGCTGACTGACTTCCTTGGTGGTGGTGGTTTAGTCACTAAGTTGTGTCCAACTCTTTGCGACCCCATGGACTGTAGCCTGCCAGGCTCTTCGGTCCATGGGATTCTCTAGGCAAGAATACTGGCTGGAGTGGGTTGCCATTTCCTTCTCCAAACTGACTTCCTTAGCAATTACCAAAGGACAAAGAATCCGCCTGCAATGTGGCAAACTTGGGTTCGATCCCTGGGTTGGGAAAATCCCCTGGAGTAGGAAATGGCAACTCACTCTAGTATTCTTGCCTGGAGAATCCCCATGGACAGAGAAGCCTGAGGGGCTGCAGGCCATGGGGTTGCAAAGAGTCGGACACGACTGAGCGACTCAGCATGAAGGAGCAGATGACACTGCACTGTGTGGCAGACCTTGGCCAATGGGAAACGGGAGAAGGTAGGAAACTGCATTACTCTTCCTTCCTCCCTTTAATGGACTGCACAGAGGGGCAGCTCCTCCTTATAAATCTTCTGGAGACGTCCCAAACTCTTAACTGAACACACTTGCTGGGAGACTCCTATGATTTTTCACAGCTCGTCATCAAGTCTGGCCACCATGATAACATATTGTTTTTCCTTGCCTCACTTTTCCTTTTTTTCCTTATCTTTACATCCCTGAGCTACACCTCTCAAATAAAGTAACAACACTTTCACCTTTGCTGGAGGTTCAACTTTCTAGAGGACCCAAGTTAAGGATTTATGTGTAGTATAATTTCTAGGATAACCACTAAAAGGATAAAAATAAAGTATACAATTTCCAAACTAGGAAAACACAGAATGGTGGAAAACAAGCAATCCAAAAAAAAAGGCAAAAAAAGAAGAGAAAAATGAAGACAGAATAACTGAAGCAAATACCATGAAGTAGGATGGTAGATTTAAACCAAAATATATCAGTAGGTACATTAAATATAAATGGACTGAATGCTTCAGTTAAAAGATTGTCAGGCATAATAAAAAAGAATATGAAGCAAAAATGTATGCATTCTAAAGTATTTTTAAAAGTCTAATTTTAATAATTAATTTTAAGTATCAAGGAGTTTTCTAATGGAACAATAGAACTCAGAAAGACACACGGCTCACAAAGGTCTCTATTGTCGAATAGTTTCCTTCATTTTTATAGTATATTGTGGTGTTCCACGAGGGAAATTAAGGCCAGAACTAACTGTTATCAGATCGTCATTTTTATTTCTATAATCTTAAACAAGCTAGGATTTTCTCTATGATTTTGAGACTGGAAATTCCTCCTTAAGCCTAACTAAAATATTCACCTTAACCATGTCAATCACACTAATAAAACCCCAAAGAGATAAAGAGATAAGAGAAAAAACTGGCCCAAAAGGCACTCAATATCCTTTGCCTACTCATACCCTGTTTTAATTCAAGTAGAGGGAGATAGGATACTCTGATTATGTTAAAGGCATCTCTTTCAAGCCACTGATACCTCTTGTGGACAGAGCAGAAGGAAGGAAGTTGGCAGTTACCTGGTTACCTATAGCGAAATCTGTTTGCTAGTAAAGAACCATTTGGATCTAGGCAGAGAGTATGATTCTTGGGAGAAAGATCTGTACTTATGTCTAATTATGTCTATTAGTAAGTGTGTGCACACATGCGCTTGTCACACATGCGCTATTAAAAATGCATATTTCTTCTAATAGCCTATAAGGGAAAAGAATCTGAAAAATAATATATATATTTATGTATGTATAACTGAAAAAAAAAAGCATATTCCTGGGCTCCCCCCAAGACTTATTGAATAGACTCTTCAGGATGGGATTACACTGTATTTACTGATAATGTTCTTCACTAAGATTTACTATTTAAAAAATCATGAATATCATAATGAAACTCAATCGAGAATGACCAAAGTTTGTAAATGTAAAATACACTTACTTTGCTATGGAAATTTGATTCACTCTTAAAAGGATACACCCTAAAAAGAGTTCTGCTTTTCTGCCTTCACCTTCATTGAACCTGAAATACAGACCTCATCATACATGCTCACCTACATTCTTCTGATGACCCAGAGTAGGAAAGTTGAGGAGGATTAAGTCAAACAGTCCTTGGGTGTGAACCTTAGTGAGGCTAACAAGGATAATTCATTAACCTGAACTATAAGGTAAATCAAATAACAAACCACCAAAATGGTGGTATTAGATAGACTCCATTAGGTGAAAACTTAACCAATCATTATTTATAGAGGACGCTTTAAAGCAACAGGTTTCTGAAATCAGATTTTCCTTTCAAACTGTTCTTCATACTTTAACTGCAGTTTCTACTAAAGAATCATTTTATTTACAGTTGCAAATTTCTTTTTAACACATTCAATGTGTATTACAGGCTGGAATCAAATACCTGAAGGAACTGGAATCTTATGAATACAGCCAGGACAACAATGAAGAGAGTCATGAACAAAAACATCACAGTCCACACAGAACACATTCTGGCACACACTGCAAACATAGACCTGCAATAAAAAGAAGAAAACCTGAATTTAAAAAGAAGTTTCCAAAAGTTAAGTACAGCATAGCTAGAAGACTTGCAAGTTGCTTTGCTCTTTCATATACCTATCACTTTTTCCCCACTCACCTACCTGCTTTATTACTTCCAATATACTATATATTCTCAAATCTATGGAAATTAATTCTTTCCAAAAAATTATTCCTTAGAAATGAGGGAATAATTTTATTTCTGAGTCCTTAAAGTCCCTTGAATTATAGGATACTCTTGATTACTTCATTTTCAATAATTATTTGGGGAAGACACATGAGCTTGAAATTACTGCTAGTTTTGAATACTTCGATAGGTTACTGGAGTGATTCAATTAGAAAGAGAAGCACAAAAGTTTTAACAAAAATTTGTTATACCTAGGGAATTATAAAAATTATATTCCTCTTTTAATTAAACCACTAAAGAATAAGGCAAAAGACAAATACATGTATGAAATATATAAATTATTTTATTTTTTATTCTTGTCATATTTATATAATAAATACTAAAATAAAATAAGAATAAAGAATAATAATATTCTATCAATATTATATATATAAATACTAGTGCCTTGGGGTGAAATTTCCAGGGCAACATCATACACAGATTAAAAAACCATCAAATCTCAAACAGCACAGAAGTAATGATGCTGTTTTCTTAAAAACTATCAAATGAGCCAAACAGTGATTTTAGTGAGGATGTAGCTAATGATGTCAAAGAGGCATGTAAAGCTTCATAAAATTGTTTTTTTTTAACTGGTTTTCTTTTGGCCATGCCTCACAGCTTATAGGAATCTCAGTTGCCTGACCAGGGACTGAAGATGGGCCACGGCAATGAGAGCACCGATTACCAACCACCAGACCACCAGAGAATTCCAAATAAAATCGTTTTATGAAATGCTGAGAGTAAAATAAAACAAGCAATCCTTTCTACTAGTATTTTATATAGTTTATAGTTTTAAATATGGACATGTAAGTAAATGAAAACTAAACAGTGACCTATCCTATTTGCAACTTTATATAAGTTGATATGTTCAAATTGGCCCCCGTTAACATTTTAAAAAATATTTTCTCAGTTCCTCAATGGGGAGAATATCCTTAAGATCTGAGGCTACCATAAATGGTAACTTCAGAATGAGTTATGAGAGCCTAAAGTAAAATAAAGTAAAAAGTAAAAAATGAGAGCCTAAAGTTAAAAAAAAGAGAGGAAAAAACTTTTAGTACTTCCAAACTAAATGCAGTTTAGCTTGCAAACTGAAGACAAAGTAAAACAACTGTTTGTAATAGCTCCCATTTAATCTCCACCTACTGCTATACTTCTGAGGAATAACCTGATTTGAGCTTGGTCTTCAACAATCTATTGAAAACTTATAATACCATTTCCTCAATATTTATTGTACTTAATATTCACAAAGCACATGAACTTACATGTTGGTCTTTCAATTCCCCCTGACAGGCATAACAAAACCTGAAAAAGAAAGTTTAAGAATCATTTTGTTAAGAATTTACTCATTAAAATGGCTCAGGAAAATCTCAATAACAAGAATTATCTAATTAGTAAGTACAATTGGCCCTTGAACAACAGGCAGTTTAGGGCTGTCAACCCCCAAGGTCAAAAATCTGAGTGTAACTTTACCGTTGGCTCTCTGGCCCTCTGACCCTCCATAGCTACAGTTTCACATTAGAGGACTCAACCAGCTATGGAACATGTAATACAGTAGAATGTATTTACGGAAAAAAACTGCATGTAAGTGGACCCTTGCATTTCAAATCCATGTTGTTCAAAGGTCAACTGTAATTATCTTTAGGCATGATTTTTAGGAGAAATAATTAAGAATACCAGTAATTTAAGAAAATTCCACACTATAACCCAAGGTTATCTGATAGTTTAAAATTTTCCTTAAACTAATTTTATTTACATCAAGGTTAAATATGAGTATGCTTTCTCAACTGTGATTCTAGAGAAAACAATTTTCATGACTATTTTTCAACTTTCCGAAAGACAGCAGACAGCTGAAATAAGTCCAGATGAACAGAGAGAGGCATTAATTTATGGCAAAAATGGATACCTAAGGGCTTAATTTTCAAGGAATGGTTTAAAGAATTAAAAGTTCTCCAAACTTAATACAAAAAAGAGCAGTTCCCTCCCTACCCACCCCCCACTTCATTTACAGAGTAAATCCTTTCAAAAATTTTAACTGTTTGACAGTTATCTATGCTCACAGCTCTTGGTCTTTTCATAGGCATTGACTATGAACTTTCCACTATGGAAGATGAGATTTTATTTCTCTTTCAACCATCTTGAACCATTACAATACAGTACACACATAACAAATCCCATTCTCAATTCTTTCTATGTAGCTAAATCATTCCAGATGAAACAATATTAAATATTTAGTTTATCATCACTGTATAGACGTATTCAGCTGAGCCATGCCATACAACTTTTCCTCTCTGTAAAGTACATTTTTTCCTGGAGTTAATAACTATGCTATTCATAAGCTTAGTTGTCTAATTACCACTAACTCAGCCCCAACCGTTCCCTGAGAAACCTAAATACCCTATTGTTATGTTCAGCTACATCGAGAATTCTATAGTTTCCATCTTCTGGTAACATCTCTCCTGGAACATTCTGATGTTTTCCAAACTGGACTGACTGACTGTTCTCCGTATCTGACAAATAAGTGTCATTCTGGGACTTCATCTTACAAGTTTGCTTTAGCCACTTTTGAATTTGATAAATATTCCTATTCTCTTTCATTCATTCTCACTCTCAGTTCCTTTGAGTCATCTCTTCCACAGCTTCCCAAGAAAGTCTCTTTTTGAGACCTTTCAAATCTGAAAATACCTTTATTCTACCTGTTTATATATATTTTTGGCCGCACCATGCAGCATGCAGGAACTTAGTTCCCTGACCAGAGATCGAACCCATGTTCCCTGCACTGGAAGCGTGTAGTGTTAACCACTGGACTGCCAAGGAAGTCCCTACTCTAGCTACATTTAAACAATAGCTTGGCTGGGTATACAATTTAGTTGGCAATAATTTTCACTCCAAATTTTGAAGGAAATTGCTCTGTGTCAGCATCCAGTGTTGCTCACGAGATGTCAAACAATGTTTCTTTTTTTTTTTGGCTGAACCACACAGCATGTGAGATCTTAGTTCCCTGACCAGAGATCAATCCTGCACCCCACTCAGTGGAAGCGTGGAGTCTTAACTGCAAGAACATAAATGAAGTCCCAGAAGGCAAACAATTTTAATTCCAGGTCATGTGAGCCCATTCTCCCTCTATAGAAATGTTTAGGGCTGATGTTTTGCTGCAGCGTACTCTGAAATTTCACAGTGATACATGTTAGTGCAAGTCTGTTTGCCTTCAACATGTCAAGTACTAGACAGTTCCTTTCAATCCAGAAAACTCTCTCCTTCAATAGTAGAAAATATCCTTGAATATTTCTTTCCCATCTTATATCTTTTATTTCTTACATTATTTTGATATTAGGCTTCCTGGATAAGTCTTCCAGTTTTATATGATAGAAATCAACAAATGCTTTTTGTTTCTTTTTGGAGAGCTGATTTACCAAAACACCACCACTCCTGCGACATATAGTTGGGGTCAGGGAAATAGATTTCTGGAGATCCAGATCTGTTCAATGAATCATTTTAGTCATAAACAAAGGCATTCTGCATCTCATTTTCTACAGTAGCAAAAATCTTGCCCAAGTGAATGACACTTTTTTATGTAGTGTTAATAACAACATATTTGAACATAACTTTACCACTTGAAACAGGTATAAATTAACCAAAACTCATATACCTTTCTCCATTATGTTCTTCTAGGGGAATTTCTTGAAAAGCATCCAAAGGAAATAAATGATGGTAAGACCGTGCTAAGTGGGGAGCAGACACCAAAGTAAGACCTAACATACAAAGCAGAAAGACATATTTAGTAACTGAAACCTCACAAAGATGATGGCTGAAATGTCAAATGATATAACTTAGGCTAAATATTTTCAAGTTTGTTTTTTTCTAGGATTGCAATTATTCATTTCTGAGTTTATCAGTGGCCATAAAAGGAGACTCCAAGATGGAATCTTAGCTCTGTCACTAAGTCTGTGATCTCTCTTGGCCCATTTGCTTACTTGTAAATGAAACAAAATTCTACAAATCTATTATTTTAGTTCTTCATTCTCCTCATATGTATTCATTTCATGAAGAGCTGCAAACCATCAACTAGGTCTACGGCACTGCCTGTAAAGAACATAGTTTTCTGGAAAGAGAATCAGGAACCATCCAGAATGCCAAGTACTAGGCACACAATCAAAAAAAGTAGCCTATGTCTCTTTTAACAGATCAAATCCAGAAAGATAAGCAGAGCTTAATATTTATATTTAACAGCAATATAGTTACCCAAGATTAATTTACTAGATAATCAACCGTTGGTTTCTTACCACAGATTTTACATTCAACAGGAAGCTCACAGTACTTTGCCCGACACTGTGGGCAAAAATAGCCTCCTAATGTAAGTCCTGGCTCAGTGTTGCTATCCAGGTGCCTGTTGGGGGGCAGGGGAGAGAAACATTACCTTTTAAAAAGTGATATACAAAGATGTGAGCAGTTGCAGCAAAAGAAGGGACACCACTTAACTTTAAAACCTGTAAGCTGTTTCATAGCTCACTTACGCTCTGTTCACGTTTGTCTTTTGTTTCCTGTGCTTTGTTTTGAATAGCTTCTATTAATGTGTTTGAATTCACTCCTCTTCTTTAGTGACTAATCTGCCATTAATCTTTGTGGCTCAGCTGGTAAAGAATCGGCCTGAAAATGCGGAAGCCCTGAGTTCAATCCCCGGGTTGGGAAGATCCCCTGGAGAAGGGAAAGGCTATCCACTCCAGGATTCTGGCCTGGAGAATTTCATGGACTGTATAGTCCATGGGGTCGCAAAGAGTTGGACATGACTGAGCAACTTTTACTTCTCTTCACTTCACTGCCGTTAATCCTAATCCAGTGTATTTTTCACCTAAGACACTGTATTGTTTATATCTAGAAATGTGATTGGGGTCTTTATTCTATCCTCCCTATCTCTTATCAAATTCATGTACTCCTTAATTTTTCTGAGCACATAAAATACATTTATAATAATTTTAACACCTTACCTACTAGTTCTATCAACTGTGTTATTATTTCTGGATATGTTTCCATTCTATGATTTTTCTTCTTGTTATGGGTCATACCTTCCTACTTTTTTGCATGACTGGTAAAATTTTTTTAAAACTTTTTATTTTATATCATAGTTGATTAACAATGTTGTGATAGATTCAACTGTACAGCCAAGAGACTCAGCCATACCTATACATATATCCATTTTCCCCTAAACTCCCCTCCCATCCAGGCTGCCACATAACACTGAGCAGACTTCCCTGTGCTATACATAGTAGGTCCTTGTAGGTTATCCATTTTAAATATAGCAGTGTGTACACGTTGATCCCAAACTTTCTATCTCTTCTCCCCATCCTTTCCCCTGGCAACCATGAGTTCATTCTCTAAGTCTATGAGGCGTGACTGGTCATTTTTGATTGGCAGCCAGATACTGTGAATTTTGCTCTGCTTTCAGTGATGGATTTTTTTTTTTTTTGGTATTGATTTAAATATGTTGTGTTTTTTTTCCAAAATATACCTAAGCAAATAGTTTGATGACAAAACTTGCTTTTAAGTTTGCTGGCTGTCCAGAACAGCTGCTAGTCTAGGGTAAATTTGGTTTCATTACTGTGGACTCCATTCAATGCCTGTGACATTAAGAGGCCTTTCCACACTGTCTGGTAGGAATGAGCCGTTCCCTGCCCACGTGAACTCTAGGGATTGTTCTGCTGCTCCACTCCAGTGCTTCTTTCTCTGGCCTCCAGGAGTGTCCTGATAGGAATGTACACATCAATACTCAGCTAATGATTCGATGTGGTTGATATTTCTCCCAGAAATCTTGATTCCAGCTCGCGATTCATCCAGTCTAGCATTTCGCATGATATACTCTGCATATAAGTTAAATAAGCAGGATGACAATATACAGCCTTGACATAGTTCTTTTTCAATTTTAAACCAATCTGTTGTTTCATGTCCAGTTCTAACTGTTGCTTCTTGACCTGAATACAGATTTCTCAGGAGGCAGGTCAGGTGATCTGGTATTCCCATCTCTTTAAGAATTTTACACAGTTTGCTAGATTATCGATACCATACTACAGACTTTTCTCTACCTTGCTGTTTTAGCTAGCAATATTACAGGAGTATATATAGTTCTCTTTCCTTTTTACAGCTACATAGAAAGTAATTGCCTACAAAAGTCATTATATTTCAAGCCTGTCTTTTTAATTCATAACTCACAGGAAGGAATTAACAATGTAGAAACATTATCATAAACAGTTTTAAGGTTTTTACTTACGCCATGCTGAAAGAGGGTTTTGCATCTTGGTCAGACAGAGAAGCAATGGTATGCTGAGGAAATCCTTTATGGAAGAAAATATATTACTTTTTCTCCCCCAAGGAAATAGAAAAATTTTAGTAATAGAAACCTAAAAATGCTCCTACCAGAAAGCTCACAAAGTTGTGCAAAAGTTCTCTTTTCTGTCTTTTGTACATTTATTAGAACATGGTCAAACTGACAGCAATTTCTGGTTAGAAGAAAAATTAATAGTGGAGGAAAACGGGGGAAGTGGAGGACCATATGTCCATACATATGGTCTCAGATTCTAAAGTTTCATATGCATATTTTCTAACTTAACAACACTGAATACATAACACATACTACATTTTAAAAAGAAAATGTAATTTTGAAATACTTTCTGAACAACAGAGGAGTCCATTACACAGTCTACTTTCACTCTATATAAGAACATACTTCTACATTTAAAATTCTGGAATGCCCTAACCTATGTAGTTTATTTTTCATATATATTTTTAATTAATGTAATTAAATAACACAAAATAAACACTTACCCATTCGAATAAGTGAGCATTCAGAATTTGAGCTAGCAGGAGGAGGACTAACATGATGTGTTAACAATTCTTTGAAATGGCTTTCATCTAAAATAACATGGTACGTGCCTAGCAAGACAAGAAAAAAAGAAAAGAAACATGAGCTTTCCCGACATAAGAATGATCTGTAATTTCTCTATAATTCTGTAAATGTTTTACCATCTAAAAACATTCATTTTCAAAATAATTGCTTATGTTAAATGATCATTTTTCAAAAAATCTGAATAACATCTCTAAACTGACTTCTCTGAGAATAACTGTAATTTTCAATTTAATTAAAGCCAATTAACAAGATTTTCACTAAGTATTACATATAGTAAAATTTCTAGCTTTCCAGTAGTTATAATGGTTCCTCTAAACACTGACATAGCTACTAAAACTTTCTTGCATTTTGAGATGACAGGTTATAGAACTGGTGATATATTTAATATGACTACCCACATTTTGGACTTTGGTACACAAACTAATTTAACTTTAGCAGCTTAAAAAAACCAATAAAAGTATTCTAACTAATAAATTGTTACTTTTTACATAGTGATTATGAATAAATATTGAAGATTCTAGATATATACCACCAGTTTCACGAGCAAGCGCAGTGCATACTCGAACCTCTGCAGACAATCCAATAATAGACACTCTGATTTTAGCCGCCTTTAGGGTCTTCGTAAAATCCAAGTAAATGGAGAGTTTTGAGGGAAGAAAAAAAATGAATAATTAATATGCTTGATAAATAGAATATTCTGAAAACTAGTAATAAACTCGGAGAATTCTAGTAATAAATTTAGAGAACTCTAAAGAATTCTCTTTAGAGCTATAACTGGTTTTTATTATGAAGAAATTATTGGTTCCACCTTGATTAAATCATAGATGTTAGAGGGATCACAGGTTGTGAGGCTGCTAAAGATGATTAGGACTTCTCTACTTGTATGTCCGGGCATGTGTCTAAAAAAGAAGAAAAAAACCCCCTCCAATTAGGTATAATAAATTACATTAGTTCAAAAAAAACTTAAGACTAGTACACATACAAAAAGTAAGTACACATGGCTTATACACTTTGACTACAGAACAACCCCATCTGTTTCAGCATTACAAAGGAATGAGTTGTGAGTATACTCTAAAAACCTTAACCTATACTCTAAAAACCAGTTTTTCTAAAATTAGCTACACACAAAAATATTTCACTGATTCATTTATTCATTCAATAAATATTTATGAACAGTCTTTCAAGTTCTAAGGATAAAGTGATAAGCAAGATCAGTGAGGTTCCTAATATCATGCAGGTTACATTCTAATAGGTTTGTTTCATACAAAGTCTAAGGTGTACATTGGAAAGTATGACAATACCATATGAATCAATGTTAAAGCGCATACGTGTGGCCTGAAAATAGTAACGTACTATTTTTTGAGCACTACAATTTAACCTCATGGTGAATGTCATAATACTCATAAACATTAATGACTGTGTACCATTTAGATGGCACATTGGTAAAGAATTCACCTATCATGCAGGAGATTCAAGAGACATAGGTTCAATCCCTGGGTTGGGAAGATCCCTGGAGCAGGAAATAACCCTCTCCGTATTCTTGCCTGGACTATTCCATGGATAGAGGAGGCTGGTGGGCTACAGTCTACGGAGTTGCAAAGAGTTGGACATGACTGAGCGCCACCACCACCACCATTTAATTAAATGATGGCTTACAGGATTTTAAGGTATGATGAACTGTTCTCCTCTAAACTAAATAGAGATATCTATGCTTTTTGATGCAATGTTATCAATTATTTATAGCTTTCCTGCTTTAATTTTCATTGTTAGGCTCAGTTTTCACTGTAGATATTGCTATTGTATCTACCTTCATTGTGTGTGTTACCTCCTCAACTACTTCAAAACTGAAAAAAATCTATTATTTAAAGGTATAAAAATCTGAGTCAGGATAGACTCTCTAAGAATAAAATATATAAGCTTTAACTATGCTGAATTTTTGGGGTTTTATTCTACATAGTTAAAACTGCTAGAAAAGTGCTATTATTAATTTACAGATGTATTACAAAGTAAGTTAATAAAAACCAGTATACAACAAACTCAGTTATTACACCACATTAACTTCCACATATAATCAATTTTCAATAAAAAAATTTTTATGGTATTTCTTTTGCACTAGTAATATTGCTACAGCTTTAATTTTATTTTTCAAAAATCTTTAAGGATATACCTCAGCAACTAAAATGTATCTCCAAAATCTGAGTCAGGATAGACTCTCTAAGAATAAAATATATAAGCTTTAACTATGCTGAATTTTTGGGGTTTTATTCTACATAGTTAAAACTGCTAGAAAAGTGCTATTATTAATTTACAGATGTATTACAAAGTAAGTTAATAAAAACCAGTATACAACAAACTCAGTTATTACACCACATTAACTTCAACATATAATCAATTTTCAATAAAAAAATTTTTATGGTATTTCTTTTGCACTAGTAATATTGCTACAGCTTTAATTTTATTTTTCAAAAATCTTTAAGGATATACCTCAGCAACTAAAATGTAAAATCAAAATTATTAACCAACATCATACTATAAACTATAATGTTACACATTTCTCTTAATAACAATTTCATTATAGTTAGGTTTATGGAGATGCATATTAACATTATCATTTCAACTTAACTCATTCAAAAAATGTTGAAATTATAAACAATAAGTATAAAATACCAACTTTAGAGTCTGCATAGCCATGCTTAAGGAGTTATAAAGAGATGGTTCTCCATGGCAAGTCATATCTACAGCTTTCTTCAAAGATGTTATATGTTTCCGTGGGTTTCCTAAAATATAAGTGGCAAATCTCTTTTAATAAAAATGTATCTATACACTATGGAAATTTACCTTTCTCCCAAATTTACATATGTATGATGTTAAACAGAATCCCTTTGATTTAGTTTTAGCAAGATGCACTTTTAAGAGAAGTGTTATAAAGTCTCACTCATATTGAAAAACCCAAATACAAATAATCTTTTTGTCTATTAGCAATACATTTTAATAATATTAATCTAGAAGGCAAAACTTTTTACTCCTCTTATTTCCTATTCCATCATTTTTAATACTAACATATGTTCACATTTAACATCTCTGAAATCATGATGCGTCTTCCAACCACTGGCACTCAGTGACACAGCTGCCACTGCCTGCCCATGTGAACAATATTGCTATGTTGCTGCTCCAACTGCAACACGTGCACTGTTTGTGCTGTTCACATTAACTTCTATTTAAAGTGGGTTTTTTTTAAGTTTATACAAAAGGTTATATTTTTACATAGAAAGGCGTGGAACAGAACGGCAAGGCGCAAATTTGTTATTAGTGGAAGCAAAAACTCATTGATGGAAGAATGCCTACACTTCCATGTTCTTCTTCAGGGGGAGAAAACAACCACTTTCTAAGACCTAAGAAAGGAGGATTTCCACAAAGAGACAAAACTGTGTTTGTGTTGTTACTGAAATAACCTCTGAAAAGACTAATTCATGCTAAGCAATATAAATGAAGGGAAGAGAAAGCACCAAAAATTGAGACCTGTCAAACCACCAAGAAACTTGTATGAACAACTCACATGTCATTTGACACTGTGTCAAAGGTTAACTGCCAGAGTGTTTCCTTCTTGAGGGCTCATAAAATAAAGGCATCTTACAAACAATAAAATCTGAGATTCAATAAAATATGGTTCTTCAGACCTTTCCTCCTATTTCATCGCTGTTTTCATATTACTTAACGATAACAAAAACATCGAGTTTATCATATAGCAAATTATCTTCATACCACTGAACATTTAAATTAGTTTCAACTTGTCACTATTATACATACTGTTGCAAATAGAATATTTGTAGAGAGACATTTTTTCTTCTTTCATAGCATTTCCTAAGCTTACTCCAAGGAACATTTATTTTTCCTCTGGCTGTGCCTCAAGGCTTGAGCCGTCAGTTCCTGGTCAGGGAACTGGTCCTTGGCAGAACCTAGGCCCTTGGCAGCCAGAGTGCGGGATCCGAACAACAGAATTGCCTGGTAATTCTCTTATGGAACATTTTTATGGCTCTTTTCCAGAAAATGTTGAACAAATTAACCAGACTATCAGCACTAAAAGTATCAGTTTCTCCACAGTTCAACACGTGCTTTCGAAACTTCATTGTGCTCATTTAAAACAAGGAAAATGTTGAGTGTGCCTTTTGAATACTCAGTTCAATTGTTCAGTCATGTCCAACTCTGTGACCCCATGGACAGAAGTGCACCAGGCCTCCCTGTCCATCACCAACTCCCGGAGTTTACTCAAATTCATGTCCATTGAGTCAGTGATGCCATCCAGCCATCTCATCTTCTGTCGTCCCCTTCTCCTCCCGCCTTCAATCTTACCCAGCATCAGGGTCTTTTCCAATGAGTCAGTTCTTCGAATCAAGTGGCCAAAGTATTGGAGTTTGAGCTTCAGCATCAGTCTTTCCAATGGATATTCAGGACTGATTTCCTTTAGGATGAACTAGCTGGATCTCCTGGCAGTCCAAGGGACTCTCAAGAGTCTTCCAACACCACAGTTCAAAGGCATCAATTCTTCGGTGCTCAGCTTTCTTTATAGTCCATATCTCCATCCATACATGACTACTGGAAAAACAATAGCCTTGACTAGATGGACCTTTGTTGGCAAAGTAATGTCTCTGCTTTTTAATATGCTGTCTAGGTTGGTCATAGCTTTTCTTCCAAGGAACAAGCATCTTTTAATTTCATGGCTGCAGTCACCATCTGCAGTGATTTGGGGGCCCCCCAAAATAAAGTCTGTCATTGTTTCCACTGTTTCCCCATCTATTTGCCATGAAGTGATGGGACCGGATGCCATGATCTTAGTTTCCTCAATGCTGAGCTTTAAGCCAACTTTTTTATTCTCCTCTTTCACTTTCATCCAGAGGCTCTTTAGCTCTTCTTCATTTCCTGCCATAGGGTGGTATCATCTGCATATCTGAGGTTATTGATATTTTTCCTGGCAATCTTGATTCCAGCTTGTACTTCATCCAGCCCAGCATTTCTCATGATGTACTCTGCATATTAGTTAAATAAGCAGGGTGACAATATACAGCCTTGACGTACTCCTTTTCCTATCTGGAACCAGTCTGTTGTTCCATGTCCAGTTCTAACTGTTGCTTCCTGACCTGCATACAGATTTCTCAAAAGGCAGGTCAGGTGATCAGGTATTCTCATCTCTTTAAAAATTTCCCAGAGTTTTTTGTGGTCCACACAGTCAGAGGCTTTCACATAGTCACTAAAGCAGAAGTAGATGTTTTTTCTTGAACTCTCTTGCTTTTTGGATGATCCAACAGATGTTGGCAGTTTGATCTCTAGTTCTTCTGCCTTTTCTAAATCCAGTTTGAACATCTGGAAGTTCATGGTTCACATACTGTTGAAGCCTGACTTGGAGAATTTTGAGCTTTATTTTGCTAGTGTGTGAGATGAGTGCAAATGTGTGGTAGTTTGAACATTCTTTGGCATTGCCTTTCTTTGGGATTGGAATGAAAACTGATCTTTTCTAGCCCTGTGGCCACTGCTGAGTTTTCCAAATTTGTTGGCACATTGAGTGCAGCACTTTTACAGCATCATCTTTTAGGATCTGAAATAGCTCAACTAGAATTCCATCACCTCCACTAGCTTTGTTCGTGGTAATATTTCTTAAGGCCCACTTGACTTCACATTCCAGAATGTTTGGCTCTAGGTTTGTGATTGGGTCGTAAAGATCTTTTTTGTATAGTTTTTCCGTGTATTCTAGCTACCTCTTCATAATATTTTCTGCTTCTGTTAGGTCCATACCATTTCTGTTCTTTATTGTGCCCATCTTTGCATGAAATGTTCTTTGGGGTCTCTAATTTATGGCTCTAGGTTTGTGATTGGGTCGTAAAGATCTTTTTTGTATAGTTTTTCCGTGTATTCTAGCTACCTCTTCATAATATTTTCTGCTTCTGTTAGGTCCATACCATTTCTGTTCTTTATTGTGCCCATCTTTGCATGAAATGTTCTTTGGGGTCTCTAATTTTCTTGAAGAAATCTCTAATCATTCCCATTCTATTGTTTTCTTCTATTTCTTTACACTGATCACTGAGGAAGTCTTTGTTATCTCTTCTTGCTATTCTTTGGAACTTAGCAAACAAATGGGTATATCTTTCCTTTTCTTCTTTGCCTTTCATTTCTCTTCATTCACACCATGTTGTTTAGTCTCCATATAGTCCCTTTTTCCTTATTTCTTTTCCTGTGGTTGATTTCTAGTTTCATATCATTGTGGTCAGAGAAGATGCATGAAATAATTTCTAAATGCTCAAATTTGTTGAGATTAGTTTTGTGTTCTACTATGTGATCAATCCTAGAGGATGTTCCAGGCATACTTTTAGGATCTCTGTTGCCTTGTTGATTCTCTGTGTGGAAGATGTGTTCATTGGTATAAGTGGGGGGTTAAATCCTCCAACTATTAGTGTATGCTCACTGATTTTTCCCTTTCTGCTTGTTGAGGTGAGGTGAGGTGAAGTCGCTCAGTCGTGTCTCACTCTTTGCTACCCCATGGACTGTAACCTACTAGGCTTCTCCGTCCATGGGATTCTCCAGGCAAGAACACTGGAGTGGATTGCCATTTCCTTCTCCAGGGGATCTTCCCGACCCAGGGATCGAACCCGGGTCTCCCACATTGGAGGCAGACGCTTTCACCTCTGAGCCACCAGGGAAGCCCTTCTGCTTGTTAGTATTTCTTTTATGTATTTGGGTGCTCCTATATTAGGTGCATATAAGATGATGACTATATCCTCTTCATGTACTGATCCTTTTATCACTATGTATTGTCCTTCTTTATCTTTCTTTTTAGTCTTTAAAGTTCATTTTGTCTGATGTATGAGTATTGAAACTCCCACATTCTTGTCATTTCCATTTGCCTGAAATATCTTTTTCCATCCCTTTACTTTCAGTCTGGGTATCCTTTGCCCTAAGATAGTCCTCGTGTAGGCTGCATACTGTAGACTCTTGTGTTTTTTTTTTTTTTTTTAATCCAGTCTGCCACTCTGTGTCTTTTGATTGGAGCATTCCGTCACTTACCATTTAAGGTAATTAGTGGCACATATGTATTTGTTGCCATTTCAGATCTTGTTTTCCAGTCGATTGTTTCTTCTTTCTTCCTTTCTTTTTCTTTTCCTTTTTGTGGTTTGATGATTTCCTTTTATTTTAACTTGACTTCCCTTTTTGTGAATCTATTGTATGTTTTTGATCTACAGTTGTTCTGTTCTTCAAGTATGTTCAGTTCAGTTCAGTCGCTCAGTCATGTCTGACTTTTTGCGACCCCATGAATCACAGCATGCAAGGCCTCCCTGTCCATCACCAACTCCCAGAGTCTACTCAAACTCATGTTCGTCAAATCAGTGATGCCATCCAGCCATCTCATCCTCTGTCATCTCCTTCTCCTCCTATCCCCAATCCTTTTCAGCATCAGGATCTTTTCTAATGAGTCAACTCTTCGCATGACGTGGCCAAAGTATTGGAGTTTCAGCTTTAGCATCAGTCCTTCCAAAGAACACCCAGGACTGATCTTCTTTAGGATGGACTGTTTGGACATCCTTGCAGCCCAAGGGACTCTCAAGAGTCTTCTCCAACACCACAGTTCAGAAGCATCCATTCTTCAGTACTCAGCTTTCTTCACAGTACAAGTCTCATATCCATACATGACCAGTGGTAAAACCATAGCCTTGACTAGATGGACCTTTGTTGGCAAAATAATATCTCTGCTTTTTAATATATTATCTAGTTTGGTCATAACTTTTCTTCCAAGGAGTAAGCCTCTTCTAATTTCATGGCTACAGTCACCATCAGCAGTGATTTTGGAGCCCCCCAAAATAAAGTCTGACACTGTTTCCACTAAATTAGAGATACCAAGGGAAAATTTCATGCAAAGATGGGCTCAGTAAAGGACAGAAATGGTATTATGTCCAACTCTGTGTGACCCCATAGACCCCACCAGGCTCCCCCGTCCCTGGGATTCTCCAGGCAAGAATACTGGAATAGGTTGCCATTTCCTTCTCCAATACATGAAAGTGAAAGTGAAGTTGCTCAGTCGTCCGACTCGTAGCGACCCCATGGACCGCAGCCTACCAGGCTCCTCCGTCTATGGCATTTTCCAGGCAAGAGTACTGGAGTGGGTTGCCATTGCCTTCTCCCAATTTTCTTGAAGAGATCTCTAATTTTCTTGAAGATTTCTTGAAAATAATCTTTCCCATTCTATTGTTTTCCTCTATTTCTTTGCATTGATTGCTGAGGAAGGCTTTCTTATCTCTCCTGCTATTCTTTGGAACTCTGCATTCAAATGGGTATATCTTTCCTTTCCTCCTTTGCCTTTCACTTCTCTTCTATTCACAGCTATTTGTAAAGCCTCCTCAGATAGCCATTTTGCTTTTTTGCATTTCTTCTTCTTGGGGATGGTCTTGATCCCTGCCTCCTGTACAATATCACGAACCTCCGTCCATAGATTATCAGGCACTCTGTCAATCAGATCTAGTACCTTAAATCTATTTGTCACTTCCACTGTATAATCATAAAGAATTTGATTTAGGTTATACCTGAATGGTCTAGTGGTTTTTCTTACTTCTTTTTATTTAAGTCTGAATTTTGGCAATAAGGAGTTCATGATCTGAGCCACAGTCAGCTCCTGGTCTTGTTTTTTGCTGACTGTATAGAGCTTCTCCATCTTTGGCTGCAAAGAATAGAATCAATCTGATTTCAGTGTTGACCATCTGGTGATGTCCATGTGTAGAGGCTTCTCTTGCGATGTTGGAAGAGGGTGTTTGCTATGACCAGTGCATTCTCTTGGCAAAACTCTATTAGCCTTTGCCCTGCTTCATTCTGTACTCCAAGGCCAAATTTGCCTGTTACTCCAGGTGTTTCTTGACTTCCTACTTTTGCATTCCAGTCCCCCAAAATGAAAATACATCTTTTCTGGGTGTTAGTTCTAGATGGTCTTATAGGTCTTCATAGAACCGTTGAACTTCAGCTTCTTCAGCATTATTGGTTGGGGCATAGACTTGGATTCAAAGCGAGTATTTTGAATACTAGTTTGTTTAAATTTTCTTTTTTAACAGTTGTTTAATTCCTTTTTATTCTGGTATGAATTATGTATTTTTTGCCCATTCATTCATTTGGAACTTCTTGGTGTTCTTATTTACTCGAGTAAGTTATAAAATATTAACTATTTGCCACAGTTAATATACTGTGGACCCTTGAACAGTAAGTGTTTGAACTATAAAATCTACTTATATGCAGATTTTTTTCACTTGGTACATACTACAGTACTACATGATGTGCAGATGGTTGAATTCTCGGATGTGGAGTCAAGGAAACAGAGAACCAACTATAAAGTTATAAGCAGATTGTCAACTATACAGAGGGTCAGCACTCCTAACACTCAACTTGTTCAAGGGTCAGCTATATATTGCAAGTATTTATTTTTAGAATCATAAATTTTAGTCCAAATCCTTTATTTCATAACTGAGAAAGAAATCTAACAAGTTAAATGATTTGCTGAAAGACATATGCCTACTCAATGGCAAGACCAGTAGTCAAACCTTGATCATATGGCTCTCTATCCACTTTTCTTTCTATCACACCATACAAAAAAAATTTTAATCTTCTATTGTGTTATGAGTATAGGAATAAAGTATATTTACATTACTCTCAGTGTGGTTTATAGCAGTAATTCTGTTCAGGGGAAAAGAGGGTATTCTCAAGAGGCCTATAAGAATCTCCAGAGGATTTTTCCTCTCTGTACATATTACCTCCCAGGCACCCACAGAATACTATTTTTAACTAGGGGGAGGAAACATGCGGGAGGGTTGGCCCTACATCCTTTCCTTAGGGGAACTGTCCTTCCCCCACTATATAATAATCCAGTTTAGACGACATGGTGCAGATGGAACTTATCCTGCTTCTATCCTACTTCAAGCAGAGACATGTAATCCAGGCCTACCAACAAAATACTTCATTCCCTTAGCCACTTCACTGCTCATGGATGGGCAGATCTTAATCAGGGTCAATAAGAACCTTCTTTGGAGCTTGTGCTGAGACTACAAACTAGGAGGGTCATGTAGACTTGATAGACATCTTACTTAGGGACTTCCCTGGTGGTCCAGTGGTTGAGTCTGGCTTGCCATACAGGGGACAAGGGTTCCATCCCTGGCCTGGAAACATACCACATGCCTCCAGGCAACTAAGCCCTGTGTGCCACAACTGCTGAAGCCCTCATGCCCTAGGGCCCTTGTTCTACAACAAGAGAAGCCACCACAATGAGAAGCCCACACACTGCAACTAGAAAGTAGCCCCTGCTCACCACAACTAGAGAAAGCCTGCGCACAGCAATGAAGACCCTGCAGAGCCAAAAATAAATACATGATTTTTTAAAAAAGATTAATTGGCTCTTGTGAATGGTTACAATAATTTTATCCTAATACTTTCATGATTGAATAAACATTTACATCCATTATAATACTATTTATCATTGTGCAGAACTCAATTTAATACAGCTCATTTTAGGGACCTCCCTGATGGTCCAATAATTAAGACTGCAGGGGGAACAAGTTTGCTCGCTGGTCGGGGAACTAAACTTAAAAAAAAAACAAAAGGCCATTTTAGAGACAGAGAGTTTAATAGAAGTTTTTTTAAAGTGTTTTACCTAGACAGCCTGCAGGAAGGTTTCATTTTGCTTATTAGGTAATCTCACGAACAGGGTTACAAGGTTAGATAAATAAAGCAAAGTCCTTGAGTACGAAAAAGGTAATTTTATGCATACCTGAGAGTTCAGTCAGTTTTTCAGCTCTTTTAGTCTTTGTTACAATTATTCCAATCTCAAAATAAAAACAAAAATGATTATTAAATTACTTCTTCTTGATAAGAATGTACGTAACTAAAATAAATGACTAGTTAAAAATGGAATAAGTAACATGTGAAAAACTAACTTCTAGAGTTATCTTGCTTTTCACTGACAAGTGTCTCAGTAACTTGTACATAATCTGAATTACTTAAGTGATAGAATATATGTCCAGTGTTTTAAAAAATACATTATATTTGGCAATAATATCAGGATGCTAATTCTGAATTATATCACTTATCTACATACCTGACTAATAGGATTTTGATCAAAATATTCCTCTATGAAGTATTCCAGCAACTGTTTAAAGAAAACAAAAAGAAAAAACTAGGTAACAGCAAAATAGCAACACAGAGAACAGGTTTTGTGAAATCTATTTATCAAGCATTATTTCTTATGATTTTTAAGCTTACAAATTTAAAAAAAATGTTAAGTAGTAAAGATATTAATAAATAAAATAATACATTTAAAAATATTAAATAAATATAAAAATTAAAATAGTAAATAAAATTGAATTTGAAATGATAAGTGATGAGACAGGTTTAAACTCAGCCTTAAAAGATGGAACCATTCGGACATGTAAGACAGAAACAATCTAAACAAGAAAAAGATCCAAAAAAGACAAACAGGAAAATGAGCAAAAGTGAAGATGGGTTTGAACAAGTTATGAATAATCTGAATGCATTTATAACCTGAGGAGATTAATTCAAGTAAGTCAAAGGAGAATGAAGATTCAATGAAGAAAAGGAATAACTGACGAAGCAAGATCCTAACATGGAGTGGAAGTTAAGAGCATAAATAATTAGTGATTTTGGTATACGATTTTGGTAAGTAATCCAGAGTAGCACTTCTACTTAGCTATAGTTTGCATTACCACACACACACACACAAAAGCCTGTATTCTTTAAAAACATTTCTTTTGGAATTCAGCAGCCTTCCTCACATGTAATACAAATCAGAATAATTTCAGTATACCTTTAATGTACATGTCAGTCTATTTGGCTTTAAATCTTGGTCTTCCATTGTTCTTGATCCATCTACTACCACATATAGATGGCGCATCTACCAAAAATAAAATCCCCCAAATAAACAAAACACATAAATAAGAACAATTTTCAAATACATTTTTGACCAACAAGTAAAAATGGCACTTAGCATTTACATATTCTACATGTATATTTTTAATATATTCCTTTAAAAAGTTTATTCTATTTGAGCCAGAATGTTTGTATAACTCAAACTAGTTCTGCACCAGTAAAGGGAAAAAGAATAACATCATACCATTCCAAGGCGAACTTGTCCATGATGCTCAAACACCCTGTTAAAATTATGCAAAGGTTTTAAGGAAATATCATATACTACCTGAAAGATCATTACAACTTTTTAACTAAACTGCACTTTTCTAGGGAAATAAATTATTAACTTATGGGATGCATATAATTATGTGCATTTGAGATAAACGCTGAAGGTGAATTTCCCTGATGAGGCTCTAGGTTGCTGGGTCTACCCTCGGTATTTAAAAGGCTGTAAGTCAGGTTCTCTGAAACACAGCTCAGATGAAGTACTGAGGAGTGGGTGGAGGTGGACAAAAACCCTTAAAGGAATTTTACCTCTGTAACATACACAAAGGTTACATACCTTTTTCTCTTCGCTTTGAAGAGAATGTCTTCAATTGTAGCTTTAAGTGATCCTGATTCATCTTCTTTAAGAATCTCCCTATAGGAAATATTTAATTGTTTGAAAAGATAAGCTAAAATTTTATTAACCCAAGAGAAATGAAAATATGTCCACACAAAGATCTGCACCTGAATATTCACAGCTACATTATTCATAACAGGTGAAAATTATAAATAATCTAAATGTCCATCAAATGGAGAAAGGATGAATAAAAAATACGGCATAAACATATAACAGAATACCATTCAGCAATAAAAAGGAATGAATTACTTATACATGCTACAATATGGATGAACTTAAACAGCATGTTCAGTTAAAGAAGTTGGACAAAACTGACCACATATTATATGATTACATTTACATGAAATGTCCAGAAAGGGCAAATCTAAAAAGAGAGAAAGTACCTAGATTAATGGTTGCCTAGGACTAGAGGTGGAAATGGAATTAATTGTATATGGACATGAGGGATATTATTGGAATGGTAAAAATGTTCTAAAACTGGTTTATGTTGATGTTTTCACAGCCCTGTAGATTTCTAAAAATTGCTGAATTATACATAAGAAACAGATGAATTTTAATATGTGTAAAATATACTTCAAAAGTGTTGTTGGGGAAAAAAAGAACTAAAACAACGTCTAAAAGGGAAGAGAGAGTAATAATACCCTACTTACCATGTTCTTTCATAGCCTCCTTCCCATCGCTTAGTTCTTTCAGGCTCTTCGTCCATTTTGTTCCTTACATATTGTAAAAAAGTCATTAGACTGTGAATTTATTAAAGATGATAATCACTAGATGTATATAATTAAATTTGAAAAGTAAAGAGAGGGAAATAAACATACAAAGTAAAAAAAAGAAAACTCGGCCTGCAAAGTCATATTATTCTTTGCAATTTATTCAATAATTGTAGTTGAATGCAAATCCTCATGGAACTTTTTCATATCCCCAGGAAAGAATGTGCTCAAATTTATGCTCAAATTTGGCACCAATATAAATAAGCTTCTCTTTACAATTAATAAAAAATAAAAATGCATTAAAGATGGGTCACAGGACAGAACCACAGAATTATGAGACGTGGCTACAGGTATAGACAAAACAACACGAGCTACAACTGCTGCTGCTTATCACTGAGTGATAGATACATGGTGATTCATTTACTGCCTCTCCATCTTTGTGTCTCTGTGAATTTTTTCATAATCAAGCTTCTTCAATAAAATTTACTTTATTAATAAATGATAAATGTTTATGACTCATAATTTTTAAAAATCTATTTAAAATTTTTTGGTCACTCCCCATGGCACATGGGACCTTAGTTATCCCACCAGGAATCAAACCCGCACCCTCTGCATTGAAAGGCAGAAACCACTGGACAGCCAGGATAACTTTTAAAAACAATACAATGGCAAACCTATACTATAATCCCAACTATTAAAAGAAAACGGAAATATTTAGTAATTCAATAAATAGGACAAATGGTTTTGAGTGGATGTTAGGATTAAGGATGATTGGGTTTTTGTTTATTCTTTTCTGTATTTTCATATTTTCAATATGAATGTGTATTTTTTTAATAATCAGGGACAAAATTGGTGTTGGGAGGCATCTATTAATCATCTGTTGCTGTTTAAAATCTAAGTCACATTGGACTCTGCATTCCCATGGACTATAGCCCGCCAGGCTTCTCTGTCCATGGGATTTCCCAGGCAAGAATACTGGAGTGGATTGCTATTTCCTTCTCCAGAGGATCTTCCCCACCAAGGGATTGAACCCACACCTCTTGCATTGGCAGGCAGGTTCTTTATCATTGAGCCACCTAGGAAGCCGCTCTATTAACCATAACCAAGTAATAAACACCCCATCACATTCACACCTCCACCCTCCCCAATTGAATCTCCCTCTCCATCTTACATTCTCACTTTCAACTTCCTTCTTTCATAAATGAAGGATCAAAGGAATCCTAAGTGCCAAGACATTAAGGACAAAACAAATCCCATCACGGGCAGGGGAAAAGATTAATTTTTGTGATAAGGACAATAACCAAGAACCATTCTCCACTGGCCTTCCTTGGTGGCTCAGATGGTAAAAAAATCTGCTTGCAATGTAGGAGACCGACTCTCAATCTCTTGGTTGGGAAGATCCCATAGAGAAGCAAATGATTACCCACTACAGTATTCTTGCCTGGTGGATTACAGTTCACGAGGTCACAAAGAGCTGGACGTGACTGAGCGACTAACATTTTCATTTTCACACTACTCATTCATTGTTCTATAGAAAAATATACTTAAAAATCCAAATAAATGTAGACTTTCATAAATGAACTTATGGAATTTAAATCTATTGAAAACTGCCTCTATGGCATCACTGCTTTCTTGGCACTTGCTACAATCAGATATTGTTTACTAAACTTCTGAGGATTCAATTGTTTCAGGAGATCAGGTGTTCCACTTTAGTATCCTGAAATAACAAGAAATGACTTAATTTTGACATCTGTGCTTTCTCAACACACTTAACAAATAAATGTAGACTTTCATAAATGAACTTCTGGAATTTAAATCTATTGAAAACTGCCTTTATGGCATCACTGCTTTCTTGGCACTTGCTACAATCAGATATTGTTTACTAAACTTCTGAGGATTCAATTGTTTGAGATCAGGTGTTCCACTTTAGTATCCTGAAATAACAAGAAATGACTTAATTTTGACATCTGTGCTTTCTCAACACACTTATGTTGGTGCCTTATAGGCTTAATGATGAGTGTAGAAACACAGCATGCAGCGACGAAACTGAACATTTTGATCTTCCATGGAGGTGTGTGTTCGTGAATATAAAAAATCAAAAGCTTAAATTCTTAAAGATGTGGTTACTGCCGTTCATCACATCAATATTTAAACTATTTTTAGTTTATGACTTTTAATTCCCTGAGTTCAGAAACAACGTGAGAACCAATGAGCAGAAGCTGCAATCAGGAACACCTCTGACTCACTGCATACAAGAATTTCTTAATTCGAACTGACTGCAATGGGAAATTACAGGGATAGGACAGAGGTAATAAGATCCTCATAACTGCAGATGTTCAAAGGGAAGCTGGATGTTTACAACGCAGGCAGTTAATAGAGAAGGCATTTATGCCGCCTGGAGAAAGATGTACTTGGTAACCACTTAAGCAGCATCTTCAACTGCCTATGACTGAATAGTCCACCTTCTTACAAATATCGCTGGGAATCCACTCCAGAAAAAACACTCCCCTCAGGAGAAGCCTGGTGGTGTGATTCCTTCACATGCGCTCAGAATGTTACATGTAAACAATGAGATTTGCACCAAACATCGCAATTATGAAGCTTTCCCTCACACCTAACCCTGCCAAGCGCTTTGAGAGAGGCAAGGGTGAGAACAGTCCTGCTTTTCAGGTGTGGAACTCAAGGCTCAGAGGTTGGTAACTCTATTGAGGGCACACAGATGGAGGCTGGTCACAAGCTAAACCCAGGGCCACAAGTACCAAACTTGCGTCCTGCCTGAGGGAAAGAGAGTCACTCTCCAAACTGCTGTCCTAGATAGATGCTTCTATGCAGCTTCACAGACGGAAATTCTCCTCCTCCACACGCTCCCACACACCCTTCTTCCCCAGGAGGCGGTTCGGGGTCATTCAGCCTCCGCTCTCAGCTGCGAAGGCCCCTCCCGCCGCCTTGCTTCCTAGGCGGCGGGTCTCCGCCGCGGCTCCGGGAAATCCTCTACCACTGACTTACCTGTCCTGCCGGGCTCTGTTCTGCCGGAAGTTCTGCTCAATCCGCTCCAAGTGCTCCGCCGAAGTCCTTCCGCCGCGCGCGGTAGTGACGCGCAAACGTTCCGACTGCTGGGAGTGGCGCTTGCTGGAGCCGGGCGCTCACTAGCCCGGCAACCTTGTACTGACTTTGGGTGCGGGAAGCACCTCCTGCCCGCTTCCCGCTATTCACGAAGAGGCAGGGAGGGTGGTGGCCGCTCGCTCTTGGAAATTCGGAGGCCTAGTAGCCGTCCACACAGGATCTGAGGACTGGATGAGCACAGCGGCAGTCTCAGCTGAGCCAACTTGCAGTGCAGCGGTTTTCCGGAACTCCTCTGCCGCCCGTGCGAAAAGCCACAAATACTTACTGAGCACGCACTCTGGGACTGATACAGTTCTAAGTATTGAGGAAATAGCAGTGAAAAACTGACAAAAATCCGTGCCCTCATGACATGGTGTATAAAAATATACTGTATCAAATGGTGATCGTGCCATAGAGAAAAATGAAGCAAGGAAGAGGAAAGTGAAAAGTTGAAGTGTTATCGCTTGGTAGTGTCCGACTCTTTCGACCCCATGGATTGTAGACCGCCAGGCTCCTCTGTCCATGGAATTCTCCAGGCAAGAATACTGGAGTGGATAGCCATTGCCTTCTCTGGGGGCTCTTCCCTATCCAGGGATCCAACCCAGATCTCCCGCATTGCAGACGGATTCTTTACCATCAAAGCCAGCAGGGAAGCGGAAAAGGGTTGCAGTTTAAAATAGGTGCTCAGGGAACTGCCGTCCATCAGCAGCTCCTTTTATTTATCCCCAGAAGAAAAGGTCTTATTGTTTAGTTCTGTTGTTGTCTTTAGAGGAAATTAGCATTACTGATTCCCAGTGCCAGTTAGCTTCCATCGTTGCCTTCCTCCACATCTTTGATTCCAAGACTTTATATACAGACTCCACCTCTTTCCTTTCCATTTCCTTCTTTATCTCCTCCCTCCTTTCCTTCCACAATCTCCACACTCCTGTCTCCCCCTCTGTTCTGAATGGCTATTCTGTTCCGACTCACACACCTACAGGACAGACAGCTGCCACCCAAGCCCCAAGCTTCTCATTTGTGTTTACCATCCAGCTGACTGGGAAGACTGTGGAAAACCAGGAAAAGGACAGAGGGTTTGCCAATAGATTTAAATTAAAGCCTATTTGTGGACAGGAGGCTGAATTATTCAAGCTTTTCCCAACTGTGAAGTTCACTCTCCTCTAAATGTTTCAGTCTCAGATCTTAGCTCACGTAGGAATGGTATTAAGGCAAAACAAAAATGCATAAATCCATGGTAATCTTTTGCCATTATTATGACTAACAATATTTTGTGTACAAAGTGGTAGAAAAAAGAAACAATATAACCTAGTCAAACATTTCAATTTGTAAAACTAAGGAGCAACTTTAAATAATGAAACAATCTGTTCTCTGCCCATGGGTGGCTGAACACAAACCAGTTAGGAAATTTGTAAATGGCTCAGCCAATGGATCAAGCTGAAATTCAAAGTGTACAAAGACTGGGAGAGGTGAATCTGCCTACTGCAATACCTTTAGATGGAACCTCAATCATTCAGACTCATTAAAAACCTCCAGAATTGCTTATGAGTATCTAACAATCTTTATCTTGATGTTAACTCTATACCATCTTTTAAAACATTTGTTCATTACCTGTGAATGGTCACAATGCCAAACCTAATGCAGTTATCTGCCTAAAATTAAAAAGAATTTACACTGTAGAGCTGTATTCAACACACACCAAGTACGTGGGATGGGGTTGATACATGTACTTTTAAAACCCAGTGTACTTTTAAAAACTTGTTTAAAGTTTCACCATTTGGCTTTGAAAAATAGGTGTAACTTGCCATATTTATTATTTACTTTCTGACAAGGGCTGTTCTAACTCACACATTAACTACCTTCGTAACAACCATGACTTAGGTACAAGTGTCTTTTGTACATATAAGCAAACTAAGTATAGGAAGGCTAAGTAATTTGTCCACGGTCACCTGGCAACTCAATGGACATTAAATTTGAGCAAACTCTGGGAGGTAGTGAAGGACAGGGAAGCCTGGCGTGCTGCATGGGGTTACAAAGAGTCGGACACAATTTAGCACCTAAACAACAACAAAGCAACAAGAACTAAACAACATATGCAGGAACAGCAAGCAGTCCCGTGGCAGCAACTGGAATTTTGGGGAGACACCCTTGCATGTTTTGCAGTCACAAAAATCATCCTAGTTGTGTGTCCATGTTCTTTTTCTAACTCCTAAGTGGGGTTATTTTCACACATTTTCTAAAACTACCCAAGTTACTTAGGTATTTTTATGAAAACTATTCACACTAGAAAAAGATGTCGTATTATGTCCTTCATCTAATTTATTAAACCCATGAGCTGCCAGCAGATTGAATTTAGATTCCTCCAGGTGAGTCTTTGAAAACTTTCAGATGTACAAGTTGGATTTAGAAAAGGCAGAGGAACCAGAGATCAAATTGCCAACATCTGCTGGATCACAGAAAAAGCAAGGGAATTTCAGAAAAACATCTGCTTCATTGACCACCCTAAAGCCTTTGACTGTGTGGATCACAAGAAATTGTGGAAAGTTCTTTAAAAGATGGGAATACCAGATCACCTTAACCTGTCTCCAAGGAAACCTGTGTGCAGGCCAAGAAGCAATAGTTAGAACTATTGGAACATGGAACAATGGATCAGTTCAAAATTGGAAAAGGAGTACGTCAAGGCTGTATATTTAACTTCTATGCAGAGTACATCAAGTGAAATGCCAGGCTGGGTGAAACACAAACTGGAATTAAGATTACCCAGGGAAATATCAACCACCTCAGATATGCAGGTGATACCACTCTAATGGCAGAAAGCAAAGAGAAACTAAAGAGCTGCTGAGAAAGGTGAAAGAGGAGCGTGAAAAGGCTGGCTTAAAACTCAGTTCAAAAACTAAAATCATGGAATCCAGTTCCATCACTTCATGGCAAACAGATGGAGGAAAAAGTGGTAACAGTGACAGATTTTTTTTTTCCCTTGGGCTCCAAAATCACTGTGGACAGTAATTTCAGCCACAAAATTAAGACGCTTACCCCTTGGAAGAAAAGCTACAACCAACAGAGACAGCATATTAAAAAGCAGAGACATCACCTCGCTGAAACAGGTCTGTATAGTCAAAGCTATGATTTTTCCAGTAGTCACGTATGGCTGTGAGATTTAGACCATAAAGAAGGCTGAGAGCCAAAGAACTGATGCTTTTGTATTGTGGTTCTGGAAAAGATTCTTGAAATTCCCTTGGACAGCCAGGAGATCAAATCAGTCAACCCTCAAGGAAATCAAGCCTGAACATTCATTGAAAGGACTGATGCTGAAGCTGAAGCTCCAATACTTTGGCCACCTGATGCAAAGAGCCAACTCATTGGAAAAGCCCCTGATGCTGGCAAAGATTGAAGGCAAAAGGAGAAGGGGACAATACAGGGTGAGATGGTTGGATGGCATCACTGATTCAATGCATGAGTTTGAGCAAATTCTGGGAAACAGCGAAGGACAGGAAAGTCTGGTGTGCTGCAGTCCAAGGGGTCACAGTTGGACACGATTGAGTGACTGAACAACAGATGGGAGACACTTCTATCCCAACTCTGAAGCAGGGAGATTGTCTGCTTCAATCTCAACTTAAGATCCCTGGAGTCATAGTTAAAGGAGTTTTCTGCCCTGACTCTTATTTACACAGGCATACCCATTCAGGCATTCACAGATACTGCAGATCTTCTACATGAAGCAACTTATGCTAATTAGAAGTACAGATAACTGTTGAACAATGAGGGAGTTGGGGGTGCTGATCCTCCAAGCAGTCAAAAATCCATATATAACCTTACGATTGGCCCACTGCATTCGTGGATCATAAAGTATGTGTTCAATAAAAAAAAAATCCACACATAAATAGACCCATGCAGTTCAAACCCAAGTTGTTCAAGGGTAAAATGCACTCAAATTTATAACAGGATTAATAACAGCAAACAGAACAATCCAACCTTATCCAACCCACTGATAACCTTTAACAAAGTCAACCTAGAATAGGAATATAGAGGTAATATTCCAACAGATCATCCCAGTCCTAGTTTAGTCACTTGCTAATGAGACAATGTATCAATTAACCTATCAAATCATTAGTTTCCTTATCTGTAAAATGAGAATGAGAAATGGTTATGTCAGGAGGCTATCATAAAGATTAAATTAGATTCCATATATGTGTATACTATGTAACTGTTACTACAAATACTTATAGTTTTAAATTTATTTCAAAAAATACAAAGCACATATGACAAAATATTAACACTTGTCATTTCTGGGCAGTGGGTTTAAATGTTCATAGTTTTCTGTGTTTCTTTAAATTTTTCAAAATAAAAAGAAAATATTGATCTTATCACACATGTAAGGGAATCACTTTATGTTGTGAATTCTCATCAGATAAACCATGTGCTTTTTCAACAAAAGCTTTGGTTTATAGAGGAAAGCAGAATGCAAACATAACCACAGAAAATCAAAGATGGAAGAGATCTCTGAAATCTAATCTAAACCTCCAACTTTCAGACTAGAAAACTGCCTGAGTCATTTTTCAAAATTATATCCTACTGGTTAATGCCAATCCCAGGGGAATCCCCCGGCAGCCCCGTGGTTAGGAGGGCTTCCCTGGTGGCTCAGTTGCTAAAGAATCCACCTGCAATGCAAGAGACCTGGGTCAATCCCTGGATCGGGAAGATGTCCTGGACAAGAGCATGGCAACCCACTCCAGTATTCTTGCCTGGGAAATCCCATGGACTGAGGAACCTGGCAGGTTACAGTCCACAGAGTCGAAAAGAGTTGGACACGACTTTACAACTAAACCACCACCACCACCACCACCACCACCACCACTAATGGTTAGGACTCTGCACTTCCACTGCAGGGCCACAGGTTCTACCCTTGGCTGGGAAAGCCAGCACTCCCCTCCATCCTGATCCTGACTCCTGCAGTGGTCAATAGTGTAAGTACCACATTGGAAAAATGATTTTTTAAACTTTCAAAGTCCAATTTTATGGCACAATTTTATAACGCAAACTCATGCTACTTGATTTTCTGCATGCTGTCGAATAGCTCTGTTTCATCACAACACTGGCAAACGTGCCTTCATAAACTAAATATGCTGACTTCCTAGAATAGAGAGTTTCAATTTTAACACACACAAAAAATCAATTACGTTGCTCAAGAAGAGTCCTTACTATTTGGTATGACTCCAAAAGGGAAGAAAAACAAACTATTACCTTCTGTAGTAAGCATGTGCAATACATAGAAAATTAAGAATTTTTTCAACTTGGACTAAGTCAATGTTACAATGGAAACCTTATTTAAAAGTTTATCTTTGGAAAATGATTCAGACTAATATATTAAAAACAATATATTTAAATGAGAGTTCTAAACTGAGGGGATAATCGCAATCAATTTGGTTAGCTATATATCCAGTATTAGCTAATTTTACTTTACCAGGAAAATTTTGAATTTAAAAAAATGCTGAGAATTAAAGGGCACCATTTGAAATAATTTGATGCTTTATGATATTGGATTCCATTTCCAGACAAGTCAGCCTTCTGTTAGCCAAAGGATTTAGGATACCACCAACCAGCACAGCACCCAAAATAATTTAAAACAACAACAGATACAACTTCGGAGTATAGTTTTCCACAGCTTAATATTAACAGCACTAATGATGTCAAAAAGGTATATTATGGAAAGAAAATACCAGGTTTAATAATTATAAAATATGTACAAAACTTGAACATTCCCAAAAGATACAGTTCAAGTCAGAATTGAATTATAAATGTAATTAGATACTTTGATAAAAAGGAAACACATAGTTGGCTTTAAAAAAGTATGTAAACCATAAAAGATAAAAAGCATTTAAAAATACACAACAAAATTCTAACCAGTAGGTTTAAACTTTGATTTTTCAAAAGTAAACATGTATTTACAATTTTCAAATTTCACACATTTGTTACTTTTACATGATCTTTATTACCAGAATAACATGAAATAAAAAGCTCTTAAGCATTTATACACAGAAAAAAAAAAATCAATAGGGCGGTTTGTAGAATTCAGTATTCATAGTAGCTAAAACAGGAAAAGGCCGGGGACTTTATCAATGGAGTCATAAAATAGACTTAACCAAAACTGCAAGCTAGCCAACAAGCAGTTTCACTTCAGACTTTATTGCAAGGGCCCAGTTTCCTTATCTGAAAATGAATGATTATTTTATTTATAAGTAACAGTTATCTGAAGGGAGAATTCTAGGAGGATTAGACTACCCCCCTACAAGACCCAATGAGCACACTCTTAGATATTAAGACCTGATTGCCCAGGATGTGAAAGTTCACAGCACAGTCCACTCCAGGACCTTCCTGAAAAGTTTAAAAACCTCAAATAACAGTTCTTATCACAAGAACCAATGTTTGAAGCATAAAATCCTTAGTTGGAGTGTTCAGCCCAGTTGATTATCAAAAGCTATTTATAAACTGCTTCAATACTGATGATATTAAAGCTACCAAAACTCTGTAATGATCACAGAGATTTGGCCTCCCGGGTTAGAGCCCAAAGTCATTTTGACTCCTGACAACATTGCAGAGATGTCAGTCAGATACTTCTTAACCTCTCCAACAACGTGGCATCTGCCGTCTATGTTTTCCGTCGGTCGTAATCTCCAACCATCTTCTTAATGTGTGACAATTTGCTCTTCAACTGTTTACAGTAATTCCTCTTACTTTTGTAATCTGCTGACTAAAAAAAAAAGGGGGGGGGAGAATCAAGTAAGTTTAATAAAATAAAAACGAGTTATGTATTAGTTGCTGGGAAGGCAGAGGTGAAGAGCAACAACAAAAAGGGAATATTAGTCACACAGAATTGCAAGGAGTGTTAAATGAAGTAACACGCACAAGGCACCCGGCAGCATCTCTAACCACACGAGCAGCCGATTCTCTCTGCTCAATCATAGCTTCTAACACGAGTTTTACAAAGGATACACTCATTTCTAATGATTTGGAAAGTCATCAAAGAAAAGGTATTGGCCTTTTTGGCTAACACATGATCTTGAAAAAAAAAAAATCAGTAAAGCAAGAAACTGGTTATACGGATTGACTCAGAATAAGGAAACTAGATAAATGGGGAATGAGACAGGAAATTTTACTATATAAACCTTTAAACTCTTGAATTAAAAAAAAATTATCTAGCTGCATCAGATCTTAGTTGTGGCATGTGGGATCAAGTTCCCTGACCAGGGATTGAACCTGGGCCCCCTGCATTGTAAGCTCAGAAACTTGGCCACTGGACCACCAGGGAAATCCCTGAAGTCTTGAAGTTAAATTCATGAAATTCCCTAGTCATCTAGAGGTTAGGACTCTGCACTTTTACTGCTGAGAAAGGTTCAATCCCTGGTTGGGGAAATAAGATCCCACAGGCCGTGTATTGTGATTAAAAAAAAAAAGAAAAAAGACTGATGATGCCAAGTGTTGACAAGAACATGGAGCAACAGGAATCTATAAACTAGTACAAACCAGGGACACTGCTGACAATTCCTACCCAAGGCTGGATCCCCATTGCTCAATGACCCTCCAATTTCATGCCTATGTATATACCTAGCAAATGTGTGCCCATGTGCATAGATACTTTAAAAAATCACACCGAAGTTACATACTCTATGATTCCATTTATGCAAAGTTCAAAACAGGCAATACTAATCCATGATGTTATAAATTAGGATGGTGGTTACCTCTGTGGTAAGTGTAAAAACTGGATGAGCATACAGAGGGTACCAGGAAATGTGTTTCAAGGGGGTGCCAGTACAAAGGTGTGTGGCTGCTTTGTGAAAGTTTGCCAAGCTGTATACTTATGATCTGCGTACTTTTAACTTCCTTTTTTACTTGTTTGTTTTCTTTGTTTAAGTTCCAACTTCTTAGAGTTTTCATCTTGCAATTATAGGGCCTTTTGTCTATAATCGCTTTATGTGTGACAAGATATGAGAGTATCTAAAGTTCTCTAAAGGTATCCAGAGTCATTCTAAAGGTTAAATGAAAGACACACACTAGAAAAGGTCTTCCTAAAAGAATCTTACAATCTAGGATACTTACTCCCTTAACTTGTTTCAGTCTATTGTACTCGTCGGCAGCAGCCTATTAGTAAGAAACAAAGGAATGTGTTTAGTGGGGCATTTTCTCTTTCAAAAGTAACACTCCTGATGTTATACTTTGGAGCAAAAACTGTCAGCTTATGACAAGAATATAAGGAGCTGAAATAAAGAAGTCTTAAAGTTCTCAAAACCTTTATGGTCAGTGGGAGGGCCTGAAGGAATCCAGTTACGGGAAATCTATGACATTGAGATGCTTCTCACGCTGCATTCACACCAGCAGGTAACTCTCGGTTCTGTGACTCACGTCTCTCCCCAGGCCAGTCCACGTACTACGTGGACCCCATAAAGCTCTGACCCCATTACCATGATAAAATTGGAGTCAGCACCCCGTTAAATTCTCTACTGATCCAGTCTCCTATCATTCCAGCGCCCTGCACTTGTAATTCCTTAAAAAAAAAAATTAAGAACATTAATGCTTTCAGATTCCCATTGTGTTCCCCTTATAGCTATACTCATGAGGTTCTCATGTACTTCCCCTGCTCTCTGGAGAATCTGCCATAGATACCTCTCAGTGAAGCCTCCCCTCAACTCGCCAGGCTTTCAGAAGACTTTATTCCTTCTCGGAGCACCTAGTTACAGTACTTTCTATACATATTGTAAACATGACATTAGCGCCACTGTTTAACTTGTTAGGTGTCAGTTTCTCTTTTTTTTAACATGAGCTCTTTGAAGGTAGAAACATGATTTACCTTTCTATCCTCAGCACTTCTACATCAAGCACACAGTAACAGTGAATAAGCATTAGATGGACTGAGAAAGGTTTACAGTACCACAGAGAAGACATAAAAGAAAGCAATAAATAAACTATATAAGAAGCAATTACTTCAAAACCAGCAAGCAAATCACCACAATTAAAAATGGCAAAAAATATTTCATAAAAGGACTATGAAGTTCCAATAAGTACATGATGTGATTAAAAAAAAAGGTTAAATACTGGTATCTAAGACACAAGGCAGTCACTTTTCAGGCATAAAATGTTAGTGAGATGTGGGTCACAGAAACCCTCTAGAGCATTACTAGGGGAGAATACAGTTGATATAATCTTTCTGGAGGGTAGTTTTCCAACAAAAGTTTTACACGTACATAACCTCTCACTCAGCAATTTCACATACTGGAATTCGTCCCAGCAGATAAGCAAGTAAGTGCATAAGGCTGGAGAGCTTCACCAGTGTAGGTTCACTAGTAGGGGCAGGTGGGGGGAATGGAGATGGAGACATACTTAAAAGTCTATTCATAGAGAATGACTATTAAGTAAATTATGGTACAATCACGAAATTGAAAATACTGGTTTTTTTTAACATATAAAAATATTTTCCAGCAAGTAGATCTTTATTATTGAAAAAATTCATTAAAAAAAATTAAGCACATTAATGCTTTCAAATTTCCATTGTATTCCATAAACTGTTGTTGATAATCATAAACTGCTATTGAATAAAACAGCAGAATATAAGCAATGTCAGAAAATATTTAAAAAGAGAAACCTTCACAACGATGGGAGTAGGTCAAAGAAACACAAGAGGCAACTGAAAGAGCTCCTAGTGGTCCTCGCTAAAGCAACTCAAGCAACAAAACTAAGCAGTGCTGGATTGTAAGCTAAAGTTTAGAACAGATATCCCCGCATCTACACTGATATAAATGATTAAATAAATGGAAGTGACAAATTTCTTGTGCAGACAAATTCCAAATAACTTGTGTACGTATATTGTCTTTAAAGAGCTGGAGCATAATTCCCTGATTTCTTAAGTGTGATCTATGCAGAGTGACTTCCTTCCAAAGAGCACAACACAGAGAGGGGGCTTAAGAAGTAAAGAGTAACTTTAAATGGACAGACATGACCCCAGACAGGTGATCAAGGGAAAAAAATAAAGACAAGCCACAAACCACTGTTGAGTTAAAAAAAAAAAAAGACGCAGGAAGGATACAAGTAAAACATGATTCTTTATCAAAGATCATTTCTAGGTACTTCTAGGTATCAAAGATTACTTCTAGGAGAGAGGGAACATTTTAACAACTAATATTTTGGTTGAAAAAATTTAAGGCAATCTATTTTTCTGTATTCCATTCTGTATTATTTGAATTTTTTTTTACAGAAAGAGTAAACTCTTTTCTGTTTATAAATAGAAGAAGTAATGTAGCTATTTTCTTTTAAACAGGAAGGGATATATGTGCAGATTATTTTTTTTATAAATCTTAACTATATTAGTACACTCTTCCATCTCAAAAAGACTTTAAGACTGGATTTCAATTACTATTCAATGAAATTACAGTTTGGTAATTACTAGCAAAATCTGTATCAATACGAGTATAAAGGATAATGTAGCCCCATAGACTAGAATAAAATTCTACGTAATATCTAATTATCAGGTTTGAATTTACCATGTACTCTTCACTTTCTTCTCTATAGTCATCCAGTTCTTTATCCAGACGAGAGAGTTCTTTATTGACCTCATCAAGTTCTGCTTGTAGGCTCTTGTATTCCTGCAGGCCAGTGTCAAAACTTCTCTTGTAGAGTTGTCTTTGTTGATCTGAAGTGATAGGTGGATATTCCCTAAAAATTCAGAGAGAAAATGATTTCTTATATATCCTTAGCAGACTTAAGTTCCACAAAGATAATAAAGCTGGTGGCATGTGGAGAATGACACTCTCTTGGTTTTCTTTTTGTTGCTATTGCTTATGGACAGAGGCAGGTGGGATACAAAGAAGTTCTTTTAAGAATGATTATGCCTCTTACACTGATGCTCATCTGTTGCTTTTTTTAAAACTCTTATTGACTTTTAGAAATAAGTGCTGAAAATCATTTATGAAATTTCAGGATGGTCTTAGGAACTCATCTGTTCTGAACACACACCACCACAGGAGAATGGACACTTACATTTAAAGTCTGAAAACTGGAATTATGAACACAAAGGATATTTTCATCCCTTCGGTGGCAGAGCAGCTGACTGACTGGTGGCTGTTTTCTGCTACCATCTGTAGTTTTCAGATGGTTTTGAGCACTTTTTTTGTGGGAAGATGGGAGGGCGGGTCTTGTTTTTCCTTAACAGAAATCATTTTGATTGTAAAAGCAGACATGAAAAGGTCCATGTATGAAAATGCAGGGGCTCACTGTAAAGATAATCTGACAGTGTGTCAAACTACGAAAAAACCCTGAAACTCTTATCACTTGTATCTCTCAATATGCCGGCTATTCCTTACATATGATGGTGATGGTGTTAACCACCCATAATCCACTGAGGAAATACTTTGAGTTGTTCCACAAGACTAAGGAGCTTCATAGCAATACAGAATTTTAAATGTTCTATCTAAGACAGTCTAAGTATCTTCATTTTAAAGAGGGGAGAAATTAAATGATTTGCTCAGAAGGGAAATGAGTATTCAGAATTTCTGAAAGTTTGCATTTAAATCTTGCACGATAGGCAAACACTTTATAGACAGGCTGCTAAACGAGACCAAAACTCTCGAGGGGCAAGGTGGGATGAAATATGAGGGCCACCAGTGAGTAAGGGATTTCTAGCTCTATTTGCCCTATCCATCCCTCCTAACAGCTTGAGAAGCAATGTTTTGATTCACCACAATTCACACAGCAAATATTTCTGATTTGTGTCCCAGTCCTCAGAATACTTGGGCCAAAAGGCTATCGGTCATACCCAAGTACAGCTGGCGATCAATGCTGGACTATTACCAAACCACTGACACAAACAGTAACTTAACCGCAACACTAAAATGTTAACTCAATTGTTTACAAATCTGTCTGCCAAAGTCCTTCGGATTAAACTTTTAAAACAATCTCTGGTCTCATCATGAAAGCTTAACTTAAAAGTAAATGTCAAAAGAAAGAGCCGTAACACTAGTCTGGAACTTTCTTGGGTGGCTACTGGTAAAAGTATACAGCACTGGCCAAGTTTGTCATTTTGCCGGGGTGCATAGAAAGTGTTTTAAAGATAAACACATTCCCTCCAGGTCAATCTTTATTACAAAAGGGTACTAAGCAGGGGGAAAATGTAACAAAAACCTGTCTCCAGCCCTGGTTGGCAAAGAATGCGGTTATACCACCCACCCTAGGCAAGGAGGCAACACCACCAAAACCACGTGATTCTGCAGGGCTTCCAGGGAGAGGCTCCGGTACCTGATCCAGTCGTCCTCCAGCTCGTCGCAGGACTCGCCTCCCGTCGTGTAGTCTGTTTCGTAGTGGTCTTGCTCCGCCCGCCTTGACTTCCCTGCTCTGCCCTTGGCGGGAGCCCTTTTTGAAAGCGTCTCCAGGTTACCACTGCTGCCGTAGTAAGGCTGCCGGAAGTCCTCCGCAGGTGAGGTCAATGGCAGCTCCTGAGCCACTTCCGGCACCCTAACAAGACAGGAATCATCTGTCCGTGCGCACTACCGCCCTCTGTCAGAGCACTGCGACCTCTCCCGCGCGTGGGCCCGCGCTCGAGCAGCCACCTGCCCGGGGCCGAGCCCAGCCCAGCTTCCTGTGCCCAGCTCGGCCCCAGCGCTGCCCCTCTAACACACACGAGCCCCTTTAAGGGGAGCCCGTTAGTCAACCTTAATGTAAAGTGGATATAAGACTTCACTTTAGGAAACTCCCACAGACCTGGAAGAGGTGTTGACCTGACCTGTGCCCAGGACATACTCCACAAAAGGCTGTTAGGAAGATAACAATCGCTTTTCTTTTCTACAGGTTCTTCCAGTTCCATGGAATGCTGAGTGGGGAGAGGAAAGCACATCTATATCTCCCTTTGGGGGCCAACTGCCAGAGATAAGCTCTCCGTAATACTAATTTTAGACTCCTTTATATCACTTCTCTTTTCAAGATACAATGATGAAAAATGAAACAAATTGAAAATTTAAACTCAAAAAAAATAAAAGTAAACAAAGAACCTAAAAAGCATTTTAGATGAAAGGACTCATTAATACCTATTTTTTTAAACTTTTTATTTTATACTGGAAAATAGCTGATTAACAATGTTGTGATAATTTCCAGTGGACAGTAAAGGGGCTCAGCCAAGACCTCTTTAAATTGCACTGTTAAGCCTGAAGCCTTGAAGAATGAAATGGAAGAGTTACCATTAGACTTATTTTTCTAACGCCAATTATTTAATATTGCATCATATTTTTAATCGCATAAACTGTTTCTGCCACAAGCACCAAAACACAAAGCCTAACATGGAATAAAAGACCAAGAGCTGTGGCAACTCTCGACTGCTTCTGAGTAACAGAAATGCAAAGCTGCACTTTCCCCTGCAGCAGAGCTGGAGAAGGGCAAGAGAAGAAACAGGCATCTGAGACTTTCCGACATCAGCCTTGCTATTCAGGTCAACTAGTTAAAAGAAGAATTTTTGTTGTTGTTGTTATTGCTGTCAACTTACAGAAACTGTCATCTTGAGTTTTATCCACAAGGTGGACTGTTTTTCTAGGTGATCCAAAACTGCTTGGTTCTGTTGCCAAAGTCTTAAGACTTCTAATCACAGTTACTAATTTCTTATAGATGCCTAAAGCTTTGGTGGGTGATGGGGAAAGGCGGGGGAGTAGTTGGAGGTGATCATGGTATTGAGTTTTTCTTTCTAAATTCTATCCAGGTTAACATGGCTTTAAGTGCTCTGCTAACACTACCTCTAAAGGAAGGAAAATGTGACTTTCTCTGTGAGTGAATGATTAACGAGTTCCTAGACACTCTGCCAGCTACTATGCTTCTAGCTTTGAGGTGGAAAACAAAACCTCTAGAATGCAGTGGGTTTGTCTGAGGGGTTGGGGGCTAGTGGGGGTGGAGGGATGCCTCAGGGCAAAGGAAATTGGAAAAAAAAAACCCAGAACTGTAAGGCAGGCCTCCTCCCATAATTTTATATTATATATTGATATTATAAATCTTCATCTTAGAAGTCTTCCATCTCCCCTCTTCCTACACCCTTTCAAACACTAAACAGTAACTTGATAGAGCATAAAAGCTAAAAACGAAATGCTTGGCAAGAAAAGTAGTATATATAAATTTAAGAGTTAGGGAATGGGTGCACTCTTAGTCAACTACAAACCTGCTTTTAGACACAAGTCCAATTGGGTCAAAAATCTGCACAACCCAGAAACAAACAGCTGTACACTTTCCTTAGTATCTGACTCAGTCCCCTAGGCGTGGAAATCTGCTCTTCTATAGTTTTTGACTTCCTTCTTTTTTACACTTGTTTTATTCTCTCTCTCTCACACACACATGCCTTTCCTGCTCTATCTCACCCCGACAGTGTAGTTATTGTGCACTTTTCCCCACTCATGTTAGATTGCAACCTCCATGGAAACACGAACTCCATATTCCCAGGAGTACCTGGCCCAGTATATGGCAGAGGTTCAAGCTTATTACTAAATTGAAAAGACATTCACAAGAATCCTCTTTTCTGAGGACACCCAGTATCTGGGAGAGAGAGAAACAAAATGCTTGATCACATCATTGCCATGACTTAGGAATGATGTCCATAATATATATGGTATTGTAAAGCCGCCATGTATCATTGAGGGTACTATGCAAGCCTTGTCAACCAGACAACTCCATCTTCCTAGACCCAAAAAGGGCCAATCAGAATGTTTTCACTAGGATTTGACATGTAAGTTTTGAGAAAGGAAATTTCACTCTGAATCCAGGGGTATCAGATCAGGGCAGCCTGAGGAATGTGCATGGCCAGCCTGCCACAAAAGAAGCTGCACTGAGAATAAAACTAGTAAAGCAACAAGAGCCCTGACACTTTTTGAGTCCCTGGATCATGCTATGCCTGAAGTTGATACCATCTCTGGGCCTCATGTGAATCATCAAATTCCTACAACTTGCATAAATGTTCTAAGAGATTATCCTACCAGCCTAAATACAGCTATTAGACAATGATTTTGCATTGGAGAAGGAAATGGCAACCCACTCCAGTGTTCTTGCCTGGAGAATCCCAGGGACGGGAGAGCCTGGTTGGCTGCCGTCTATGGGGTCGCACAGATTGGGACAGGACTGAAGTGACTTAGCAGCAGCAGCAGCAGCAGCAGACAATGATCTCATCTGGCACTCTGTCAGCCTGCCTTGAAAGCTCTGCATTGCATAAACACTCTACTTCTTTGACTTACAAAGGTTAATTCATCCTGGGTTCGATCCCTGGGTCAGGAAGATCCCCTAAAGGAGGAAGGCATAGCAACTCCAGTATTATTGCCAGAAGAATCCCATGAACAGAGGAATCTGGGGGACCACAGTCCATGGGGTTGCACAGAGTTGGAAGGACTGAATCAACTTAGCACACACATACCTGTCCTGGATGTGAACAGGATAGGAGGGAGTATACCTACTATCTCCCAAATCCACTTACAAAGGGTAGAGAAGCAACTATCTTCAGCTACATTCTGCTGTTTCCTAATCCAGGATTAATTGTGCTAAGTCACTTCAGTCGTGTCCGACTCTGTGCGACGCCATAGACGGCAGCCCACCAGGCTCCCCCGTCCCTGGGATTCTCCAGGCAAGAACGCTGGAGTGGGTTGCCATTTCCTTCTCCAATGCATGAAAGTGAAAAGTGAAAGGGAAGTTGCTCGGTTGTGTCCAACTCTTCGCGACCCCACGGACTGCAGCCTACCAGGCTCTTCCGTCCATGGGATTTTCCAGGCGAGAGTACTGGAGTGGGGTGCCATTGCCTTCTCCAGGATTAATTCTAACTGTATTAATATTCTAAGGTGAGGACAAGGTGCTGGAGAAGACTCTTGAGAGTCCCTTGGACTGCAAGGAGATCCAACCAGTCCATTCTGAAGGAGATCAACCCTGGGATTTCTTTGGAAGGAATGATGCTAAAGCTGAAACTCCAGTACTTTGGCCACCTCATGAGAAGAGTTGACTCATTGGAAAAGACTCTGATGCTGGGAGGGATTGGGGGCAGGAGGAGAAGGGGACGACAGAGGATGAGATGGCTGGATGGCATCACGAACTCAATGGACATGAGTCTGAGTAAACTCCGAGAGATAGTAATGAACAGGGAGGCCTGGCATGCTGCGATTCATGGGGTCGCAAAGAGTCGGACACGACTGAGCGACTGAACTGACTAAATGAACACTAAATATCATATCTGCAGTTTCCAGATCTTCAAAACAGTACTGCGGTGTATGCTAGAAGTACCAACTGGTTCAACCCTTATGGAGTACAGTTTGACTACACCCATCAAAATCATATATGCAATTTCCTTTAATCTGGCAATTCTGCTTTTAATATTTTTCCTCCAGATATATCCACATACTTGCAAACTGGTAAAAGTGCAATGTGCAAGTTTATTCTCTGCTGAGGTTTGTAATAACAAAACATTAGGGAAAAGTGTGTATCAATGTGGGATTAATAAAACAGATCTTAGTCTACCCATCTGATACATGCATATATGTATGTATCAGATGGGTAGATACTGTATTATGTATCTGATACATAATACATGTCTGATTATGCAGACATAAAACAGATGAGCAAACTTTGTATACTGATATGCACAATCACTAAGATACACTAACAGTGTATTTAATATGTTGTTACTTTTTAAAAGGAAAAAATAACCAATATATGTACTTGGCCAGCATATTCATTTAAAATAACCTCTGGAAGGACACAAAAGAAACTGGTAACACTAGCTGTTCCTGGGGAGAGGAACTAGATAGCTGGGGACAAAGGGATCCCCTTTTGCTCCTCTTAAATTTTACATCATGAATGTGCTGATTTATTCAAGAAAAGGTAAGATACTTATTTATTTAAAATTTATTTTATTTTTGGTTGTGCTGGGTCTTCATGGCTGCGTGAGGGTTTTCTTTAGTTGCAGAGAGTGGGAGCTACTCTTCACTGGGGTACACGAGCTTCTCTTTGCAGTGGCTTCTCTTGTTGCAGTTCCTGGGCTCGTGGGACCCAGGCTTAGTTGCTCCGAGGTGTGTGAGATTCAACCTGTGTCTCCTGCATTAGCAGGCAGATTCTCAACCACTGGCCCACCAGGGAAGCCCCTAAGTAAGATATTTAAATTGCTCCAAATGAATCTGTGACAATATCTTCATTCTCATGAAAAAGGACAGCATGTGGGAATGCTGTGGAGCCCTGCAAGCCTTACAATTAACTGGGAGGCCCAGCTGGTCACAAGATGCCTGAGAGATACTTATTTTGTATGCATGGAAGTCGTGCAAGCCCTAGCTTGAAACTTTTACAAGGACTGAATCTCTACTGCGCACCTCTTCTCACAGCCTCATGTGATTTGGTTTTTGTCAAAATCCAAAGAGAAGAAAGAGAATAGAGAAAATGTTCTTCTGAAGAACATTTTCATTCACAACTGAAATCAAAAGCAAGGTAGAATATGAAGAACCAAAGTATCTGGAGGGTAAGGCAGAAAGCCAGTCTACTTCCAAATTCCATTCCAGGGTAATAATAAAGCATTCTCAAACTGATCCCAGACTTAACTCAGCTGCTAGTGTCATCCCATAGGGTTCCAGGCACCCAAACTATTGTACACTCAGAGCAGATCTCAACAAACTTGGCCCACTAGTGGCAGCTGGAAATAAAACTTTGAACACTAGCGGATAAACCTTTAATGTAGAAGGACTCAATTAGCTAAAGGGAAGGTTTAATTTTTTTGGTCTATGAAGGAACTTGGGGTTCTAGAATTATATACAGGAACACTAGTTTATCATCCTTAGGCAAAAACTACATTCAAGTCCTTAACAACATCCTCAATGTCTCTCTCTTATCATTAAAGTAAATTAGAATTCAGCTTCAGGGTAACCTAGAACCACAACAGGGATACTATTTCAATAACCTGAATGGCACCCCCTCTAGGCCAGAAACTCACTGTTTCTGGCTTTCTTTGTTTTAACATGTAAAACAAAATCTAGAGGCTTTATCAGCTTCACGTCCTCCAGCAAGATGAAGGATCTAGCACAGCAAAGGGGCTTCCCTGGTGACACAGTCAGTAAAGAATCTGCCTGCAATGCAGGAAACCCAGATGTGATCCTTGAGTCAGGAGAAACTCCTGGAGAAGGAAAATGGCAACCCACTCCAATATTCTTGCCTCCAATATACAGCCCATAGGGTTCCAAGAGTTGGACAAAAATTAGCAACTAAACCACCATCACCACAGCAGAGCAAAGGAATCTCAGAATTCTGGAATGCAAATGAAGTGTTCTAATTTAATAAAAATTTATGTGGATAGTGTTGACCAATGAGTAATCTCTTCCTTCTATTAAAGAGATATAATAACTACATGCAGGAAGAGAGACTGAGAACCACATTTTGCTCTGCCATCAATCCACAACACCCTTCCACCCTTATCTAAACTTCAAAATCAGAAATAAGAATGAATTTTCTGCACCTGTAAGGCTGTTAAGCCTTTGTGAAAACTGTTGGATGTTTCTTTTTTCTTCAAGCTGAACAGCACAAAATAGCAACTGATCTATAAATACATGCAAATCTCATTTTTTCAGACTCATTCTAGCAAAAGAAGGAAGACATTACTTACGGGGTTGATTTGTAGGAAGACTCAGGATATGGTCGCTTCTCGTTCACTTTCCCATTGGAGGAGTAGGCCACCGGGCTGTCCACTCTCTCCACATAGTCTGAGAGGGGAGGGGGCATGTCTTGTGTACCTGCAGAAACGTTTTTAACCTAAGGAAACAGTGCCAAGAGACTCAGTTATTACTTAGCCTGCAACTTAAAGGGGGAAAGAAATGGAAGAAAAATATCATATATAAAATTATCGAATGTTTGCTGCTACTGCTAAGTTGCTTCAGTCGTGTCCGACTCTGTGCGACCCCATAGATGGCAGCCCATCAGGCTCCACCGTCCCTGGGATTCTCCAGATACTATTAACCTATCTGATGACCTTGTTATTATATAGTGTTAATAGTCAAATCAGCACAGAAATGGTGCTATTGTTAGTTTAACAAATCCAGAATCAATTACAAAGAAGAAAAAAAAATCCTAATCATCTGATTCTCATCCTGATGTGATTAGGTGGAAAATATCCATCCCATCTTAGGAAGACTAATCTCATTTTATCTGGCCCTAGAGTTACAGTGAGAATCTTCATTTCTAGCAAGTTCTAAGTAATGCTGATGCTGCTGTCTAAGCACCACTCTTGGAAAACCACTAATCCAGGGCAAAGAATATTGGTTCTTCTTCATCCATTCACCCTAAATATGGCATTTTAAAACCACAGGAAGAAGCCCAGGAGCTTCCCTGGTGCCTCAGTGCCTCCCGATGCAGGAGACCGGGTTTGATCCCTGATCTGAGAAGATCTCACATGCTCCAGAGCAACTAAGCCCGGGCGTGCCACACTGTTGAGCCCATGCTTCACAACGAGAGAGAACTGGAGAGCAGCCCGCAACACTGAGAACTAGAACTAGACAGCAGCCCCCGCTCTCCATAACTCGAGAGCAGCTTATAAAGCAGCAAAGACCCAACACAGACAACAACACCTAAAAATTTAAAAAAAGCCCAAACCGACTTCTGATTTAGTCATAAAAGATCCGTTTATTCGCCCTCTACGTTTTCAGTGGGTCTACCACTAATCGCCTATACGGTATAGTCAGAGCATCACTGCCTTCTCTACCTTCCCTCCTAGTCCATGCCGACTTAGGACAGTGAGTGAATCTGTCCTAGGAACTAATACCCAGTGGAGATCATGCCGTGTTAACATGAAAGGTTTCCCAGAGAACCTTTGGGAGAAAATCTATATATAATAATCATAACCAATTAGAGTTTTAACATTGCCTATTAGATTTCATGCAGTAGATCTAAGACTTTAAATTTCACCTAAAAATCATCACATATTAATTACTCTGCTATACAAAGTAACTGCTAAGCCCAGACAAGTCAGAGCTGTTTCAAAGTAAGGGAATAAAACTCAGGTGGGAGGGGGGGATAACTCAAAAAATTATTTCCATGAAAAAGGTCAATTTTTAAAAAATAGCGCTGGTGGGACCCTTTTAGCTTGGTGATGAGAACAGCAGCATCCAATTATAATACCTCGGTTCACTCCAGATCTGCTGACTACAAGTTCTAGAAAGCCTCAATCACTTCATCTGCAAGACATGGAGCAGCTACCTGCTTCATAAAGTTGTTCTGACAAAATGAGATGACAAGGTATCACAGCACGGGGCCTTTGTGACCACAATAAAAACTCAGGAGATGCTGGTTTCTGGAATCAAAGCTGTTGGAACTGAACAAAGAATTTTTACAAGTACTTGAAGAGGACAAGAGACTTTTAATGGGTTGTTTTGCAATGTAAGTCTTTGCAACGAGATTCAACATCAACACAATGCAGTTCCCTACCACCCACATACACTTTACATCTTGCTATCCATAAAGCACAGCATTAAAACTTGACCTGCTTCTTTCCTATCTCTGCTCTATCACCTGTCACAAGATATTTATTTATCCACCCCTTGAAGTACATAGAGGTATTTATTCTTGATTGTTTAGTATTCCCATGAGTCAGAGAGGAATGGAATCATTTCCTTCTGAAAGTGGAGTTTGGCAGCAACTGGGAAACCAGTGGGTGGATTACCAGGGAGTGTGCTCAGATCCCACCACGGGGAGTCGGGTGGGAACCATTCCTGGCGTCCACTGAATTCTTGAGGACTCGACAGCATCACCAAGCTTCACTGGCAGAGGCCCGGCCAAGCCAAAGGCATATCAGGTTTAAAAAGACCTCCTTTTCTCAAAAACCCATTTAACTCTTCTCCAGGTTTCTTTCCTCTCTACAAATTTAGCAGAGGGTGCAGAGCTCATGGATTTCCTACCGATTGTGGCAAACCGGAAACCAAAACCTCCCCAAAGAGGTGTCTGAGTGTCTCTACAGAGACTTCTCACTGCCCAGGAGGGAATGTCCCTTCCTCCTTTCTTTGCCAGCTAATCCTTAACTAGACTCCAAGCCCTGACTCACTACCAAGTAGCAGTCATGCCACCGCCTCCCGGGGCCTTCCCCACGTGCCCGCCGCTGGGAGAGGCGCCTCCCTCTCCTCCCGGCCCGCCAGCACCTGTGCACACACACCTCCCACCAGAGCACATGTGTAATGAAGACAGAACTGTTTACGCACAGGGTACCGCTGCTCCCACGTGTCTAATTGCAGCAGGCAGTGGACCGCTCTTTAAGCCACCATCGTCTGCTTGCTTACAGCATGCCATGTACTGAACTGAGGGATCATTCAGTAGGTAACAACCTTTACGGGTAAAGTGAGGGGGTCCCTCGACCTGTAGAGTGATCTTTATCTAACACTCTATCTGTAAGCAGGTAAGTGAGGGGATCCCTGCAGAAAAAGAACCAGGACTGGTTTTCCTGACGTAAGAGAGGCCATTTGTGATCTCAGCGTGGCCACAATGCTCACCCTTGCGCAGATCTCAGTAATTAACTATCTTGAGGGAACCAAGGCATGCAGGAACAGAAGAAAGACACTCAAACGACAGAGGAGTGATAAAGCAGGGTTCTAGCTCCCCCTCAAGGGATACACAACATATCTCTGAGTTTGTCCTAGTTCCTCCTCACAGGATACACAACATATCTTTGAGGTTCGCGTGAACTAAGGCTCCCAGCCAGGTGGAGGATGGAATGATGTTGACACTCCCGACTTCAATCAACTAAAGCTTGGACTCTTGTCAACCTCTGCCCCATATTCCATACCGAATTCTCCTCTGCTCAAGCCCCTTCACAAATACACAGGTACCCTTTGCTTAAAACTTATTCTTAAAACTTCCTCAATTTCGCTGTTCAGATAGATGCTGCTTCGGAAAAGATCCCCAGTGTTCTCCTTACTCGCTCCAAGTAACAGTAAATTCTTCCTTCTCCTGATCGATGGCTTGGTTGTGTCTTTAACTCAGCACCCACCAAGAGGTGAACCCAATTTTCAAGTAACAATACTAAGTACTCCCTGAAGGAGGAAGCAAGGGTTCAGGGTGCCATGACAACTTTCTCAAGGACCTACACCTGGTAAATGGAAACGTGGGATTTAAATACTTGAAAGCCTCAGCTTCAGTCCACTGCCTCTCCCTGGACAGCTGTCTGCCTGCCTTCCTCTTTGAGTCCTGCCCAGCCCAGGACCTGGCGAAAAGCAGGAGCCTGGAGTCTGCTGCATAAACCTCTGCTCTCCTACCTTATCAGATGAGCTGTTCTGGGCTGAACTTTTTTATCTCTTTACTACAGTCGGCAGAACTGCAGAGCCTGACCACTGACTACCCTCAAGCACACTTTTTGTTACTTCAACCTTTTTCACACATATGCACAAAAAATTTCAAGGCTGTGCTCGCTTTGGTGGAGCAATACTCTGGAAGCTGCAATGCAAGAGACCAGGGTTTAATCCCTGGGTCAGGAAGGTCCCCTGGAAAAGGGAATGGTGACCCACTCCAGTGTTCTTGCCCGGAGAATTCCATGGACAGAGGAGTCTGGTGGGCTACAGTACATGGGGTCACAAAGAGTCAGGTAAGACTGAGTGACTAACACTTACTTCAGTTCAGTCGCTCAGTCATGTCCGGCTCTTTGCGACCCCATGAATCGCAGCACGCCAGGCCTCCCTATCCATCAACAACTCTCGGAGTTCACTCAATCTCACGTCCATCAAGTCCGTGATGCCATCCAGCCATCTCATCCTCGGTCGTCCCCTTTTCCTCCTGCCCCCAATCCCTCCCAGCATCAAGGTCTTTTCCAATGAGTCAACTCTTTGCATGAGGTGGCCAAAGTACTGGAGTTTCAGCTTTCGCATCATTCCTTCCAAAGAAATCCCAGGGTTGATCTCCTTCAGAATGGACTGATTGGATCTCCTTGCAGTCCAAGGGACTCTCAAGAGTTTTCTCCAACACCACAGTTCAAAAGCATCAATCCTTCAGTGCTCAGCCTTCTTCACAGTCCAACTCTCACATCCATACATGAGCACTGGAAAAACCATAGCCTTGACTAGACGGACCTTAGTCGGCAAAGTAATGTCTCTGCTTTTGAATATGCTATCTAGGTTGCTTACTTACACTAAAATTAGAACAATACAGAGAAGATTATTAGCATGGCCCCTGGGCAAGGATGACATGCAAACATGTGATGTGTTAAGTATTTCTGACAAAAATGCCCAGCCAGACTTAAAGATGAATAAGAAGTACCTTGTCCTTGAAAGGAGTTAAGTGTCTAGAGGCAGAGGCAAAATGTGTTTGTAAAACAAGGAGTAAGGTCTTCCCCGAAGAAGCTAAAATATGACTTTTTCTCACGGTACCAACATGAAGTGAATATAAACCTCTGCTTTCAAAGGACAGTGGGAGGAGGAGGGGAAGCCACCAGTATCAGTCATTATATGAGTCCTCAACCTATGTGTCCTATGGTGAGAACAGGGATTTCCGAGACTCACTGTTAATATTGATAGGATCCCGAGCCAGCCCACAATGCCCACGAAAGGTAGCTAAAGTTCTTTAAACAAACAACAACAAACAACCCTATCATTTTCATAACTATAGCAAGTTTTTATAAAGATTTAGAAGCTGAGAAAAATTTGGCTTAATTCTAAACAGTAAATGGTGAAGTCTTCCTCAAGGAACTTTAGGTCTAGGAAATTAGGGGCAAAAGAAAGCTGGGTGAAAAACAAAATTCTGCAAGATTTGTCTTCTACTAAGTACTGAGGGGAAAGAAAAGTTTGAGAGTCAAGCAAACGCCAGAATTTGCTGCTGTGAGGCTAAAAAGAGCCTTGGGCCTGATGGTGATCCACCCCCAGGCTCTCTGGGCAGGTAGGGTGGTGAGGGAAAAGGGTGTTGCCGGCCCAGAAATTCACAGGGCAGCGCCCAGCTGGCCGCTCTTCACTAGGATCTGCCTGGAGAGTTCCTGGTCCAAGTGGCACCCCTACCCCACAGACAGAGTTTTTTTCATATAAAACGGAAAGACAAGACTGCAGAAGACACTCAGAGAGGCTGAGGCTGAGGAGGAAAAAGATCGCTAACCAATCAGAGTCCCAAACTGGCACACTACAGAGGCTAAATTCCAAAAGGACAAGCACTCTCACCGACCGTGTTTAGGAATAAGAGCTATCAACTTAAAATGACAGCAAGTTTTACAGGCAGTCATACTCCAATCAAGAAAGACATTTCTAAAATGTCAAAATGAAATAAATTCCAGTGAAATAATTTCAAAAGATCTTCATAAGAGGCAGTTATATCGAACACAACATTTTGTTCAGAATTTAATTATACTCATTAGAAGTGGTCTATGCCACTTGTGAAAAAAAAAAAAAAAATCTTTGTAACACCTAACATCTAACAGCCCTTGGAGAATTAATGAAAACATCCCACATCCCTGTGGGGTGCCAAGGGAGGGGCACACACCGGGCGGCTCAGCACAGCTCTCCTCCCAGGACCTGTTGGCACTGAGCCTTCCTCCCCGGGCCGAGGATGGAGCTGCCAAACCAGTAAGATCAACATTTCTGGTGCACGAGCAAGCCTCTCCACCTTGAAGTCAGGGATGGAACTGATTGAAAAGGTCAAGGGGGAAAAAAAAAAAAAGGTCAAGAGTGTTTTAGATCAATTCTCTCCTCTAAAAGAAAGTTGGAGAAAAAACCTTTCTCTCCACACAAATCATCTAGAATTAGTATAAGCAGAAAGGACTAACAAAAGCCATGCCCCATCTTGCTCTTGGCTCCATCTATATCGCAAGCTGCTCACACAATACAGGAAGGAAGTCAGACTGGACCTGCATCCCACTGGTGCAGGCATCTGATAGAAGTCATCCACCTCTAAGGAGGAGAGGAAAGTTCGCATGCCAGGCAAAACCTGACCCCACTGGTTCCTCACCACTGCCCAGTGAGATACAACTGTCTTCACACTCAGATGGGGAAATTCAGCCTCTAAGGTTCAGTTAACTTGCTAGAAGGTGACAGGGTAGAAGGGGGATGTAAACCCGGCCCACCTGCCTCCCGAGCTCAGCTATTTCTGCCGTAACAAATGATACCTCAGTAATCTAAATATGGCATGAAGCACCCATCTCATCTGGGCATGGACTATTCCCTGTAAGAAAAGGAACCATCCTCACAGCCTTACCTCCTCGCCACACCCGCATGAGATACAATGTGAATTCATTTTGAAGAGTCTTATTTGCCTACCAGACTATCGTTCTGGACACAAAATCACTATGAACACGTGCACCAGTCATCTTACCTGTGTCTAGGTCAGTGGAGGAACACCACCCTCAAAAGCGGAAACAGGGGGGGCTTTTTCTGCTTGGTGATTAAAGTGAGAGAGAAACCTGATGTCGGGCGAGGAGCGCCTTCAACTCCAGTTTTACAACCTGAGGTTTTGTACTCCAGTTTTACAATGTGAGGCCCACCTTCAGCCATGTGCCCTGGTACTACAAGTTTTCAAAACATGAAGTGGTCCAACTCGTTTTTCCTGTTTTCTGGTATTTTACATTCACAGATGCTCCCCCAACAAGAGCCTCTGGAAAGGCTCTGTCCCTGGAAAGTTACTCCACCCTCGGTGGCTAACAGCTCTCCTCCCAGGACCTGTTGGCACTGAGCCTTCCTCCCCGGGCCGAGGATGGAGCTGCCAAACCAGTAAGATCAACATTTCTGGTGCACGAGCAAGCCTCTCCACCTTGAAGTCAGGGATGGAACTGATTGAAAAGGTCAAGGGGGAAAAAAAAAAAAAGGTCAAGAGTGTTTTAGATCAATTCTCTCCTCTAAAAGAAAGTTGGAGAAAAAACCTTTCTCTCCACACAAATCATCTAGAATTAGTATAAGCAGAAAGGACTAACAAAAGCCATGCCCCATCTTGCTCTTGGCTCCATCTATATCGCAAGCTGCTCACACAATACAGGAAGGAAGTCAGACTGGACCTGCATCCCACTGGTGCAGGCATCTGATAGAAGTCATCCACCTCTAAGGAGGAGAGGAAAGTTCGCATGCCAGGCAAAACCTGACCCCACTGGTTCCTCACCACTGCCCAGTGAGATACAACTGTCTTCACACTCAGATGGGGAAATTCAGCCTCTAAGGTTCAGTTAACTTGCTAGAAGGTGACAGGGTAGAAGGGGGATGTAAACCCGGCCCACCTGCCTCCCGAGCTCAGCTATTTCTGCCGTAACAAATGATACCTCAGTAATCTAAATATGGCATGAAGCACCCATCTCATCTGGGCATGGACTATTCCCTGTAAGAAAAGGAACCATCCTCACAGCCTTACCTCCTCGCCACACCCGCATGAGATACAATGTGAATTCATTTTGAAGAGTCTTATTTGCCTACCAGACTATCGTTCTGGACACAAAATCACTATGAACACGTGCACCAGTCATCTTACCTGTGTCTAGGTCAGTGGAGGAACACCACCCTCAAAAGCGGAAACAGGGGGTGCTTTTTCTGCTTGGTGATTAAAGTGAGAGAGAAACCTGATGTCGGGCGAGGAGCGCCTTCAACTCCAGTTTTACAACCTGAGGTTTTGTACTCCAGTTTTACAATGTGAGGCCCACCTTCAGCCATGTGCCCTGGTACTACAAGTTTTCAAAACATGAAGTGGTCCAACTCGTTTTTCCTGTTTTCTGGTATTTTACATTCACAGATGCTCCCCCAACAAGAGCCTCTGGAAAGGCTCTGTCCCTGGAAAGTTACTCCACCCTCGGTGGCTTGAAGGCAAACTCTCCCAAATACACTTATCCCACAAAGGAAGAGATCATGGACTAGGCTTGAGAGTCTGATTGATTGACATTGATCAGTTGGCCCCGGGGAGTTAGCAAACACAACGCTCCCTATCCAGACGCAGGCTGCCCATAGGTGACATACACCAGCAAAGGGGAATTCCGAAGCTCTGAAAGAGTCAATGAATTGCTGGAGCTTTGGAAGGGGTGAGGGGGAGAAGCTTACACTCAGTGAGTGATCCCATTCGAGGCCCCTGGCTCTAGAAAGGGAGGCCGTGGCGCAGACTGCGTTTGTACACGCGTGCGTCTAGTGCCAGCCTCCCCAGCAGCTGTGTCACACGCACAGCACACCTTAGATCTCTGAGCCGATGCCAGTCACCACCTGGCCTTCCAAATCCCCTTCAGTTTGCTACAGCACTCCCTACAACCTCAGCATGTTCTAAGTTTGCCCTGCCCGGAAAAGCCCAGGTGCATACCTTAAATCGAAACCCCCTGGGCTGGCAGGACTAGGGCTGCAGTCTGGCTCCACGGAACAGTGTGGAGTATTCTCACAGTGTGGTCCCCAGACCAGCAGCATCAACATTACCTACAAACTCAGAGATGCAAGTTTTCAGGCCCCATTTCAGATCTGCTGCAGGAGAAACAGGGGTGGGTGGGGGGAGGTCTGAGAACCACTGATGGAGCGAGGAGGGGTTTCCTCTATGTCACAGACAATTGCCCTGTTTAGACCATTATACCTATATTTAGAATTGACTCAGTTATTGAGTGCTGGATTTCCCTGGTGGCTCAGACGGTAAAGCATCTGCCTACAATGTGGGAGACCCGGGTTTGATCCCTGGGTCGGGAAGATCCTCTGGAGAAGGAAATGGCAACCCACTCCAGTACTCTTGCTTGGAAAATCCTGTGGACAGAGGAGCCTGGTAGGCTACAGTCCATGGGGTCGCAAAGAGTCAGACAAGACTGAGTGACTAAACCATGAGTGCTGGAGATCTAGGAATCCCTGCTTTCAGAGTCCCAGAGACACTCAGCAACTCCAGTACTGCTCACCTTCCATCACAACAGTCTATGCCAGCTCCCCAGGATGCCCTGGACAGACAGTGCCTCTGTCCTCCATGCTGCTGATTTCTGAATGTCAGTCCCGAGACAGGACACTTGCACTCTCGTTCCATTTCACCTCACCGGAAGCCACAGATAACAGCAAAACCTTTGCCGGGGGAGAACCCGGTATACCAACTGTCGGCAGCCCACAGGACTGCTTTCACATTAAAGAACGCTTGGACTTATGACTGAAAATAAAAGAGTTATTTGAGTTTCTTCAGCTGTCTAACTCTGACTACCACCACCGCCCCGTCCTAGTCACCTGCTCTGCCTGGGTGGAAGGAGATGAGATGCAGAGCCTGCCTACACCTTTCAGAAAAACATCCGTTCTTATCTCATAGCAACCTTTCAAGTAAGAGAAAAGAACAACAGTTTAACAACTGCAATCAACCATGAAATGTATTAGTATTTTGGGTATTCTTACCCAAGCTCCTTTATTCCATGCCATCACTGCAAATGCTAACACAATTATTCTTCTAGCTAAAATTGATTGGGAATTAATAAATTATGTGTTGGCCCTGACCTAAGCCCTTTCATTGTTACAGGATCAGCATATTCTGTGGATGGAACTTCTATTTTCCCGATGTACACAGAAGAACCTACTAAATGAACAGGCAAAGTGATTATCTTAATCGGAGTCCAAAGAAACCAAAAACTAGCCAAGGCTGACCACAAAGGACAGTGTTCAGGACCCTGCCTCTTCCCTACACCCAGCCAGATCCTCCCCACTAGCTCCAACCTTAACAGGTAATGCTGGAAACATTATAACAGTCCTGCGTCACAACGTCAAAGCCTTAGAAACTTCTAGAAATAAGGCTATCACACTTGTTAACTTTTAGATCTAAGCATTTCCTACTTAAAAATAGGCTCGTGTTTAACAACCTTCATTTACTACTTGGTAACAATGGAGAAACAGTTGATGGGATGTTCTCTCCAAATATAGTCTGTTCTTGCTTCTGACATAAATCATGTGGCATAACAAGAAAATGTGCAACTTAGGAGACAGGCAGAAAACACTCCCTGAAAACTGGCACACTGATTTGTGGTAGAGAAAAGCACTTTACACACATATTACCTCATTTTAATGTTCGTGCTATTAACTGAACTATTTCCCCCAATTCTACTGGCAAAGAAAACAGAGGCTCAGAGATCTGAGAGGCAAACATGCCAAAAAATACAAGTTATACAGGCAAATATAAGACTTATCCTGCTGGTAAGTATGTCAGGCTTAAAACAGATTAGTGAAGCCCTCTGCAAACCTCAGTGTCCCCTCGTGTAAGAAGAGTGTCCACATTGTAAAGACTGCACTTAGGATTATAAGAATAATGTACAGAGTGGCTACACCTACAATGGCTATTTAGGAAATGCTGGCTCCTACCATGCTTTTACTGTGACTTAAAAAAAAAAAAATTTTTGGCTGCACCATGCAGCATGCTTGGGATCTCAGCTTCCCGACTGAACCCATGTCCCCCGCAGTGGGAGCTCAGAGTCCTAGCCACTGGATCTCCAGGGCAGTAGCTACTGTGACTTTTTTAAAAACTTTCTTGCCAAAATTAAGACTGTGGAGCTCACCTCCCAAATCAGCCTGACGTACTGCACTGAAGAGTACTGAGAAAGCAGAGCCTAAACCTCTGGCCCCCGTGCACCGGGTCACCACCAAGTCTCCATTGACTGCCGTGTCCACCTCGCAGGGCTTCAGCCTCCTTCATGTAAGTTCACTGAGACAGACTGGACAACCTAAGGGCCCATGCTGCTCCTAGACTCTGTTTTCTTTTACTTCACCAAAGCAAAACCAAAAGTTACTCACAGGAGCACCTGAAAACGAAGTGCTTAACTTCTAGTAACTATTTTGCCAGAATACCGCAGGTATCAACTATCAACTAAAACTAATTTCAAGTACACACATCTTACAATCAGTTCTTTAATATTTACCGTAGGTGTGTGCTTTTCCAAAGCCAGACCCCAAGTTCTAAGAATTTACTCTATAGAAAATGATATTTATATTTATGACCTTCTGAAAATGCAGGTGGGGGAAGAGAGATTTGAACACAAAGATTAACATGTACCACTCATATTCATGGGTGTAAGGGTATCAGCCCCTCCAACCTCAGCTCCACCACCCATGGCTGAACAGTCCGTGTACCAGCATTCTCACTGTGCTCGTGGGACACAGCTCCTCAGACCACAGTCCCCTGTCCTTGTGTGAGACCAAGCTGGAAGGGACAGAAAGGGATCTGAGCAGTTTGACACCCTCCAGGAGCAGCCAACAAATACTGAGGGGCACTGAGGTGAGACAGAAGCCAGCAGAGTGCTAAGGGGCACTGGGGTGAAGCAGGCACATTCAAAGCTTCTCAGAAACTCATCTGCAGCTACTCAAGTTGCACTTTGCATTTAAACCTGGTCAGATGACACAGACATAAAAAAGAAAAGGGCAATTACAATTAATCCATGTAGTGCAGGGACTTCCCTGGTGGGCTAGTAGCTAAGACTCCGAGCTCCCAGTGCAGGGGGCCTGGGTTCCATCCCTGGTCAGAGAACTGGATCCCACATGCTACAACTAAGAGTTCGCAGGCCCCACTAAAGATCCCACACACTGCAGCTAAGACCCAGCACATCAAATAAATAAACAAAAATAAAATAAGTAAATATTAAAAAGAAAAATCCACGTAGCACATATTCAGGTAGTAAGTATCATCTACAGAGTAGATCTCCCCATTCCACACAGTAACTGTGGCAACGCCACAAGCCAGATGATGTGTGAAGGGCCCTGTCCCGGGCACAGTGCTCAGTGTGAGAATGGCCACCTGACCCAGGCCTACTCATTCATCAGTGCCTCCTCTCCCGGTCAGTCTTAGGTGAAGCACTGATATGAAACTGCTTTCTGCTCGCCTACTATGTGAGAAAATGAAGCCTACCGGGCAGGAGGGAATCAAGATGAGAAAGCAGATCCCAGTGGCCTTGAAGTCCTGACTCTAGCTGTTCCTGATACACAGCCACGTCCTTGCCTCTGTGGCTAAGTTGTTTCTTTCTAGGTTTCATAAATCACCATCTGAAATGTTGCAGATAAATTCCTTTTTACCTCTCCTAATTTAAGCTCTGTTTTTGTCAACTATATCTGGTACGCATGCAACTCATGCAAAATTCTTTTCTGCACAATCAGCTGTTTTCCTTTCACTCTCCCTGTAAGGCAGACAGCCATATTTTACTGGTTTTCTTCATTTTCCCATAGGCATTTCACATTCGTCTTCAGTGGCAGACCAAATAATACGCCCAATTTCATAGATAAAAAAACTGAGGATCAGAAGGGTTAATCTGTTTACCAAAGAGTGCTGGAATCAGGACTTAAACCCAGAGCTTTAGGGTCTACCATTGTCCCTCCACCAGGAATCGTCTCCAAACGAGGCTTCCCTGACATACACACAGGTTAAAAAGAACAGAACCCATCTTAAGAGTCACAGCAAAAGCAGGGAAGCTGAAATTCAAACCCTAGTATTTTACCTCCCTGATACACTTGCTTCTAAGTAGAGAAGTCAGCACACACAGCAAGAGTGGAGGAAAGGGGAAGACTACCAGTCCTTCAGGGCTGTTCACCTGAGACTAAACAAGGTGTCCTCTAAAGCAATGCTACCCTGCAGAGCTGATAAGTATACTTAGGGCACCAGCAAGGAAGTCTGCTCAGTGTGAGAACATCTGAGGATATCTACTCTGATCACAGTGGAACCACGAGTTCCTTTCCTAGCACCGAGAAGCACTTCAGCCACGCGATCAAGACAACAGAAACGGAAAGGAACACATCGTGGTTTTTTTGAATGAAAGCAGGGGAGGCCCGCCAGGACAGGTCACCTCTGGGAGCAGGCAGAAGCAGGTCGGGGGGAGGGTGAAAAACATGGGCTAATGTAACTGAGACCTAGTAATGTAGGATGTATGGCAGGATGATGGGTGTTCATGATGAAACAAATCAACAAATACAACAAGAAGGTTATGAATGGACCAAAGATGACAAGGTCAGGAACAAAGAATGGAGAAAAATCAATTTCTGTGCACTCTAGTCCAATTAAAGAGAGAGAATATATAAGCATTGAAGCTTTCCCTAAAAGCACTTTGGCGTGGAAATGCTCAACTGGGGCTCCAATCCTGGCTTTGTCACATTATGTGAGCCCAGGCACATAGTGGGGGAAGGAGAAGGTGGGACGAATGGAGAGACTGACATTGAAACATGTGGATGGCCCGTGGGAATCTGCCGCATGACTCAGGGAGCCCACAGACACACACTGCTCTGTGACTACCCAGACGGGTGGGATCGGGTGGGAAGTGGGAGGGAGGTTCCAGAGGGAGGAGATGTGTGTGTGCACCTATGCTGATTCATGTTGATGTGTGGCAGAAGTCAGCACAATACTGTAGAACAGTTGTCCTCCAGTTGAAAATAAATTAAAAAAAAAAAAAGCTTTCTGTTTATATAATAGCAAAGTTACCCTCAATATCAATTTTCTCCATTTTCAAAAAATGTTACACATACATACTGTAAGAAAATGACTTTATTATTACATAATTATTCTGGTCAAAACTTGGAAAAAACCTAATACACAACAGTACAGATTGGTCAAATACATCTCTCCAGTGGAATTTTACTAGAAAAGGTGTGTAGAACCAGAATTTCACACATTGCCAATAGCTGTATAAATTGGTACATCTCCTTTGAAGGGCAATTTCTATCTATCAAAATTACAGACGTGTGTGTACATATACCCCTTAACTCAGTAATACTATAGGAAAGTCAGCCTACAGAAGTATATACATGGACAAACACGTTTACAAAGCATACCAAGCTTTCTTTTTTAAAAAAATCCTATCGTTGTCTGTAACATTAAACAACAAATGCACCCACCAATGAGAATGATTACATAAACCACGATACATCCATACCACGAAGAGGCTATCAAGTGGTGAGGAAAGATCACCAAGACACACTGTAGGACTTTCCTAATGGTCCAGGGGTTAAGAATCCTCCTGCCAATGCAGGCGACACGGGTCTGATCCCTGATCCGGGAAGATGCCACATGCTGTGGGGCAACTAAGCCCGCCTGCCACAGCTACTGAGCCTGCCTGCTGCAAGCAGAGAAAGCCCGAGAGCAGCAACAAAGACCCAGCTCAGCCGAAAATAAATGAATAAATAAATAAAATGATTTCACAAAAAAGACCCTGTTGGGAATTCCCTAGTGGTCCAGTGGCTAAGAATCTGCCGTGCAATACAGGGGACTCGGGTTTGACCCCTGGTCAGAGAACCAAGGTCCCACACGCTGCAGAGCAAATAAGCCCACACACCACAACTGGAGAGTCCACATGGCACAACGAAGTCCCAACACAACTGAGTAAATAAATATTTTATTTTTTAAAAAAAGGACACACTGAAAAGCAAAAGGGTGAGGTGCAGACAGAATGGCGCGACCAGTACGTTAACTTCTGCATAAAAAAGCAGGGAGTGTGGTTTTTTTATTTTCAGGAAATAAAGCACTGAAAGGAATTATAAGACACTAAGAAGAGCACTTAGGAGTGTGGGAGAGGGTGGGAAAGATACCCGGAAATAGACAAATGGAAACACAAGGATGGGAGGCAGACTGCCCTGTTTTGTGGTTTTGTTTTTTTTTTTGAAAAATTATAATTCTGGCCATGGATTTTTTTTTTTTTTAAAGGAGTAATTAGAAAGCTTTTATCTTGCCAAAACATACAAAAATGAAAAAGTATCACACCAACCAATCCAACAACATAAATGAATCTCACAGCATTATGTTGACTGGACACAAAAGCACACAGCACGTAATTCCATTTATGTGAAGGTTAAGAATAGGCGAATCTAACTGATATGAGAGAAATAAGAGGAGTCATCACCCCCTACGGGATGCTGACTAAGAGGCATGAGGAAACCCTGGACCCTGGAATATACTATATCTTGATTTAGGTGCTAATTGCAAATGGGCTTATATGTGTAAAACTTCACCAAGCCATACAATTAAATTTAGTGTACTTAATGTCCTTTATTCTGTGTGTATATGTATATATATGTTACACTTCAGTAAAAGTTTTTAACAGTATCAAAACTGTTTTTGAGGAGGGGACTTCCCTGGCAGTACAGCAGTTAAGACTTCACCTTCCAATGCAAGGGGTGGGAGTTCGATCCCTGGTCAGGGAGCTAAGATCCATGTGCCTCGAGGCCAAAAAATGAAAACATAAAACAGAAGCAATACTGTAACAAAGTCAATAAAGACTTTTAAACATGGTCTACATTAAAAAAAAAAATCTTAAAAAAAATTTTTTGAGGAATATTTCATGATGTGATAAAAAGCCTCTAAGAACAAGTTAAAAAAGGTAGAATTTGACAGATAAGGACTATAATCATACTTCTGAATTAGAATAAGCAATAGGAGAGGAAAAGGATTAAAGAAAATACACCAAAAAGGTAACTCTAGATGGCAGAATTTTCTTCATACTTCACAGTATATGAAAAATTATTCACAGTTACCAATCAGATAAATAATCATATATATACTTTTTAATTCAGAAAAAGTAACAATCTGGGGTTTGAGGACATAATAGAAAAAAATTAAGATTTAGAAGTTTAACTAACAGAGCCTTTAAGCATTTAAAATACAACAATGTTGGTACAAACTTAACTGACTACAAAACATCCAGTGTGCAAACATGACCTGTTTATTTTTACAAAGTACAAGATATCCAGAAAGGGGAGGGAAAAAAAAAAAAAAACAGCCCTAAGATTCCGAAGAAGGCAGAGAAACTATTGTGGTGGAGATTGAGAGACAGTAAATTACAAAGTTGCAGGTTTTCTTACAGATAATACAAATGGGTTGAAACCTGCTTAAAAGACTCTGAAGGCTCAGCTTGTTGAGCTGATGCTTTGCTCTCTTAACCTAAAGATTTTAAAAATCTAAGAAAGGCAGTAAGATTTAATAATGAATTTCTAGACATACCCCAATGTGTAGAGAAGGAGTAAACAAATATTCAGCAGGTAACTGTTCCTTCAACAAGTTTAGTAAGATACCCATCCCTACCCCAAACAACCCATTATTAGGATTATATATACATATATGCTGCACACTGCACCCCAGAGAAGTGATGAAACAAGACAGCTGAAGTCAGGAGGTATATGGGAGTGGGGTAGGGTGAGAAGTCATGGATAAATTAAAAACTGGCAAGTGTCTGCTGAAGCAGAGCCACTTTTTAGGGGGCATAAGAAAAAGTGATAAGTCACCATTTTGGTCTCTTTAGAAAAATTCATTTGTTGTTAAGAACTTAAAGACCATTTACTACCATTCATGCTGCAAAACACAGTAAATTTTTGTGTCACAAATCCCCCGTCATAACAAACAGATTTAACAAACTCAACTTACATAAAGCTACCTGTGTTCTCATCATATATCTATAAAAAGATGTCCCTAATTGATTATGTAGTGTAAGAAAGTTGAAGATAGACCAGAAAGACTATCTGTGAATTAATTATCTGCTTACGTAGAACAGTGATCACTGTAGAAAACTGATTAGTTGTTACTAGCCAGTTTAACTTATTCAAAGCCTCTGTTATTTTATTGCATGCTAAACTAGTGAATTAGTTGGAGAAGGCAATGGCACCCCACTCCTTGCCTGGAAAATCCCATGGGCAGAGGAGCCTGGTGGGCTGCAGTCCATGGGGTCGCTAAGAGTTGGACACGACTGAGCGACTTCACTTTCACTTTTCACTTTCATGCATTGGAGAAGGAAATGGCAACCCACTCCAGTATTCTTGCCTAGAGAATCCCAGGGATGGGGGAGCCTGGTGGGCTGCCGTCTGTGGGGTTGCACAGAGTTGGACACGACTGAAGCGACTTATCAGCAGCATCTATATGCTGTGTTGTGCTCAACAGTGTCCGACCCTTCGCAATCCAATGGACTATAGCCTGCCAGGCTCCCCTATCCATGGTATTTCCCAGGGAAGAATACTGGAATGGGTTGCCATTTCCTTCTCCAGCAGATTTTCCTGACCCAGGGATTGAACTCACATCTCTTACAACTCCTGCATTGGTGTTTGTTTATATACACTAATACTGTACCACCTGAGGAGCCCTTATATATGTCTTCAGTTCAGTTCAGTCGCTCAGTCGTGTCCGACTCTTTGCGATCCCATGAATCACAGTATGCCAGGCCTCCCTGTCCATCACCAACTCCCGGAGTTCACTCAGACTCATGTCCATCGAGTCAGTGATGCCATCCAGTCATCTCATCCTCGGTCGTCCCCTTCTCCTCCTGCCCCCAATCCCTCCCAACTTCAGGGTCTTTTCCAATGAGTCAACTCTTTGCATGAGGTGGCCAAAGTACTGGAGTTTCAGCTTTAGCATCAGTCCTTCCAATGAACACCCAGGATTATCTCCTCTAGGATGGACTGGTTGGATCTCCTTGCAGTCCAAGGGACTCTCAAGAGTCTTCTCCAACACCACAGTTCAAAAGCATCAATTCTTTGGTGCTCAGCTTTCTCTATAGTCCAACTCTCACATCCATACATGACCACTGGAAAAACCATAGCCTTGACTAGATGGGCCTTTGTTGGCAAAGTAACGTCTCTGCTTTTGAATATGCTATCTAGGTTGGTCATAACTTTCCTTCCAAGGAGTAAGTGTCTTTCAATTTCATGGCTGCAATCACCATCTGCAGTGATTTTGGAGCCCCCCGAAATAAAGTCTGACACTGTTTCCACTGTTTCCCCATCTATTTCCCAGGAAGTGATGGGACTGGATGCCATGATCTTCGTTTTCTGAATGTTGAGCTTTAAGCCAACTTTTCCACTCTCCTCTTTCACTTTCATCAAGAGGCTTTTTAGTTGCTCTTCACTTTCTGCCATATGGGTGGTGTCATCTGCATATCTGAGGTTATTGATATTTCTCCCAGCAATCTTGATTCCAGCTTATGCTTCTTCCAGCCCAGCGTTTCTCATGATGTACTCTGCATATAAGTTAGATAAACAGGGTGACAATATACAGCCTTGATATAATCCTTAGTAAATACAAATAATAGTTGGAAAAAAGTTAAGGGAACTGAGGGACCCTATTTGTCAATATCACTGAATGTAACTTGTGTTTGAATTTTTATTTTTAACAGGTTTTCTCTCTCTATTTCATTGTTGTGTTGTTGTTGTTCAGTTGCTAAGACATGTCCAGTTCTACATAACCCCATGGACTGCAGCTTGCCAGGTTTTCTTGTCCTTCACTGTCTCCAAGAGTGTGCTCAAACTCATATCCATTGATGGTTCCTCTGCCTTTTCTAAAACCAGCTTGAACATCTGGAAGTTCACGGTTCACGTATTGCTGAAGCCTGGCTTGGAGAATTTTGAGCACTACTTTACTATATGTCTGTCTTATATATATATGTCTTACTTATCCATAATTAGAATTCAAATTTTAATTGTCAGTTAGTACAAGTTATTAATTTAGATTCTCTTCCATTATTTCAAGTGGAGGTTATTTTTATGATATTAATTTTTAATAACCAAAAAGAAAAAATACTAATCCCAGATGTGTATAAGAGACAGGCATAGAAGTTAAATAAGCAGGGTGACAATATACAGCCTTGACGTACTCCTTTTCCTATTTGGAACCAGTCTGTTGTTCCATGTCCATTTCTAACTGTTGCTTCCTGACCTGCATACAGATTTCTCAAGAGGCAGGTCAGGTGGTCCAGTATTCCCATCTCTTTAAGAATTTTCCACAGTTTACTGTGATCCACACAGTCAAAGTGTTTGGCATAGTCAATAAAGCAGAAATAGAAGGTTTTCTGGAACTCTCTTGCTTCTTCAATGATCCAGCAGATGTTGGCAATTTGATCTTTGGTTCCTCTGCCTTTTCTAAAACCAGCTTGAACATCTGGAAGTTCACGGTTCACGTATTGCTGAAGCCTGGCTTGGAGAATTTTGAGCACTACTTTACTATATGTCTGTCTTATATATATATGTCTTACTTATCCATAATTAGAATTCAAATTTTAATTGTCAGTTAGTACAAGTTATTAATTTAGATTCTCTTCCATTATTTCAAGTGGAGGTTATTTTTATGATATTAATTTTTAATAACCAAAAAGAAAAAATACCAATCCACTCCACCATCCGGCACTTTAGATGCAGCATCAAACATTTCCACTTGGGCAGCTGTTATCGGAGTGAAACCCACTGGGGCAGAATTATTGCATAAGAGTGGAGAAAAGAGAGTAACTGTCTGCATCTGGTTGTGGAAGTAAACTCAGGTAAAAATGAAAATGAGGGGTTGAGTTCAGCAAAGCACACCTGAGTAGGTGAGGGGAGAGAGAAAAATGGAAGGAAAAACACAATACCTGTAGCTTAAACCAAGATCTTATTTCAAATAGCCTTTCTTAGATACTTCAGTTGGGAAAACAAGGGAAAAGGAAATGAGGAATTTAAGTGATTCAGTTTTGCATGAAACATTAGTGTGTTCAAAGTCTCACATCTGCTATTCAACAGATGATTATCTACTTTCATATGATGAAACATTTATTACTATAGACAAACTATGAAGTTCACCTGAAACAATCTATAGGCTAGCTATCAAATTTCTAGAGATTCAGTGAGGAAGCAATAAGGCCTTTTTAAAAATTAAAAGTCCCTTCACTTCATCATCATCACCACCTCCCTAAGCTACTATGGCTATCTTCCGTCAAATTATCAAAAGCACCTAGAACTGATTAAACTTTCACGACAGTAAAGTTAGATGAGAAGTCAAAGTTCCCTGGGACTGTAATATCTCTGGCCCTGGTCTCTCCTGAGTCACTTTTGAGGCTCTCGAAACCTTAAGTAAACAAATCCAACAGCCAGTGAAAACTGACACACCCAGAAACTCTCAGTGAAACCTTGACTTCACAGTTCACAACAGACTGTCCTATTCCCTCTACAGGTGGCTTTGCCTGGAGCTAAAGGTCAAAAGAAAGCAATCGCCAACACCCTCACATGTCATGGGGGTAAAAATGAGAAAAACAAGCAGCAGGCTTCCAAGAGAGGCCAGGAACGCAGGCATCCACAGACCATACCTTCTGATTTTCCTGACTCCTTTGTCTTAGTACCTCCATTAGGAAAATTTCATCTACATTCCTAAATTTCTTCAAATATCAGGTGCACAACATGCAAGACCTAGGAGCCTTCCAGATGATCAGTATTTCCACCCCCGACCTGACCAGCAGGATGCACCCTCAACCCGCTCCACTCTGCTCCCACTGGCCAAAATCAACCTATCCTGGAATCAGAATCCAGGAGTCTCGACTAACCTTCATGGCAAGAAACCAATCTGCTCAAAGAAATCGAGGAAGGCAGTTTCTGAGGCTGCTCTCTCAAGAACATCATAACACAACACTTCCAAGAAACAAACCTTGGAACATCCCCAAAAACAGGTTAGTTAGGTATCAGTATTACCGACCCGCGGTCTTGGCCTCCTTAACTGAAAAAAAAAAAGATCACAGACCAGACAAGAAATTCAGGCAAGGCTTTACTGGGGCCCCTGCTACAGTAGGGGGAGCAAGAACAACAACTGGTTCCCCTGCTTGCCTAATTCTTGAGGGGGTGGTGGGCTTAGTCTTCAAATGGAGTGAGGGTAGGGTGTATCCCAGGGTCAGGTCAGAGGGGTTGCTGAGGCAGTTTGCCCACCGCTTAGGTGGCGCTGGGTGTGCAGAGGCCTGTGCAATACCCCGCTTTTGCTCCTGACCCTCTGCTTTTGCTCCCGACCCTCTGCTTTTGCTCCCGACCCTCTGCTTTTGCTCCAGGCTCTTCAAAAATAGCAGTTGGGTTTTTTGGTCTCTTTGTCTCCATTGTCCAGAATCTGACCCAACTGTGCATGCATGCACAAATACCTAAGGCCCTACTAACTAGCTTAACTTGTCCCAGATAATTCGGATTTTGTTGCTCCAGGAGAGGTGTGTCCAGGTGCAAGCACTGTAGCACTGCAGCAAAGGGCCCCAAGTCCCCGTTTATCTCATCAGGAACATGCATTTGGGAGGTATTTTTGGTAAGAGGGACTTTCTACACTTTCACATCATTTACGAAGCCACCTACTGGTAGCATTAAAAGTATACGCAAATTAAAAAAAAAAAAGAACCTGCCCTAATCTCTGCCTTCACTGAAATATTTCATATATCTATGTTAGTGCTTATGAGTCACCAGGCTGTTCTCCATGTAAATGGTTTAAAGATCTCCCAGCTACCACTACCCGAAAAACACCTTTGCGGATCTTGATCCAAGACGGTGCTTCCCTCCAAAACGATCAGCAAGAAAATAAAAGCGAAGGGGAGAGGAGTTGCTTTTGTTCTTCAAAGCCACGTACGTTTTTTTTGTCCCTTATGATTCCTTTAAAAGCCATTTCTGCTCAGGGCCTAGATCCACTTCTTAGAGACAGAAATCTGGCTTTTTACCTTGGAGTAAATCCATGTCCACTCACCCCACTTTATTAATGTTCAAAGTAAAACCTCAGGCCTCAACTTTTGCAATGTACAAAACAATAATTCTAAGAATAAAGTTTCACAAAGCACACTAGATCAAATTTAAAGGCAGATCTGGGGTGTTTATAGGAAAAAACCAAAACAAAGCAAAACTGGATGTTTACTGACTTTCATAAAACACTTACCCACTCTTCAACATTGGGAGGCTGCTCATCATAAATACGTTCCTTGTCCCACAGAATATTTGACTTGTCATACCGGTTCATCTTTCTTCGAGTTTTCACAGCAAAGAAAATCATTAGAGCAAAAGCCACAATAACCATGAACCCCAGTACAATGGCAATGGCCTAGAAAGAGATTAAAGATATTGAGATATTTAGCTTTTAATTGTTTACTTTATTCCAATCCAACTCTACAAATACCTAAGGCCCTACTAACTAGCTTAACTGCTCTAAAACTGATATAAATGGTTACATTGTAAGACTGCAAAACCTAGCCCAAGCCACATGGGTTAAGGCTACCAAAACACACAAAGACACACATACACACAGAGACATACACACACCTCAACCATGAGTCAATCCTTGGAATAATGATCCCTGTTTTAGAATTATAGAAAACTAGTTCTAAAGTCTGAGAATCAGGCGTCATATTTTCATAAATAGAGGATAACGGCCAATAAATTAACGCAATCCTTGGCATACTTCTAAAGGGTTTTGAAAAATGTTATTCACAGAAGTTGTTTCAAATATCCATTCATGCTAATATAGTCTTGTTTGTAACACATGCTTGGCTCAACTTTTTACACTGAATGTAAACTTCAGTCCAAAGAGAATCTGCCTTATCATAAATTATGCAGACATAATCTAACCAAGCTATAAATTAAAGAACTTGGGCTGATAATTCATTTAGTCTGTTAGTTTCCTCTCTTTTAGGTGTCTTTTGTGTACTTACTAGAAGGACCTGTGACAAGAAAACTCTCCCCCTGACCGTTCTAGTGTCTGACAGGTATGTTACAAGGTACACTGGCCTGGAGGCACTCAGAGCTGAACAGGTACCAGAACTCGGGCCTGAATGTCTGCTAAGAAGAAGCTCTCTTTGTAGCTGGTCTGTCTAACAGTCATAACCGTTTTCAAAGAATAGAGGTTTCAGGTAGTCAGAGGACTAAGAAGGATGGCAGTATGGTAAGACAGAGTACCAACCCTCAGCCCTATTTACCAAATGTCAACAACAAATACTCTGAAACCTACATTTCTGTCTTCAAAATAATGGTAGCTATTGGAGAAGGTCTAACCCCCAGAAGTGACTCATTCAGGTAAAGCACAAAAACTCCTGGGTCAGTGTAAGGAGAAAAACAAAGCAAAAAAAGGTTAGTAACTTAGAAACACTTTAATTAGAATGACGCACGGTTATAGAAGGCAGGCTTTACAACCGCACCTGTACATTTGAATCACCTAACAGCTTTTTGAAATACTGACTTACAAAACGAAAATTAGCAAACAGTTTTAAAAGAAATCAAAGAAGACCCAAGTAAATGGAAAGACATCCTATGTTCACAAAGCTAGAAGACATTATAAAGAGGATAATTCTTCTCCCAGCTAAGATTTTGAAGAACTGCGTTGATCTACAAATTCAAAGCAATCTTTCAAAATCCTAGCTGGCTTTTTTTTTGCAGAAATTGGCAGGGTGATCCTAAAACATATATGAAAATACAAGAGACCTAGAATCTAAACCACGAAATCATGAAAAATAAGAACAAATTTAGAGGACCACCACTTCCCAGTTTCAAAATTGATGACAAAGCTGTAGCAATAAAGGAGTGTGGTACTGACTTAAGAACAGAAACACAGGTTAATGGAAACAAGTTGAGAGTCTAGAAATAAATCATCACATTTATGGTCAATTCATTTTTGACAAAGGCATGAAAATAACTCAATGGAGAGTTATTTCAATAAATAATACTAAGACAACTGGATATCCACATGCAAGAAATGCTGGACCCCTTCCTTACGATGTGACCCACGTTAACTCAAATTATAAAACTCTTGGAAGAAAACATCATAGTAAATCTTTGGGACCTTGAATTAGGCAAAGTGCTTTGAGACAACACCAGAAGTACAAGCAACAAAGAAAAATCAGATCTCATCAAAATGAAAAACTTCTGTGCAAAGAGCATCATCTAGATGTAAAATGGAGAGAAAAAATTATAAGGGGCTTGTAACCAAATAAATAAAATTTCTCACAACTCAATAATAAAAATCCAAATACCCCCACTAAAAAACGGACAAAGATTCTGAATTACCATTTCTCCAAAGAAGATATACTAATGGCCAATAAGCCCAAGAAAATATCATTAGTTATCAAGGAAATGCAAATCAAAACCAGTATCACTTCACACTCATTAGCATCAGTTCAGTTCAGCTGCTCAGTTGTGTCTCTTTGCGACCCCATGGACTACAGCACGCCAGGCTTCCCTGTACCTCACCAACTCCCAGCTCCAACTCATGTCCAAAGTCGGACATGAGTTTGGCCATCTCATCCTCCATTGGCCCCTTCTCCTCCTGCCTTCAATCTTTCTCAGCATCAAGGTCTTTTCCAATGAGTTAGTTCTTTGGGCACCTGATGCGAAGAACTAACTCATTCGAAGAGACCCTGATGCTGGGAGGGTTAGCATGGTTAGAATCAAACAGAAAAATAACGCTGCTGAGGCTGTGGAGAAACTGGAATCTTCATACATTTCTGGTAAATGTGTAATCATGCAACCTCTTTGGAGAAGAATGTGATAGTTTCTCAAAAGTTTAAATGAAGAGTCTCCATAAGACCCATCAATTCCGCCCTTAAGTATATACTAAACTCAAGTCACATTAAAACAGGTTTCACACAAAAGTTCAAAGCATTACTCCTAACAGCCGAAATACAGCCAAATGCCTATCAGCCAACAATAAAGAAAATGTAGTATATGCACACAGTGGAATAGCATTCAGTAACAAAAAGGAATGAAGCACTGGTATATACTATAATATGGATGAACCTTAAAACATTATTACTGAGTGAAAGAAGGCAGTCATAAAAAGAAAACACATACTGTATGATTCTGCTTATATGAAATATCCAGAACAGGCCAATCTCTAGAAGAGGATTAATGGTTTCTGGATCTGGGGACGGTCAGGGAAATGAGGAGTGTGTGCTAATGAAGATGGGGTCTCTTTATGCTACTGCTGCTGTTAAGTCACTTCAGTCGTGTCTGACTCTGTGTGACCCCATAGACGGCAGCCCACCAGGCTCCCCCGTCCCTGGGATTCTCCAAGCAAGAACACTGGAGTGGGCTGCCATCGCCTTCTCCAGGGGTCTCTTTACAGGGTACGAAAAATGTTCTAGGATGAACTGTGGTGACAGCTGCACAGCTCTGTGAATATACTAAAAACAAATGGACTGTACTTTAAGTCAAAGAATTAGGTGGCATGTTAACTATACCTTAATAAGGACACCCAGCCCTTCTCTCAGATTCTGATTTAAACAGCAGCGGGGCCATGGCATCACTATTTTTTTAAACATTCCCAAGTGAATCTATTAAGCACCCCAAGGTGAGAACCTCTGACCCAAGGAAAGAGAGGAGGAAAAAAAAAACAAAACTACTCCTACCTCCTGGGGATCCACCACACAGTAGTGATATAAATATTGATCCACGTACAGTCCAGTAGCTGCAGGTGCATAAAACTGGTTGCACAGGGCATATATCTGTGAACTGTAGAGAGACCCAGAGGCCTGGGCAGTTGGGTTGACTCCCATTATATAGACAATTGTGGCAATAAACATCATAATGCCTAGGACTGCGTTCACTATTATCACAGTCAAATAATACCTTCTTGTTCTAGATATGCCTGACCTTACAACGCTGGTAACAAATATCACCAACGCAGCAATGAAACAAAAGGCAGCCATGGCCAGCAGGAATCCCTTTGCTGCTCTTGGATCTGTATAGCCTGCTCCATAGCCGTAACCGTAGCCATAACCATAGCCGTAGCCACTTCCGTAGCTACCAAAGGCACTTCCTCCATAAGGGTAGTTAATACCGCTTCCCATTAAGGTTCCATAGCCTCTGTCCCAGGCAAGAGTGGAGGCAACACAGGCAAAAATGGCAATGCACATCACGATAACAAGCATAGACAGGATCCGAATCACTCCGGGAGGAGAGGTCCATTTGTAGAAGTGGAGAATTTCATCTTCCGGGTAGAAAGAATATGCTGGCTGAGACAGCATTGGTCGAACGTGCATCTCTCCACTATATATGTCATTGCTTGGTGTGTAGTGATTAGGTTTGCTGAAATGCACACGAAAACAATTTTAAGTTAGCACTTTTTAGTGGTAAGCAGAAAGAACATATAAAAGTACTTGGAATAACTTAAACAAACCATTGGCAAAGGAAAACTATTATTTTGTACTGCCCCACTGCAATGGGGCAATTTGTGTCTCCCCGCCCTTCCCAAATCAAGTATCAAAATCCTAACATTACAATAATTACATTAATCCTCAATGTAATGGTATTAGAAGGTGGGGTCTTTGGGAAGTAATTAGGTCATGAGGGTGGAGCTCTCATGAATGGGATTAGTGTCCTTATAAAAAGGGCCCTAGAGAGCCTGCTCACCCCTTCTACAATGTGAGGATTCAAGAAGTTGGCAGTCTGCAATCTGGAAGAGGGCCTCCACCAGCACCTATCTTGGACTTCCAGCCTCTGAACTGCGAGAATAAATTTCTGTTGCCACCCAGTCTATGATACTCTACTACAGATATCCCCAGCAGACTCAGACACCCACTGAACAGTAAAGGTATCTGTGCAGATACATCAGCATCATCTGGAGGGTTTGCTGGCCCTCATCCCCACAGTTGCTCAGTCTGCAGGTCTGGAGTAGAAGTTTCCAGATGCTGCTGATGCTACATTAAGAATGACTGCTTAGTTTCTATGGAGCAGAGGTTAAGTTCCACGGAATATTAGAATCACCCAGGGAATGTGTAAAATCCCCAGACAGAGCACTCCAGACCAGTTAAATCATAATCGCTGGGGATGAGACCTAGGCAGCTGAGAACAAGGGCATCAATCCTTTTCCTTTGTGAATGGAGACCAATTCCTTTAGACATGACGCCTGCACTGGCCTACACTGGTGCGATTTCTGGCTGCCTAGCTCTCTTACTTAAGAAAGCATATTTATTCACTTATTCATCTTAGCAGCTATTTACTGGAGCTGCCAGGCCGACACGTCTTGGGCTCTGTGCCGCGCACTGGAAACACAACGACAGACAGGAAAGCCTCAGTCCAGGCCCCTCACAGAGTGCCCCTCACCGAGTTTAATGTCTTACTGCCCTGCCCCTCACTGGCAAGGCAGAAAGACATTAAACAAATCACTACATGAGCTACTGCCAGTTAAGGCAAGACCTATAAAGTAGATGAAACGTTAATGAGGGCTCATTAAGATGATGGCTAATGAGATCTTGAATCTTTTTTTATAAAAATACCCTGCAAACTCTAGTAATTTAACCATAAACACATAGCTTGTAATAGACACACTAACGTGTGGACAACTGAATCTAAAAACTGTGGGCCCTGAGGAAGTAAAATTCAATTCCTAAAATGACAAGCCCCTTTTGTTTTTGCCCTTATTTCCACAAACCACCTTCCACATGCCAAAGGAGATATCTTCCTACTGGAGGCTGCTAACCATGAGAATTAGATGAATTACTTGAGTATATGAGAATGAAAAGGAAATGGAGAAACTGGAGAACACTGAAAGTGTGAAGGAAGGAAATTCCGTACCACATTCTACTTGGGTATTCGGCTTGTTTCCATTTAGGGCTGTCATGAACAGCATAGCTCTAACACAATCTCCTACTTATATCCAGGTACACAAAGGCACTTTTTTTTAGGCTATATACCCAGGAGCAGAATTTCTGGATCAAACTTTTAAAATTTTCAGCTCTATTAGACAATGTCAAACTGTTTTCCAAAATGACTGTATCACTTGTAATTCCATTAACAGTGTAACGTTCACAGAAACATTGCTTATGATAATCTCAAATTGGAAACAGTCCAAACATCTACCCACAGTGCCATGGATGACTCTGATAGAGCCTCACAATGGAATGCTACAGAGCTATGCTAATATGGCAGCCACCAGCCCGACAGACAGATGGAACACTTGAAGTGTGGCTGGTCCAAACTGAGATGTGCTGTGAAGGGCAAAACACAAAATGCTCATCCTATGAAGAATCTAACATCGGCAGGAGAAAACCCTAGTATCGACTGTGTGCTTCAGGTGATGTGTCAATGGAGGTTCATCAGCTGTAACAAACACACCACTCTGGTGGGAAATATTAATAAAGTGGGCTGTGCATGTGTGGGGGCAGGGAAATCTCTATGCCTTCCTCTCAATTTTGCTGTGAACCCAGAACTGCTCCAAAAAATAAAGATTATGAGGACATGGAAAACATACCAAGTGAAAAGAATTCAGTCACAAAAGACCAAACATTGTAAGATTCCATTTACATGAAATGTCCAGAATGGACATATCCAGAAACAAAGTGGGCTTGGTGGTTGCCTAGGACTGGGGGGAACCAGAGAGTGCTACTGGAGAGAGGGGTTTCTTTGGGAAGGGGATGATGAAAATGTGCTAAAACTGAGTGTGGTGAAGGGATACACTAAAACCAATGAACTGCCCGTTCTAAATGGGTGGACTGTATAGTGGGTGAATTATATCTCAATAAACATGCTATTTGAAACACTGACTATCGCCAACAGTCCTCTAAATAAGGCACTGAAGGACATCCCTGGTGGCTCAGTGGTAAAGAATCCACCTCCCAATCCAGGAGGCATGGGCAAAAAATCCCTGATCTGGGACGATCCCACATGGAACGCGGCAACTAAGCCTGTGCACCACAACTACCGCGCCTGTGCTCTAGAGCCTGGGAGCCCCAGCTACCGAGCCCACGTGTCTCAACTACCGAACCCCGCACACCCTAGAGCCGGCGCTTCGCAGCAAGAGAAACCACCACGGTGAGAAGCCTGCTCGCCACAACCAGAGAGCAGCCCCTGCTTGCTGCAACCAGAGAAAAGCCCTCTCAGCAGAGAAGACCCAGCACAGACAAAAATAGACAAATAAGGCATTACTACGGAAGCGCCATACCAATTTTAAAAACAAATATACACACAAATATAAGCTCAGACTACATTGTAGCAACAACGAAAAAACAAGTGACAACAGCTCCCACTGCAGAAAAAAACTGTCATCTTGGAAGCTGAAGGCAAGAGGGGAGCTCATGCTTCACTGAATACCCTTTGGTTCAATTTGATTTTACAAATGCATGTCATTTTATTTTTAAAGCAAACATATAACAGATGAAAGTTTCAACTACACACTTTTTTTTTTTTTTTAAACATGTAACAGACTTTTAAAGAAGAAAAAGGAGGAACTGTTCAGCAGTTAGAACTGCGCTCTCACTTCCTGCCAAGGGCCCGAGTTCAATTCCTGGTTGGGAAACTATTAATAAAATCTCACAAGCAAGGCCTTAAAAAAAAAGAAAAAGAATTAGACATTTACTTACAATTCATCAGGTCTATAAGGAGGTGGACTTTCAAAAGGCCTGGATGACATGGCTGGGGTCGATGCTCACTTGATCTTCAGGATGAGCACCTCCGGGAGCCTCCTGAGATCAGCCAATCTAAGCAACAGAAGTAGGGTAATGGCATTACTCCTGTGCTGGGTTTCCTGGCATCAATAAGAAACCGAATGACAGCAATCTCAAACGACGTCTCACTCCATGATTATTTCTCTCGTCCTTCCCACTGTCGTCTTTGCACATTAGACTATGAATTCTGTGAGCTATAAGAAATCATTGAGGGTAGAAATCATTTGGGCTTCCCTGGTGGCTCAGTGGTAAAGAATCCGCCTGCCAATGCAAGAGACACAGGTTTGATCCCCAGGTCGGGAAGATTCCCTAGACGAGGACATGGCAGCCCACTCCAGCATTCTTTCCTGGGAAATCCCATGGTCAGAGAAGCCTGGCAGAATATAGTCCATGGGGTCACAAAGAGTCAGACAGGACTTAGCAACTGAACAACAACCTCAAGGAATCATTTGGCCTGGTAGTCCTCAGAACACCTAACATTATGCTCTGCACATCACTGGCATACGAATATAGTTTAAACTTGAAATTGTAAGTTGCAGCATTGAAAATTTCACAAAGCTGTTGATAGTAATAGGTAAAAATGGTCTTTTTAAAAAACAGTCATTGAAGAACACAAAGATGTATAAACATAAATTTCTCAAAAGACACTTATTCTATCTCATTACTTTTCAAAGTTCATAGAAAATGAGAATGCACATGAAAATGCAAATACAGTTGTGTCTAGCATATTCTAGCCCTTCAGTGTTAATTAAAGCATAGTCTGGTTTAAAAGTACGCTGCTTCTGTCATTTAAAAGGGTTACAAAAGCATGTAAGAATCTAGGATTGTGGACATTTTCTGCTTATCTCCTTCTCCTAGTCTTCAAAATGGACTATAATTTTCAAAAAACAAAGAACATCAAACATACACTGTATTAGAGTTCTGTTCACTAAGAGAAAAGCAGAATAATTTAAAATCCCTCAAAGCAAAAATCCCTGAACATCTGAGAGGCAATTTCACCTAATCAACAATCACCTATTTATTAAGTACCACAGGCACCTGTGGAAGTTAAGTATGAGACCAAGTTCTCCCGAAGGTAACGCACCAAGAAAACAGCAACTGCAACAGGTGTTATTTAGGACTATGTGACTAAGTGCAGTTTGGAGATAACAGGGAAGACTTGGCAAGAAAGAATCAGAGGCTTGGGAGCAGACGGGAGGAAGGACATGAGCAAGATCTATAGCCTGAGTAAAGTCTTTAATATTTTTTCTTTTTCAAACAAAAGGGTTGTGTGTAATCATATGTTACATTGTTAAGAATAGTAAACCAATTCAAACTCTTTAAACTTTGCTCTTTAAAATCAACAGCAAGTATCCTCCATACCCTTAAGAACAGTCAATCACAAATTTCTCAATAAAATATTGCCCAAATGTATTTCGGTAAAACCTCAAAGATGAAGTATATTAAAAGTTAGTAACACCTACATGATTAGCATAATTTTCCAAACACAGTGAGAGAAGACAACTTCTTCAAATTCTTTCATTTCTAAAAACTGCTTTATTGACGTATAACACAGAGAAAAATACACAAATCTTAACTGTATATGGCTCTGTAACTAGCACCCAAACACACACACACAGACAAGCAATTTAACCCAAAATATCACAGTGTTATGAAAGAGAAAAAGTCCAGATTTACTGTCCTCCTAATTGACGCTTAGAAAAAGAACTAAGAAAAACTGAATTTATACTATTAAGTTTGGCACCCTATTTCTGAAGCTGAACATCAGAGGAATCTTATCTCTTCTATAGGTAGGTACCCCTCATTCAAGATTATGCCAAAAATTCCAGGCTCAATGGTAGCTTTTGAAAATTCTAAATCCAGACTCAGGCTACAGTTTTAAGCTTCACCAAAAATCCAGACAATTTTGCTTTCCAAACCATTGCCTGGATTCAGAGCTTAGCTGTCATGTCTCCCCTAAGAACAGAGATTTCAAATTGTGAAGTGAATACTTTCAGAAAGTTCATTAAGAACAAGTCATGGCACATTAACTTCATTTTCTTTTTTGAGAAGGTTACCAGACTGGTAGATGAGGGGAATGCAGAGAGAATCCTGAGACTCTTGGACACATCCTCTGGTACAGAGGGTGGGTGGGCAGATTCCTACTGGGCTGAATAATGGAGCCTAATCAGGATGAATGAATGCACCACTTATGTCCACCTGAAGGGAAGTCTCTAGTCATGACCTCAGACAACATGGACAAGTGTGTCCAAATTTGCAGTTGACAAGACACTGGAAAGGATAAGTAACTCATTGGCTACAAGTACATCAACATTGATCAAGGTCTGGAATGATGGACTAAAACAAACCAAGTGGTTTCAAAAAGCTCACAATCTGAGGGGACAAATCCTTCTTCTCTTCTGTGAGCATCACTAACTTCCTGAGTCAAAGAGGGAGATAATCCTCTTTGGGATGGAGTAGTAGATATGATAATGTATTAAACAAGATGAGCAAAAAGCATTTTCAGCAAGATGATTATTCTGAAAGTGAGAAATTTAAGTGTTTAGGCACTTATGTGTACTATATTCATTTTCAAATATTGGTGGCAGGAATAAATCATTTTAAAAATATAAAACTCAATTTTAAAAAATAGTATGAGTACTAGATAAGGGAAATCTGGCTTAGTAACTATTCATTTTTAAAAGTGCATTTCCTTGGGTCTTCCCTGGCAGTCTGGGCTTCCCTGGTGGCTCAAACGATAAAGAATACGCCTGCAATGTCCATGAGGTCACAGAGAGTTGGACACAACTGAGCCACTTTCACTTTTTTCCCTGGCAGTCCAGTGGTTAGGACTCCGTACGCCGTAAGCAGAGGGCTGGCTGGGGTTATTTCTCTGGTCAGGGAACTAGATCCTACATACAGCAACTAAGACTCAGTGCAGGGAACAAGTACATTTCCTTGATCAGAATTTCAACAAAGCTAACAAGTTATTCCAATCTCAGGCATTATTTACAGAGTTAGTGCTTTAGATCTAGGTATGATACAGTTATTAAAAAGAAACAAACCCCTGCAGAACCCTGAAATTTGAACATCATGTTCCAACTCGGTGCCTCTTCAGGAGGTAGACTAGGATTGTTAAAGATCTAGAAAAATCATGTTTAAGGCAAATGACTGGAAAAACAGGAAATGTTTGGCCTGGAGCACTCAACATTAGGACTACTATGGCAGCTTTCAAAGAGCTGTCTTTGTAGCCCTAGAAAGAGTTCCTTAAGGGAAAAAAAAAAAAAAAAAAACCTCCAGAGGGTCAGATTTCATTTCAATGTTAGGAAGTTTCTCCACACACCCTCCCAAAACAACAAATAACAATTTGACCTCGTGCTGTGTCTGCAAAGCTTGTTTGGTATTTGGCGAGGTGGAGTGGCAGGACACTGGACCGCAGGACTGACTTCTAAGGGCTCTTCAAGGCAGCCTATGACTAAGTTCTAAGGCCATGACAATAGGCAAAAGAGGTCCAAGAATGCTGCCCAATGCCCAGCACAGCAACGTTAACAGTATCTGGACAGTAAGTGTATGCTGAATGAAGGAACAAGTAAAACGAGAAGTGAAAAGCCACAGGCTCTGGCAAACAGCTCCACTGGACGGAGTCAGGGCCCATTTGGAGCTGACCCTTACTGAGTATGTTAAACTTAAAGCCAGCTGATAGTAAAAAAATAAAAAGTTCTCTCTTTTAAAATGTTTACTGGCCAAAATAATCTCAGTAGATTATTGAGCTAAGATAAAAAGACCTGAAAATGCTGTGCTTCAAAATTATTATTTAAAGCAAACTGTCAATAAGTAAAAATAAATAAACATTGTATTTAAGGGCAGTCTGTTCCTTTTCGATCACATTCCTTTCATGAATCTGCGTTTAAGGTGTTTTTAAAGTTGATACTAAGTGATTCTATTTTGGTTATAGGCATATCATTATTAGTAAAGGATCTAAAATTTTGAAATTAGATTTTGAAATAGATTAGCTCTGTGTCAGAAACCACATTTTAAATAAGCTCTCTAGATGATTTTTTAACCACACCATACATTTTGAAAATCACTGCCTAGAATAAAGGTGTCAACTCAAGGAGGGGCTTGATCTTGAGCGTTTCTTGTTTAGAACACCCAGATTTCTACTAGCAGGCATTTCCCGATCAGTTCTAAGCTCAAATTTCACCTCCTCAGAGATGTCCTCCCAGTATCTCACCCCAACCACCAATTTATTTTCTGAGCAAATTTCCCCTTTAATTATTTTTTTCTTTTTTTAAAACTACAATCTTCTCCAGTCCTAAAGGAATACCACCTTCCCAAGCACTTAAAGGTCTGTCTTGATCTTCACTCTTATTCCTGATCCCTGGATCTAGTCCCTGGTACAGAGATGTGCAATCAATATTTGATTTAGAAAACAAAAGCCCATATTAGAGTTGGGATTTCAATCCACCAGTGAATGCCTTCTTCACATAACTAACACCCAGGAAATAATCTTTCAAGTTAAGTTCCACAAAAGTAGTTAAGTGCTTACAGTGTGAGGGAAAGGGAGAAAAAACTGTATAGGCATCACCCAGTGACTTGTTAGAAAAGCAGAATTCCAGGCTCCACTTTTGACCTATGAATCAGAATCTGTATTTTCATAAGATCCTCAATGTGATTCACACCACATTCAAGATTAGAAAGCACTAAATTACAGAACAGCTGCAACCCTGGGGGCAAATTTTTTTAAAAGGTGTGACCATGGTCTTTTTACTCCATTAGTTCTATAAATAGTAATGTGGATGAAAAAGTCCAATAAATATTCTAATCACGTAAGCCTTGAAATGCAGCTAAAGAAAACTTTCTTCTGGGAGGTCCCTCCTTGGGAAGGTGAAGGACATGGGATCAGTTACTTCATAAGGCTGAAAGCAATCTTCCATCGTTTTGAAACATAAGAAATTACAGCATTATCTTTAGAAGAAAACAGAAGGTTTTACTTTTACATCAAGCAAGATGGGGAACACTTATATGAGGCCATAGGGACTAGTCAAAAGTAGAGAATTCCAGAAAAATTCCCCAAATCTGGTTCTCCACCGGAATATCAAGAACTGTCCCTTTAATAACATATCGTCCCAGAACCTCTCTGGTGGTCCAGTGGCTAACCCTCCCTGGGTTCCATGCCTGGGCAGGGAACTAGATGCCTGCCACAACTAAGACCCAGTGCAGCCAAATAAATATTTAAATATATATATATTTACTTTCCCTGGTGTTTACTCACTTTTAAAACGGAGTTCTAATGAGACCTAGCCTTTAGAGATGCTGGGATGATTAAACGACGTAAAGTACAAAAGGCACAGGAGGCAATGCTCATCACTTTCCTAAATTTCCTAGGAGTTGTGGAAATCTCCCTCTCCTCGCCTCCACTCTCTAACAAAAGAGGTGCCGAGTAACCAAATAAATGCAAAGCGACAAAAAACAACAGGGCTGCTGCTTTGTCTGCGGAGATACCAATTACTGTGGCGCCACCTTTAAAAATGCCTATTTTAAAATACCAGGAAGAGAAAATATTAAATGTGTACAGTGCAAAAGAAACAGTGCTACACTACGGAATACATAAAAAGTTTGAGAAATCTACCTCCATCTGGGAAGAAGTAGTTTTCAATCACAAAAAAGGGACCAGTCCCTTAATGGGGAAGGGTTTCTCTTTTCCCGGGACCTCAATAATACACCTGTTGTGCGTGAGGGCCACACAATAATCTGAAAGGCTGCCTCCTCCCCGTCCCGCGTCATTTGCCAGGCGGGCACGTTGCCCGGCCAGCTCCAGGATGCCGCTCCTCTCCCCCGACTCTGTCGCTTCACTTAGGACACGAGACGAGGGGCTCGGGGCTGCTCTCCCAACTGCAAGGGGCATCTTGACCCCTCATCCCACCTGCCCTGCACAATTCCTCCAACGTAGGCAACGTGTCGGCGGCGCGCGGGGCCGGCCCTGCCCCGGGTTGCAAGACCCCGGAGCCGGCGGTCTGGCTAGGAACACGTGCGGGTGTGTCCAGGAGCACACCGGGCGGTGCGAGTCCCAGCTGGGTGAGCAGGGACGGCCCGAGGCAGGTCCGCCCACCTGGCGGCGGCCTTTAGGTCAAGGGTGAGAATCCAAAGCATGAGTGGCTTCCCTGGAAATACAGCTTCATTCGGAATTAAATCCCCGCCCCGGCAGCTTACATCGACGCGGGCTCATAACAACTCCCACCAAGGGGGTTGAAAACAGCCGTTCGGCCCACCCCAGGACTCCAGGAATATCGCACGGATTAAACCCGGCCACCCCTTCTCCACTTGGGATACCGAGAGGGGTGAGATGGGGGCAGATAACAACGGATTCCTCCCAGAGTCTGGGAGGAATCCGAGCCGCCCCGCCCGGGCCAGCAAGCGGCCCCCCTAGTTTCAGCCCTCAAGCTCAGGCTCTCTCCTCAGGGACACCCCCCCACACACACAGAAAAAAGAAAAACTGCAGCCCGGAGAGCCGGTCGCAGGATTCTGGCTGGTCACCAATCTCCCGCCGGCTCCTAAGAAAGCGAAAAGTTGCCCACGCCGCCTGGACACTGGTGGTGGCTTGAATAGTTTCAGCGGAAGGAACAGATGGGCGGCTCCAAGCAGCCCCGCGACTCAGGAGACGGGCTCCGAGTTGGCCGGGCGCGGCTCTCTTCGCCGCCCCGCGCCTCTCCGGCTGCCGCGAGTCCCAAGCCTGGAGCGAAACCGCCACCGAAACCACCGCGGGGCGTCCACTCCCCGCGCCTCCCCTTCTGGACAGTGCACGGAGGGGCCCTGGGGCCCCCGGCGCCGCGCCCGGCTCTCACCTCTCTCGGCGAACCAAACACGGCGGGCCCCGGGCGTGCGCTCACCTGGAGGGCGCACCTGCCGCCTCGCAGAGAGGCTGCGCGCAGCCGGGACTCCGCCGGGGACGGAGCCCTCCGCCTCCTCTCTCCCCTCCTCCCCCACCCACCCTGCCCGCCTGCCCCCGGGCATGCGCACCAACCCCCCGGCCCGGGTGCGGCAAGCCCGCGGCCCGGCGCCCGCGAGCCCCACCTGCGGCTCCCCGCGCGGGCTCCTCGCCGTTCCGGCCAGCTCTCCCCGGAGTCCCGCCGCCTCCGCCTGAAGAAGCAGAAAGGGGGAGGCGGACGCTACGGAGGAGGAGTGATACGGCGGCCTCCACCCTCCGTGACCCATTCACCTGAAACTCCAATGGCAGGGGGAAGGGAGCGGTGCAAAAGGAGGCGGGAAGAACCGGCCCTTCTCCGCACACCCTGCGGCGTCCGGCCTTAAAGGAACAGCGCGGCGTTTCGGTCCGAGTGGGCGGGGACGGAGAGCAGAGGGGTGGCGGCGGGTAGGGGCTCGGGCTCCCGGCTCGGGGAGAGGGGTCCCGGACCACCCTGGAAAGCTCTCGGAGCTCTTCGGGCACAACTGCGGAATGTTTGGCGAGTGAAATCTGGAGAGACTGTTCCTCCTGAAGTGTTCTAGGGTGCTCAGCACTTCGTCAAGAAAGACACGAACTGACACAAAAGTTTCCTGCTTCGAAAATTTGATGAAACTTTTGTTGGAAAGAAACAGCTAGATGTGGGAGATTTTCACATGTCATGGTAAATTTAGGAACTGCTTCTAAATCTCTGGATCGCTAAAAAGACTGTCACTCAAGAGTGGTTCAGTGAGGTTGGAAGTATTGTAGATACTGGTGATGGTAAATTTGCCATCAAAATTAAGGGTATACTGCGATTTACATTACTACCATTTCAGGGCCCTCTGAACTACGTTTTGAAAAGCAGAGATATTTGCCACCCTTTGCCAACAAAGGTCGGTATGGTCAAGGCTATGGTTTTTCCAGCTATGATAGGACCGAGAGTCTGCTCTTCAGGGGTTTTAAACGATTTGAATATTCTCTTTGGTTTAAGGGATTTAAAAAAAGAAAGCACTAGTTCTATGTCTCTGTTCCATTTCTTCTGGGGGCTGTTCCCAAAAGAGTGTTAAATTTAGGAAAACTCAAAGTCTACATTTAACGATGTGTACATTTATCTATATGTTGTATTTCAATTTTTTTTAATGCACTGCTGAATAGGGCAGTTTCAGTTCTTGCTATTTGAGTTCGTATCAGTTCAGTTCAGTTGAATCGCTCAGTTTTGTCTGACTCTGCGACCCC
>SJYT01042117.1:695570-777346 GCA_006410635.1 Cephalophus harveyi
TGTTGGCAAAGGTTGGCAAATATCTCTGCTTTTCAATATATTATCTAGGCTGGTCATAACTTTCCTTCCAAGGAGTAAGCGTCTTTTAATTTCATAGCTGCAGTCACCATCTGCAGTGATTTTGGAGCCCCCCCAAAATAGTCTGACACTGTTTCCACTGTTTCCCCATCTATTTCCCATGAAGTTATGAGACCAGATGCCATGATCTTAGTTTTCTGAATGTTGAGCTTTAAGCCAACCTTTTCACTCTCCTCTTTCACTTTCATCAGGAGGCTTTTTAGTTGCTCTTCACTTTCTGCCATATGGGTGGTGTCATCTGCATATCTGAGGTGATTGATATTTCTCCCAGCAATCTTGATTCCACCTTGTGCTTCTTCCAGCCCAGCGTTTCTCATGATGTACTCTGCATATAAATTAAATAAGCAGGGTGACACTATACAGCCTTGACGTACTCCTTTTCCTATTTGGAACGAGACTGTTGGTCCATGTCCAGTTCTAACTGTTGCTTCCTGACCTGCATATAGGTTTCTCAAGAGGCAGGTCAGGTGGTCTGGTACTCCCATCTCTTTCAAAATTTCCCACAGTTTATTGTGATCCACACAGTCAAAGGCTTTGGCATAGTCAATAAAGCAGAAATAGACCATTCAGGTATGACCGAAATCAAATCCCTTATGATTATACAGTGGAAGTGAGAAATAGATTTAAGGGACTAGATCTGATAGACAGAGTACCTGATGAACTATGAACAGAGGTTCCTGACATTGTACAGGAGATAGGAATCAAGACCATCCCCATGGAAAAGAAATGCAAAAAAGCAAAATGGCTGTCTGAAGAGGGCTTACAAATAGCTGTGAAAAGAAGAGAAGCGAAAAGCAAAGAAGAAAAGGAAAGATATAAGCATCTGGATGCAGAGTTCCAAAGAATAGCAAGGAGAGATAAGAAAACCTTCCTCAGCAATCAATGCAAAGAAATAGAGGAAAAGAACAGAATGGGAAAGACTAGAGATCTCTTCAAGAAAATTAGAGATACCAAGGGAACATTTCATGCAAAGGTGGGCTCAATAAAGGACAGAAATGGTATGGCCCTAACAAGCAGAAGATATTAAGAAGAGGTGGCAAGAATACACAGAAGAACTGTACAAAAAAGAGCTTCATGACCAAGATAATCACAATGGTGTGATCACTCACCTAGAGCCAGACATCCTGGAATGTGAAGTCAAGTGGGCCTTAGAAAGCATCACTACGAACAAAGCTAGTGGAGATGATGGAATTCCAGTTGAGCTCTTTCAAATCCTGAAAGATGATGCTGTGAAAGTGCTGCACTCAATATGCCAGCAAATTTGGAAGACTCAGCAGTGGCCACAGGACTGGAAAAGGTCAGTTTTCATTCCAATCCCAAAGAAAGGTAATGCCAAAGAATGCTCAAACTACCGCACAATTGCACCCATCTCACACGCTAGTAAAATAATGCTCAAAATTCTCCAAGCCAGGCTTCAGCAATACGTGAACCATGAACTTCCAGATGTTCAAGCTGGTTTTAGAAAAGGCAGAGGAACCAGAGATCAAATTGCCAACATCCCCTGGATCATCAGAAAAGCAAGAGAGTTCCAAAAAAACATCTATTTCTGCTTTATTGACTCTGTCAAAGCCTTTGAGTTCATATAGAAGGCTAGAATTTAGGTTTCTTAAGTCCTGCTTCACTTTGTGTTCCAACCTGGAATGTCAGCATTGCTAATAAATTTCAGTCCAATTCCACCCACTTCCCTCCCTCTAATTAAATGGTTAGAGCTGTGACTCTCCCATATGTTAAATCTTAAGGCACAGTTCAACAGTTAAGGAAGTAAAAGGGTTATATAAATATAAGGTATTAAAAAATGACAGCCTTAATGAGTAATTAATCTAATTGGTGTTTTTTGTGGAAGTCATTGTTACAATTACTACTGTGTGACTAGGTAGTTTTTGAATGATGCAGTTTAAATTAGTATTGTTAGCACTGGGGAAGTCAGGTTAATCCTCTTAAGGTTCCCTGTCAGATTACTGAAATCTCCAAACATTCCACTTGGTTTATAATTAAACAAGGGAACATTTCCTAATACTCTTACATTTATAAACACATGTCTATTATTTTATAGTGTACTTTTGACTTGTTCTAAAGAGAACTTAAGAGTTTTTCTCCCCACTTAAAAAAAATTAAAATATATTTTGCATACTATAAAATTCACCCTTAATTTTAATGCAAATGTACAATTCAGTGGATTCAGTATATTTGTAATGTTGTACAATTATCACCACTGGTTCCAGAACGTTTTCATCACCCAAAAAGGAACCTGAGTCTATCGCTCTTCATTTCCTCTTGTCTCTAAACCCTGGCATCCACTGATCTATTGATACTTTCTGTCTCTTTTGATTTGCCCATTCTGGACATTTTATATGAACTGTCAGTATAATATGTGACCTCTTCTATCTGAATTCTTTCAGTCAGCATAATGTTTTCAAGTTTTATTTATGTTGTAATTCCTATTGGTACATCATTCCTTTTAATACTCCATTGCATGGATGTACCACATTTTATTTAAACCTTCATCAGTTGATAGACATTTCAGTTATTTCCACTTTTTGGTCATTTTAAATAATACTGCTATAAAGCTTCATGTTCAAGTTTTTGTGTGAATATGTCTTCATTTCACTTGTAAATTAACTAAACTTTTTATCATTCCAAGAGACTAACTTAAAATACATGTGTTATTTTTCTTATTCCCATTTTAAACCTAAACTCAAAGACTTTAGGATAGAAGATAAGTTACTATGTTTTGTTTGCTTTCCTAATTAATTCATTCAATAGCCATTTTCTAAGTGCCTTCCATGTGAATAATAGCAAACAAAACTCCCAAATCCCTGTCTTCAGGTAGATTACACTCTAGTTGCTTCTGCATTCAGGCATATGGAATAGCACAATTTTTTTTTTAACTTCAGCTATATGAAACTGGTAATAGTTGATTATTTTAAACTATAAAAGCAACTTAATGTGGTTTAACTTAATACTAAACTAAATTTCTATTGGAATATTGTATAAAATTTTTGTTCAGTTTAGGTAAATTTTCCAAACAATGCTCATAACATTAGAAAATCTAAAAACTGTGCTCTTTTAACAGTTACCTAATAGTGTACCTATTTAGGTAGTAGTTGAAAATGTTCAGAAGGAAAATACAGTCTTAAAACCTAAACACATCAGTAGCCAAATTAAATTTGTTAGATGGTAAATGCTGTGATGCTGACTGTAATTTCTTTACATAATCATAAATTATAACAAAATTTTAATTAGTCAAATATTCCTTCTTGGCAACTCATTGTAGTATTAATCACTATTACCCACTAATGAGCATTATTTAATGAAAATCTTTATGACTCAGAAACAAAGTAAATATTATTATTAAAGGACCCATGATTAGAAATTTGTTGACTTTACCTGAAGTAAAATGAATAAGATTTTTAAAATAATTCTTATATTCCTTTTCATATGTAAAAGAGAAAGTTAAGAGCTCAGATTATGGTGTCAGAATTTGGGTTCAAAATCTCAGTGTTACTCTTAGTGGGAATGCAGACTAGTACAGCCACTATGGAGAACAGTGTGGAGAGTCCTTAAAAAACTGCAAATAGAACTGCCTTATGACCCAGCAATCCCACTGCTGGGCATACACACCGAGGAAACCAGAACTGAGAGACACGTGTACCCCAGTGTTCACTGCAGCACTGATTACAATAGCTAGGACATGGAAGCAACCTAGATGTCCATCAGCAGATGAATGGATAGGAAAGCTGTGGTACATATACACAATGGAATATTGCTCAGCTATTAAAAAGAATGCATTTGAATCAGTTCTAATGAGGTGGATGAAACTGGAGCCTATTATACAGAGTGAAGTAAGCCAGAAAGAAAAACACCAATACAGTATATTAATGCATATATATGGAATTTAGAAAGATGGTAACAGTGGCCCTATAAGCGAGAGAGCAAAAGAGATATAGATGTAAAGAACAGACTTTGGGACTCTGTGGGAGAAGGCTAGGGTGGGATGATTTCAGAGAATAGCATTGAAACATATATAATATCACATGTGAACAGATCGCCAGTCCAGGTCCGGTGCATGAGACAGGGTGCTCGGGGCTGGTGCACTGGGATGAACCTGAGGGATGGGATGGGGAGGGAGGTGGGAGGGGGGTCAGGATGGAGAACACACGTACACCCATGGCTGATTCATGTCAATGTATGGCAAAAACCACTTCAATATTGTAAAATAATTAGCCTCCAATTAAATTAATTTACAAAAAAAAAAAAATCTTAGTGTTGCCACCTATTATCTGGAAGGGAATCTAAATGCATAAGTTTGATTTTTGTCCACTGTGAATTTGGGATGACAATAAGTAATACTCATCATAAGATTGTTGGCAGGCATGTGGACCATTCACCAAGATAAATCATATGCTGGGCAAGAAAATATCTCGAACATTTAATCAGTCATTGCTGTATCCCATCTGCCCGAGATAGTCCCTGTCGTGTCACACAGTTATTTTATATATATTTGTTGAATGAATGAATGTACTGAACCCTGATTCTTAAATCCATCATGCCTGTGGAAGTGTGTGCATCTCTCAGATAGCCTGCTGCCACTGTGAAAACAGCACATTCTTAATAGCATGTCAAGGGTATCATCTCTAGCTTGTGGTCTTGTTTGTTTGTTTGGTTGGTTGGTTGTACCACTCAGATTGTAGGATCTCAGTTTCCTGACAAGGGATTGAACCTAGGCCATGACAGTGAGAGCACTGAATGCTAACCACTAGACCACCAGGGAACTCCCCAGTACGCAGTCTTAGAGGAGAACGGAGAGGGGATTGGAATATTTCTACTCTGCCTCACCTGCTTCCTGGATGAATTCAGTGACTGACGTTTGTTCAAAGGCTCTAAATTCCCCACCCATTCTCTAGATGGGAGGCTCCCACTCCACATACTACATTTTCCTTGAGGGATTTATGGAGGAATTTATGGGGAAGTCACCAGGAAGGCAATTTCTGAGAGGATGATGACACTTGATGAATAAAGCTCTGTCTCCTCAATTCCTGTGTATTCAGCAAGATCCTGCTGGAAGAATCTAAAGTTAAATAAAGTCAGCACTTGAACTGGAACTTCAACAAGTAGAAAAATAATAACCACCATCACTTATTCTGGATTTGGTTGCACCACTCAGACTGTAGGATCTCAGTTCCCCAACAAGGGCTGAACCTAGGCCATGACGGTGAAAGCGCTGAAACCAGGGAACTTCCTCGTATGCAGTCTTGGAGGAGAAAAGATGTCCCTACGCCAGGCACTGTGCTATGTGCTTTACAGACTCTGCTTTTTGTTTATAACAATTTTATGAAGTGTTATTATTTCTGCCACTTTCAAAAATCTGAAAGCTCAGAAACTTTTGATCATTTACTCAAGATTTCTGCTCAGTTATAGTCAGGATTCAAACACAGGTCATCTACTTCCAGAACTAATGTTCTTAACACTTTTACTGTAGTTTAGCATCATTTTTTTTTTGTCTTTAAAAACACTTAAAAAAAAAACTACCCATAGAGATAGTTCACAGTGTACCTATATAAAAAAATAATTGAATACAGCTAAAAAATAATCGAGGACTTCCAGGTACAGTGGATGAGAACCCACCTGCCAGTGCAGCAGACATGGGTTCAATCCCTGGTCTGGGAAGATTCCACTTGCCTCAGAGCAGCTAAGCTCGCGTGCCACAACCACTGAGCCTGTGCTCTAGAGCCTGGGAGTCACACCACTGAACCCACGTACTGCAGCTCCTGAAGCCTGTGAGCCTGGAGCCCGTGCTCCACAGTAAGAGAAGTCACCGAAATGAGAAGCCTGAGCACTGCAGCTAGAGTAGCTCCCCTCACTCATGGCAGCTAGAGAAAAACCCAGGGAAGCGAGGAAGACCAAGCACAGCCAGAAATAAAGATAAATAAATAAATAATAATAATAATAAAAATAATGGAGGAACTTCCCCGGTGGCATAGTGGATGGGAATCTGCCTGCCAGTGCAGCAGACATGGGTTCAATCCCTGGTCCAGGATGATCCCACATGCTGTGGAGCAACTGAGCCTGTGCACCTCAACTACCGAGCCTGTGCTCTAGAGCCCATATTCCGGAATAACAGAAACCACTGCAGTCAGGTAAATACATAAATTTTTAAAATAAAAAATTATTGAGTACAACTCAGTGTTACGGATGTGAAGGAACCAATTAGAGCTACTCCCAACAACAGGATGAATCATTCAAAGATAAAACTGAACACAATAAAGAAGTCCCCATCCCTCCCATACAGGCTTTTCAAGTGGCTCAGTGGTAAAGAATCCGCCTGCGAGGCAGGAGACACAGGAGACGAGGTTCAACCTCTGGGTTAGGGAGATCCTCTGGAGGAAGAGATGGCAATCACTCCAGTATTCTTGCCTGGAAGATCCCGTAGACAGAGGAGCCTGGCAGGCTATGGTCCATGAGGTCGCAAAAGACTCAGACACAACTGAGCATGCACGCAGGGACCCCCCACCCCAACCCCATACAGTGTGGTTCCATTTGTATAAAGTCCAAAAACAGGCGAAACTAACTGCATCACTTGGGGATTCAAACGTAAATAACAAAGCAACAAAGGAAAGCAAAGAAATTGTTACAATAAAAACCAATAGAATGGTTACCTGTGGGAGAAAAGGGCGGGTAAGGATGGGAAAGCAGGAGTGGAGATGCTCCTGGGGTGAGCTGCCAATAGTCTGTTCCTTTACCTGTTTGCAGGGTACATGGCTGTGACCCTTACAGCAAGTTATTAAGTTATTAAACTGTACACATATGGTTTATACACTTTTTGGTAGGAATTTTCTATTTTATAATAAAAACTTTATTTAAAAGTATAATAGAGTTTAGGGACTTTCTTAAAAGGTGGTTGGATACCCATCTCTAGGCTTTTTACTTTGTGTGTAATATTCCTCAAACACTAATAGAAGATTACTGTATGAGATCAGAGTAAGTAGACTTATCCTCTAAAGAGGGAGAGAGAGGGTCTTGATCCAGAAACAATGTTTCCATAATTCTAGGGATGATGCAGAGAAAAAGATTTGAGAGCTGTTTTTTTTTTTTGGTGGGGGGTGAGCAGTTCATCAGTCATCTGTTGCAGTGGAAAACTGGCCTCACAAAGCTTTTTCAGGAACTTGCCTTCCTGAATCGGAGAAGGCAATGGCACCCCACTCCAGTACTCTTGCTTGGAAAATTTCATGGATAGAGGAACCTGGTGGGCTGCAGTCCATGTGGTCACTAAGAGTCGGACACGACTGAGAGACTTCACTTGCACTTTTCACTTTCATGCATTGGAGAAGGAAATGGCAACCCACTCCAGCGTTCTTGCCTGGAGAATCTCAGGGACGGGGGAGCCTGATGGGCTGCCGTCTGTGGGGTCTCACAGAGTCAGACATGACTGAAGAGACTTAGCAGCAGCCTTCCTGAATATTTTCAGCTCAAAAAAAGAAAGCGGGAAAAGTAAACATTAACCAAATAGTGCGAATGCTGTGTTCTCACATCTAATTTTAACTTCCTGGGGCTCTTTACCTCTTGTGTTCCCAAACTTTAGTAATGAGCTTGTAATTTACAACAAGGAATTCTAACCCTAGCAAAGTCACCTGAATTGGGTCGGTATGAAGCAGATATACTCTAAGTGGACAAATAACTTCCCATGACATTCTGTTGATTATAAGACACAGTTCTCTTATCCTGTACATGTCTTCCACATGACAGCTTTTCTAACGTTATTTGGAATTTCTTACTTCATTTTTCTTAAATTTATTTTATTTTTTTGGCTTCACCGAGTGGCTTGCAGGATCTTAGTTCCCGGACCAGAGATTGAACCCAGGCCATAGCACTTACTGAGTCTTAAATATCAGGACCACCAGGGAACTCCTGTTGTTTGAAACTTCTTTAGGAGAAATTTCTGGAGCCTGTAAAGGGGACTCACTACAGCTCCTGAAATGTTGATGCTACACACATAGGGTGTGGTCTATGGGGCACATTTGTCAACTGTATACCTAAAGAAATATTTATTCAGTCAAAAAACATTTATTTGGACTTTCTTGGTGGCCCAGTGGTTAAGAATCCACCTGCCAGTGCTAGGGACACGGGTTTGAACGTTGGCCAGGAAAGATTTCTCATGCCGTGGGGCGACTAAGCCTGTGCACCACAGCTGAGCCCGGACTCTAGGGCCCACACATCATAACAACCCCCAGTCAGGACAACTAGATAAAGCCCACGTGGAGCAACGAAGATCCAGTGCTGCCAAAAATAAATAAATATATATATATTTAAATATATTTACTCAATATCTCCTATGTACCAGATCCCGTTCTAAGCCTTGGAGATACAGTGGACTCCGGACAGACAGTGTCCCTTGTGGAGGGTTACACTCTAGTTGGGAAAAGACTCGCAATGATGATGACTAAACTGGAAATGAGCAAGATAAGTTCAGATGGTGACGAGTGGCTTGAGGAGATGAAACAGGGTAAGGAGACAGAGGGAGCTGGGAGAGGCAGTGGGGAGGGGCTGCCCAGGACAGAGTGGTTCTAGACCGCTGCTCTGAAGACGTGACATTTGTGCTGAGACTTGAATGATGAGAAGGAGCCAGCCATGTGAAGATCTGGGCCAAGAACATCCTAGGGCAAAATCTAGGGCTGTTTTGGAGTTTCAAAGCACAAGAGTCCAGAAGGGGAAAGTGGGAGGTGAAGCCTGAGGAAGACAGAAGTCAGGTCCTGGATGCCGCACCACGTGAGTGTTCATTTTCTAAACGCAGCCAGAAGGCTATGGAGGGTTTTAGGCATTCTCTGGTGACAAATTTATATTTTGAATTCCATAGGTTTTGTGTCAAACTCAGCATTCTTCTGTTTTTTAAAATAATTTTTGGTAATTCTTGAGTGTTTGTCTTTCAAGTTTGTAGTTTCTAAGTGGAAAGGATTAAACCTGAGAAAGAGAGCCAGAGTGATCTGAAACTCAATTGATACGATCTTTGAGAAATGTAAACCACTCCTATTCCTCTTCCTACATGTATCTTAATTAGAAAGGTTGGCCTCTGAACCTAAGAAGTTCCAGATGCAGAGGGACTGAAAAGGAGAGGGTTAGAGAAATTACTTATTTTTCTTGCTTTTTCTATTTATTTTTAAAGAATTTCTTATTGCACAAGTTTGTATTTTTTTTTAATTTATTTTTTTATTGATGTATAGTTGAACTGGGCTTCCCTGGTGACTCAGCAGTAAAGAATCTGCCTGCCAATGTAGGAGACTCAGGTTCGATCTCTGGATTGAGAAGAGAGCCTGGAGAAAGAAATGGTAACCCACTTGAATATTCTCACCTGGAAAATCCCACAGGCGGAGGAGACTGGCAGATTACTGTCCATGGGGTCCCAAAGTGTTGGACACCATTTAGTGACTGAACAAGAACACTAATTGAATTACAGTGCTGTGTTAATTACTGCTGTACAGCAAAGTGACTTAGTTATACATATATACATACATTCTTTTTCATATTCTTTTCTATTATAATTTATCACAGGGTATTGAATATAGTTCCCTGTGCTATACAGTAGAATCTTATTGTTTATACAAAGCCTGTATTATTTTTGACAGGGAAAAGATATTTCATTTTCCCCTAACTTAGTATGTTGGAAAATTTCAACCTGTAGAAAAGTTGAGAAAATGGCACACTGAATTATGTTCTTCCCTTAAATTGACAGACTGTTAACATTGTTCATATTTGCTTGCTTCCCCCACAGACACAACACAGACACAAAATAAGTACGTAATATATATTTGCTCAACCATTCATATACAACATTTATACTTTTCTATTTGGTTTAACCAATTAAAGCTAATTTGCAGGACTTCTCTGGTGGGGGAAATGGGTAAAAATCCACGTGCTGATGCAGGGGACACAAGTTTGATCCCTGGTCCAAGGGGATTCCATGTGCTGAGAAGCAACTAAACCCGGGTGCCACAACTACTGAGCCCAGCTCTGAAGCTCACGAGCTGCAACTCCGGAAGCCCGTGTGCCTAGAACCTGGGCTCTGCAACAAGAGAAGCCACCACACTTAGAAACCCGAGCACCACAGTGAAGAGCAGCCCCCACAGCTAGAGAAAGGCACTCGCTCAGCAATGAAGAGCCAGCGTAACCCAAATAAATAAATAAAGTAATTTGCAAACTTAATGACACTTCACCCCTACATACTTCAGCACCGATTTTCTGATTCAACAGCTGTCTTGGTTTGTGCTGCTTCAACCAGGTGGTTTATAAACAACAGAAATTTATTTCTCACAATTCTGGAGGTTAGGAGTCTGAGATCAGGATGCCAGCCAGCATGGTCAGGTTCTGGTGAGAACCCCCTTTTTATATGGAGGAGAGGGCAAGAGGGCTGTCTTTTGTTAGAGTGCTTTTCCCATTCACGAGGGCTCCACCTTCATGATCTTATCACCTCCCCAAAGGCTCCATCTCGTAACACTGGCGCACTGGGGGTTAAGATTTCAACATATGAATTTAGGGGAGGGATACAAACATTCATTCCGAAACAACTATCATACAATTAACAAATGAACATTAATACATAATCTTATCTAATACGCTGGACATATTCATATTGCTCCAATTGTACCAAAAATGTCTTTTATGGTTTGTTGTTTTATTTTAATCCAGGAGCCCATCAAGGATCATTCCTTGCATTTCGCTGTCATGTCTCTAAAGTCTCCTTAATTCTTGAACAGTACCAATGCCATTTTTATCTTTCATGGCCTTGTCTTTTTAAAAAGAATGTGGTCCAGCTGTCCTGTTGAACGTCTTACAGTTTGGATTTGTGGGCTCTCCACCCCATCACTATTAGATTTGGAAGAAGCTCTGTTGGCAAGTATACCACCTCGGCAATGCTGAGGAGTTCATAGTTCATTATGTCCAGAGGTTGACATTATGTCCAGATGAGTGATGCTCAGTTTGAATCAGGTAGTACCTTCCATATCTCCCTTTTCCCTTTATAATTTTAAGTATTTTGTATGTGGGGGAGGGGTGAATACTTTGTTTCTTCGTGTCTTATTCTCCAACAACGTTTTATCCACTGAAAGCTTTTAGTGCCCATTGTTGACTCTTGCTTGACTCAGGTACATCAGTTAGTTCAGTTCAGTTCAGTTGCTCAGTCGTGTCCAACCCCTTGCGACCCCCGCCAGGCCTCCTGTCCATCACCATCTCCCGGAGTTCACTCAGACTCACGTCCATCGAGTCCGTGATGCCATCCAGCCATCTTATCCTCGGTCGTCCCCTTATCCTCCTGCCCCCAATCAGTTGGTGCATAATATTTTTTATACTATCAAATACTAGTATCAACACTATCTAAAGAATTCCCTGGTGGTCCAGTAGTTAGAGCTCTGCACTTCTACTATGGGGCATGGGTCTGAAATCTGGTTGCGGAATTCAGATCCCACACGTGGGCAATGTGGCCAAAGAAACAACAACATCAAAACCCCAAACAACATCTGGTACTCTGAAGAAAAAAAACAAAAACACAAGAATGTTAAAGTATGCTCAAAAAGAAGGTGGAAAACATTCTAATTCATTAAAATATTGACCTTACATTAGAAAAGAATTTTGTGATGTGATTTCTCTCTGTTTTGCCTTTAAAGAGTCAACCAATGTCCTCACCTGCACAGTGTAAGTATTGCTTGTTTCTTTATTAAGGAAGGTAGGTGATGTGGGAAGAAATCAAGGCACACTGTTGTAGGGCAGTCTTCTCTCACGTAGTCTAGGAGATGAAGTGTATACTTGTGCAAACAAAAAATAATAAGAGGACAGATAAGTGCTGGACGAGTGTAGAGATAAGAATACTTTCTTTGGCAGCCAAGTAGAACTGCTCACCTGGCTGCCCATATGCCCCTCCCACCCTTGTCTCTGTGGCCTGCCCTTTGCTCACACTAATTCCTATGCCTGGAATGTTCCCCATCTACCCTTGTTTCTGCAAGTTCATTACTAAAATATTACCAGTAGTTCAAGAGTGCACTCTTCTATTAAAACCTTCTTTAACTTCTTCTCTAAGAAGTGACTTCTCCCAACTCCTTACATATTCCAAAAACAATTTACCTCAATGTTTTGACTGTCCAATGTTAAATCATTGTCTAACTCGGGTTACTTAAGTGTGTGGGCCCTTCTAGACTAAATGCTCTCTGAGGGTGAGCTCTCCTTGTGATTCGCCTGGGCTCCCTGTAAGCCCCTCCTTCTGGTACTTTGAACTTCTGTTACTTTTAATTGAGTAAATGAACAACAGTCAATGTCTCAACAAACTATACTTAAGTATATTGGAATTGAATTATGCTGGTCATAATCTTGATGAGAAACTCTACGCTTGCCGACTGTGCTTAATTTTTTCAAACATGTTCCTTACAGTAGTAGGTTAATAAGGAAGTTTCCTTTACTCCCTTCCTCTAGACAGAGGGAAAAAAATAACAGGAAACCAACCCACTGCAAACAATGAAGATGAATATCAAATATTTGTTCCTTTCTGTACAAGAGGAGTTATGCATGATATTAGGTCATCGTAGTTGCTCTTGAAAGAATCAAAGTTGCTTTGAGCTTTAAGAATTTCCAGTAGAGCAATTTGGCTGTTTTCATCTAAAGGAAGTAAATAAAATACAGCCCTTAACAGAAATAAGTAGATTTTATTCCAAATATCCATAATCATCCGAAAACCGTGTTTGTTATCAAACTTGCGATTCAGGAAGCTAGTCTGATGCTGCAAGCAGATAACTTGCTTCCTTTCTGTGCGCCTGTACACTTTGTACATTGAAAAAAAAAAAAGAAAAAATAGAACATATATTTGTTGAGTAACTTCTTTGTCACTAAAATATGACATGTTTTAAAGAGTATGTACATTTTATAGGAGAAACGGGGTTTTATAGATGATAAAACAACAACAACAACCTTGCCTCAAATACACAGCTGTTGTTGTTTAGTTGCTAAGTTGTGCTGGCAGATTCTTTACCATCTGAGCCACCAGGAAGCCCCAAGAACTACCATATGATCTAGCAATTCCCCTTCTGGGAATATATTCAAAAGAAACAAAACCACTAATTTAAATAGATATCTGTACCTCCAAGTTCATAGTAGCATTCTTCACAATGGCCAAAGACATAGAAGAAGCCTAAATGTCCATCAACTGATGAATGGATGGAGAAAATGTGGTGTGTATAAACAACGGAATATCACTCAGCCATAAAATCCTACCATTGCCAACAATAGGGAGGAGGCTTGAAGACATTATGCTAAGTGAAATAAGTCAGAGAACGACAACTACTGTATGATCTCACTTATTTGTTGAATCTAAGGAAAAAGACACTTTAACCTCTGAGCCACCAGGGAAAAAGAAAAAAAAAAAACACCTCGCAGGAAAAAAATATCAGATTTATGGTTTCCAGAGGCGAAGAGGAAGAGGAGGGGGAATTGGAGGAAGACAAAAAAGGTACAGTCTCCCAGATATAAGGTAATAAGGACTAGGGATGAAATGTATAGCATGATGACTATCGCTAACACTGCTCTATGATAGATGGGAATGTTGGGAGTAAATTCTGGGTTCTCACCACAAGAAGAGAATTTTTTTCCTTTCCTCTTTCTTTTTATTTTCTCTGTATGAGAAGATGGATGTTAAATGAACCTATTGTGATAGGTAACCATTTAACAATACACATAAATCAAACCATTATGCTATGTGCTTTAGACTTGCACAGTGATGTATGTCAATTATTTCTAATAAGTTCCAAGTTCAGTCGTTTAGTCGTGTTCGACTCTTTGCAACCCCATGGACTGCAGCGTGCCAGGCTTCCCTGTCCGTCATCAGAGCCTAATCAAACCCAGAGCCTAATCAAACTCATGTCCATCGTGTTGGTGATGCCATCCAACCATCTCATCCTCTATCATCCCCTTCTCCTCCTACCTTCAATCTTTCCAAGCATCAGGGTCTTTTCAAATGAGTCAGTTCTTTGCATCAGGTGGCCAAAGTATTGGACCTTCAGCTTCAGCATCAGTCCTTCCATTGAATATTCAGGACTGATTTCCTTTAGGATGGACTGGTTGGATCTCCTTGCAGTCCAAGAGACTCTCAAGAGTCTTCTCCAACACCACAGTTCAAAAGCATCAATTATTCTGCACTCAGCTTTCTTTATAGTCCAACTCTCACATTCATACATGACTACTGGAAAAATCATAGCTTTGACTAGATGGACCTTTGTTGGTAAAGTAACGCCTCAGCTTTTTAATATGCAGTCTAGGTTGGTCATAGCTTTTCTTCCAAGGAGCAAGTATCTTTTAATTTCATGGCTGCAGTCACCATCTGCAGTGATTTTAGAGCCCCCCAAAACAAAGTCTCTCATTGTTTCCATTGTTTCCCCAACTATTTGCCATGAAGTGATGGGGACAGGATGCCATGATCTTAAGTTTTCTGAATGTTGAGTTTTAAGGCAACTTTTTCACTCTCCTCTTTCACTTTTATCAAGAAGTTCTTTAGTTCTTCTTCACTTTCTGCCATATGGGTGGTGTCATCTGCATATCTGAGATTATTGATATTTCTCCCGGGCAATCTTGATTCCAGCTTGTGCTTCTTCCAGCCCAGCGTTTCTCATGATGCATTCTGCATATAAGTTAAATAAGCAGGGTGACATTATATAGCTTTGACATACTCCTTTTCCTATTTGGAACCAGTCTGTTTTTCCATGTCAAGTTCTAACTGTTGCTTCTTGACCTGCATACAGATTTCTCAGGATGCAGGTAAGGTGGTCTGGTATTCCCATCTCTTGAAGAATTTCCCACAGTTTGTTGTGATGCACACAGTCAAAGGCTTTGGCATAGTCAATAAAACAAAAGTAGATGTTTTTCTGGAACTCTCTTGCTTTTTCTATGTTCCAACAGATGTTGGCAATTTGATCTCTGGTTCCTCTGCCTTTTCTAAATCCAGCTTGAACATGTGGAAGTTCACAGTTCACGTACTATTGAAACCTGGCTTGTAGAATTTTGAGCATTACTTTGCTAGCGTGTGAAGTGAGTGCAATTGTGCGGTAGTTTGGACATTCTTTGGCATTGCCTTTCTTTGGGATTGGAAAGAAAACTCACCTTTCCCAGTCCTTGTCGCCACTGCTGAGTTTTCCAGATTCAGGGAGGGAACACAACCCCACCCATCAATAGAAAACTGGATTAAAGATTTACTAAACATGGCCTCACCCATCAGAACAAGACCCAGTTTCCCCCTCAATCAGTCTCTCCAGTCAGGAAACTTCCATAAGCCTCTTATCCTCATCCAACAGAGGGCAGACAGAATGAAAATCACAATCATAGAAAACTAACCAAACTGATCACATGGAGCACAGCCTTGTCTAGCTCAAAGAAACTATGAGCCATGTGGTGTAGGGCCACCCAAGACGAACAGGTCCTGGCAGAGAGTTCTGACAAAACGTGGTCCACTGGAGAAGGGAATGCCAAACTACTTCAGTATTCTTGCCTTAAGAGTCCCATGAACAGTATGAAAAGGCAAAAAGATAGGACACTGAAAGATGAACTCCCTAGGTTGGTAGGTGCCCAATATGCTACTGGAGAAGAGTGGAGAAATAATTCCAGAAAGAATGAAGGGATGGAGCCAAAGCAAAAACAACACCCAGTTGTGGATGTGATGGGTGATGGAAGTAAAATCTGATGCTGTAAAGAGCAATATTGCACAGGAATCTGGAATGTTATGTCCATGAATCGAGGCAAATTGGAAGTGGTCAAACAGATGGCACGAGTGAACATCAACGTTTTAGGAATCAGTGAACTAAAATGAACTGGAATGGATGAATTATTTCTAATAAAAACTGGTAAAAAAATTATGTAAAAAGTGAAAATAATTAAAAAAAAAAAAAAAAGATTCCTCTAGTCCCCTTGCCAGTGATTGACCTGGGACTCATGCCTAAACCTAATCAGCACTTATGTAGCTGAACACATTGCCCCATTGTTGGTGGTGGCCACCTCACAATCACAGGGGGATCCAGCCCACAGGTCAAGTTTACACACAGAGGAGGCAGAGCCAAGAGAACTAAGGAAAGCCGGGGACTGGAGCACAGTCTGGACTTCCACTTATGTGAGATATACATTGCCTTATTATATACCCTACTTTAAACTCATTTTTTTCCCCAGCATTAAGCTAGAATCATCCTGACATAGAAATTATAATCATTTAGTAAATGTCCACTGAATAAAATTTCTTTAGTGATGGGATAAAGGCTAGTCACTTTATAAACAACCCTTTCAACATGGGTATAATAATCACCCCCTTTTTATAAATAAGAAAATTATAAATAAGAAAATTAAGCTTCATTTGGTGGAGTGACTTGTTTAAAGTCACAGATCTGGTCAATACTGAATATGGGAATCAAACAAGAATCTTTTTTTTTTTTTTTTAAGGAATATTTCTTTCTTTTTGGCTGTGCTGGATCTTTGTTGCTCCACGTGAGCTTTCTGTAGTTGCAGCGAGTGGGAGGCTACTCTCTAGCTGCAATGCTCAGGCTTCTCAATCCAGAAGCTTCTGTTGTTGCAGAGCACCGGCTCTAGGCTCACGGGCTTCTGTAGTTGTGGCACAGGGCTTCATTACTCTGCAGTACGTGGAATCTTCCTGGATAAGGGGTCCAACCTGTGCCCTCTGCAGTGGCAGGAGGATTCTTAATCACTGGGCCACCAGGGAAGTTCCCAAACTAGGATCTTTTGACACCATCGCTCTGTTACCTTCCACATCAGTGAAAGGATGAAGGTCTTCATTTTCATTTAAGGAAGAACTCAATCAATGGGAAGTTTTAAAACCATTACTTGGCAAGATTCATTTCTTCTCCCTCTTTAACTAAAGAGATATTGCCAGAAAGCCTCAGTGACATAAATGAAAACATCCATGTCCAAAACGGCCAGGCCACTCATGGAGATTTAGCTGAGATAGGCTAGATTATGCTGACATGACAAAACCCTCAAAAAATCGTAGTGTATTTATAACAACAAAGGTTTGTTTTTGCTCGTGCCGCATGTCTAAAGAGAGGTAGGTAGGGACTTCGCTTCACAATTTTCTTACTCTAGGAACCAGGAGTCAGAGAAGCCACCATTTTTCATATCACCACAGTAAGGGAAAAGAAAGTTCTGGAGGGTCTCACACTGGCAATTACGTGTTCTGACTGGCAAGTGATGCAGGTCACTTCCATTAAGAACATATTGTCAAAACTAGACATATAGTTTCACCCAGCCAGTCTTCTGTGTACCTAGAAGGGGAAGAAGACTGGGGAATTTTTCTGCGACCACAAGCTGGTTATACAGGTAGGAGAGAATGCCTGCATTCATGTTTGTTCCTAAAATAAGACACAATGATGTAAACTTGATAGCTGATAAATTTCATGGAGCCCTTAAGGACACTTTCAGTTCAGTTCAGTTCAGTTGCTCAGTCGTGTCCGACTCTTTGCGACCCCATGAATCGCAGCACGCCAGGCCTCCCTGTCCATCACCAACTCCCGGAGTTCACTCAGACTCACTTCCATCAAGTCGGTGATGCCATCCAGCCACCTCATCCTCGGTTGTCCCCTTCTCCTCCTGCCCCCAATCCCTCCCAGCATCAGAGTCTTTTCCAATGAGTCAACTCTTTGCATGAGGTGGCCAAAGTACTGGAGTTTCAGCTTTAGCATCATTCCTTCCAAAGAACACCCAGGGCTGATCTCCTTCAGAATGGACTGGTTGGATCTCCTTGCAGTCCAAGGGACTCTCAAGAGTCTTCTTAGTTCAGCGCTCAGCCTTCTTCACAGTCCAACTCTCACATCCATACACGACCACTGGGAAAACCATAGCCTTGACTAGTGGGACCTTTGTTGGCAGAGTAATGTCTCTGCTTTTGAATATGCTGTCTAGGTTGTTCATAACTTTCCTTCCAAGGGGTAAACGTCTTTTAATTTCATGGCTGCAGTCACCATCTGCAGTGACTTTGGAGCCCCGAAAAAGGTACTTTTACAAATATGCCTGTATTTAATCTTCACTACAACCCCATGGAGCAGGTATAGTAGACATATGTTAGTATTACCCTATTTTGTAGGAGACTAAGCAGGTTATCCAGGTTGTCCAGGGTTACAAGTAACAGACCCAAGATTCAAACAGTTTGCCTGTACATCCTACATGACCTGTAGTATACTACACTACCTTTAAGAACCATCTTCATCTCCTGAGTATTAGCACATTAAAGTATTGTCAAACACATGGGCAAATATTAGCTTTAAAAACAAAAACATGTGAGGTTTCCCTGGTAGATTCCACAACTCCATGAATTAAGTCCAAATAGACTTAATGGCACTGGCACCCCACTCCAGTACTCTTGCCTGGAAAATCCCATGGATGGAGGAGACTGGTAGGCTGTAGTCCATGGGGTCGCTAAGAGTTGAACCTGACTGAGCGACTTCACTTTCACTTTTTACTTTAATGCATTGGAGAAGGAAATGGCAACCCACTCCAGTGTTCTTGCCTGGAGAATCCCAGGGACGGGGAAGCCTAGTGGGCTGCCGTCTATGGGGTCACACAGAGTTGGACACAACTGAAGTGACTTAGCAGCAGCAGCAGCAGCAGTGATGGCAGCCATGCATTACATATACCTGGAATGAGTCAGAAAGACAGAGGCAACCTACTAGTCACCCACCACCATCAGAGCCTTCTAGGGACAAAACTCTATCAAATCTTCTGAGAAGTAGTAAAATCATAACCAAAATGTCTCTCTTCTTTCCTTCTGATTTTTTTTGGGGGGGTAGGAGGCAGTGGTGAACTGTGCAGCTTGTGGGATCTTACTAAATCATTCCCCGACCAGAGATAGAACCTAGGTCCATGGCAGTGAAAGCCCACATCTTAACCATTGGGCCACCATGAAATTCCCTCCTTCCTTCCACTTTGACATCAGTCCTGGCATCAGTTCAGTTCAGTTGCTCAGTCGTGTCCGACTTTTTGTCGCCCCATGAACCGTAGCACACCAGCCCTCCCTGTCCATCACCAACTACCAGAATCTACCCAAACCCATGTCTATTGAGTTGGTGATGCCATCCAACCATCTCATCCTCTGTCGTCCCCTTCTCCTTCTGCCCTCAATCTTTCCCAGCATCAGGGTCTTTTCCAATGAGTCAGCTCTTTGCATCAGGTGGCCAAAGTATTGGAGTTTCAGCTTCAACATCAGTCCTTCCAATGAACACCCAGGACTGACTTCCCTTAGGATGGACTGGTTGGATCTCTTTGCAGTCCAAGGGACTCTCTAGAGTCTTCTCCAATACCACATCAAGGTAGAAGAAAAAGGGAAGACTTCCTAAGGGAACTGGACTGAAAGCAGGGAGATGCAGTTATAAAGTCCACTCTATCAGACCAGTTGTGTAACTTTAAGCAAGTTATTTAATCTGTTGTTACCACTGACAATAAAATAATGTCTGTGGAAATGCTTTGTCATCAGTAGTTATTCACTCAATATTTAAAGCCAAGCCTCTTCTGTGTGCTTCGGTTCAGTTCAGTTCAGTTCAGTTCAGTAGCTCATTTGGGTCCAACTCCTTGTAACCCCATAGACTGCAGCACACCAGGCTTCCCTGTTCTTCACCAACTCCCAGAGCTCACTCAAATTCATGTCCATCTGTGTGCTTGGTCTTAGGGAAAATACAAGAATAATTACGGCATGGTCTGTACTGTGGCCATCTGTTGCTTTTGCATGTCTAGCTTCTATTAAGAGAGCACAGCTTGAAGACTTGTCCTTTCCCCGACTTCATGAGGTCCGATGGGGTTGTCAGTCACAATGCCCTCCCATCCCCACAGCGCGGGGGATGAAGTCCAGGCTAGCTGGCTAGATGCAGTGATTGGCTCAGTAGTGGACACATGACCTAAATCACAGCCTATCAGAGGCTTCCGAGACATGCAATAGAAGATTGCTGGGAGACAGCCTCTTCTTGTGCCCCTAGATATAACCATGCTTAGGCTGGACCGGCGCCTTCTTCCTCAGTTACACAGAGGGAGTGTAAGAATGAAATCGTGAGACTAATACGCTGTGAGAAGGAGAGCAGATAGGAGAGATGGGCCAAGATGGAGCCCCGAGACCTGGTCAACTTCTGGACTTTTCAGTTCTCTGAGTCACTCGATTCCCTTTTATACATGAGTTAGCTTGAGTTCAGTTTCTGTCACTTGCAACCAAGCATGTTCTGACTGATAGTCCTCAAATAACTCATAAATCATATAACTACTTACTTAATAAAAGACGTGTGTGTGTGCTTAGTCACTCAGTCACATCCAACTCTTTGCCCACCAGGCCCCTCTGTCCATGGGATTTCCAAGCAAGAACACTGGAGTGGATTGTCATTTTCTACTCTAGGGGATCTTTCCAACCCAGGGATCAAACCCAGGTCTATGGTATCTCCTGCTAATTTTGTAACATACCTGTTGAGTTGAAATACCTTGAAATGCCCTCAGCACCTTGGAATCTCACAGCTGTAAGGCAAGTTTCTAGTGAACTGTCCTAATTCCTCCAAACAGTGGAATTGGTGGTGGCAAACTTTGTGTTATACCCAAACTTGCTATTGCCACTTGTTCTGTTTCATAAACTATCTATGATTTCTAGTTTTAGTTTCCTTAAAATTGAGTGAGAAATTAAAGGTAATTGGGAAGCAATCTGAGAATAGAAGCCTTCTGGGTTTTTGTATTTTTTCCTTCTAAGCTTTTTCATATGTCTCTACCATGTCTAACTTGACAACAAATGTTTTCAAGCAACATCTTTCTTGAGTCTTTTTAACAATTAACTTGCTTTTCATATGAACATCTCTCTTTTGGGAGTTCATCATATTTCATCAGTGTATATAATATTTAATTTATATATATAAAATAAACAATAGGAGGTACAAACGTACTTATGGGTTGGAATATTCAGTTCAATCATAAAAAATCCATGTTTTTACATTTATTTTCTGAAAAAAAAATTTCAAGATGATTCATGTATTAAGTGATAGAGTCCACTTAAGAAATGTTTAATTATCTTTATGTTTAAGACCATTTGGCTTTTAAGTCATGTAATTTTGACATGGTATATGTCCTTGTATTTCCATGGTTGAGCAGAATGTCTGGCACCTAAAAGGCAAATATATTTGAATATTGAAAGAACCCTAGCTAGGGTATTAAGGGGGTATTCTAGAAATAAGGGAGAACATATACAAAAGCCTGCCTCCCTGCAGTGGACAGCCTCTCATGCCACCTAACTCTTACACCATTGGGTTGAGGTACAAAGCAGAACATGGGGTGTGCTGTGTATGCTGGAGTTTTTCAATTTCATGATGTAGGCATGCAGAGGGAGCTTTTGAAGGAAGTTACACAAATGAAATCGTGTTGGGACAAAGATTGCTTGGAACTGTGGAAAGAATGAATAAGAGGAGATTGAAGCTGAGAGTGATGATTGCTAATGTGTGGCCTTTCCAAAACCTGGCACTTTCCTGTCCTCCCAAACTCTCAAGGATTCTGAGTTCTAAAGAACCTAAAGTTGGCCACACCTTCTCCACCTGCATCTGTACATTCTTTGGGACTCACCTCCAATTCAGTCCATTTCACCCTCTCAGAGACTCTTTTTTTTTTAATTTATTTTGTAATTGGAGAAAAATTTCTTTACATCTCAGAGCCTCTTAACATACCCTACCTATTTTGTAAACCCAGCTCAGGGCTCAACTGCAACCTTACTTCTTCATCCAAACACCTCTGGCCACTCCAGCCTACTGTGGTCTCTCCAGAACTCCCTCTCTCCAAAATTCCTAACACTGTCGGGGGCTGTCAGTCCTGAGATCGGTTATGTAAAAGGGCTTAAGAAAGAATAAAGGTTAAAGAATAAATGTAAAACTATACTACCACTTGAATTGCCTTTAAACATAAACCAATCCCTTCACCGTCAGCTCTGGGAAAATTCCTAAAGGACCAAAAATGCTTTTCCAACTTCTCTGAATTCTAAAGAGCACAATACTTACTAGCACAGTGCTCTTTATAATTCTCAGCCTCGCCTAGCCTTCACATTCTTTCCAGCTTAGCTCAAGAGAGTTCTGCTTTTTTACTGAGAAAATCTTGGCCACTTTTATCTTCCTCCAAGGGTCTCTGGAGTCAACTTTGTTCTCTAGCCCTCCACTCCCTCCCCTCCCCTCATTTAACACACCCTTCTTGGCATTAGATTTATTCTATGAATGCACCTCCTAAGGCGCTATCTACTAACCCAAAACTTCAAAGTCCTTTCCTGGGCTCCTGCGTTCAAAAAATTCATGAGTTCTTTCTTTACTTTTTAAGCAGTAAAGTTTTATGTAACGCTAAACATTATTAATGACCTACAGAAGTTATTAAAGCTAACTCATCTTTGCTATTTATAAACCAGAGTATTGACTCTTAACTCATGTTTACACAGGAATTGGTTCAGCATTGTACTGAGAAGTTGAGTTGTCAACAGCTTTGCAAAGACCCCACGATGCAATCACTCAGATAGCTGGAATTCTTTGGTTTTCCAGATAGAAGACTTTGTTAAGGGAGTACGGTCAATGTTGACTCAGGTTGGTTCTTAGGTATAAAGCTGGCTTAGTGTTTCCTTTAAATGTCAATTATTGTTAGTTTAGCTTCATTATTGTCAATTTAGTGTTTTACTTTGCTCATTGTATGTTTTTTGTGATTCTAGCTTACATCAGTAGGATTTTGGGACATAATTTTCAAGGAACTAGACTTTAAGATGTGTATGGGTTGATAGTCTAATAGGAGACTTTTATACTCTCATTGCTAAATCAGGTATTTTTATAATTCCCTACAAATATCCTTGCACTGGCACTTCATTGGTTATGCATTTCTCAAGAAAATTTGTGCTATTGATATAACATGGAATCTAGGTTAAGTGTAATGAAACAATGGGTTATTTTTAAATGTATAAAGCATTGTTTTATAATACAAAATCCTGTGGACAAGTTCATATTCTTCTGTTATCAAGAAAATACAAAGTGATTTTATATTATGTATCCAGCTGTATATCCATCTCAATTTGTTTATAAAGAAAAACATATTAAGGACATCCTTAGTCTACATTGTGGTATCATTTTGTGATGTGATATTGACAATACATTTGTTGTTTTGTTTAAAGTATATTGCTATTTTAGACAAAAAGAGCAAAGACTATTCAATGAAGAAAGAATAGTCTTTTCAAAAAGTGGTGCTGGGAAAACTGGATATCCATAATATGTAAGGAAACAAAGGAGGACCCTTACCTTACACCACATAATAAAACCGACTCAAACAGATCAAAGACCCAGAATAAGAATTAAAACAGTTGAACACTTAGAAGAAATACAGAGAAAAGGGGTTTTCACCACATCAGTTTTGATAATTATTTCTTAGAAGTGACACCAAAGACACCGGTAACAAAAGAAAAAAATTGGTAAGTTGGACTTCATCAAATCTGAAAATTTGTGTGCATCAAAGGACACTATCAATAGAGTGAAAACACAACCCAAGAAATGGGAGAAAGTATTTGGAAATCATATATTTGATAAGTGATTGATACCCAGAATACATAAAGAATTCCTAGAACTCAACAACAAAAATACCAAAAAACTCAATTAAAAATGAACAAAGGACTTGAGTAGATGTTTCCCCAATGAAGATACATAAATGGTCAATAAGCAAATAAAAAGATGCTCAATATTACTAATCACTAGGGAAATGCAAATTAAATCTACTATGAGATACCACCTCACATTCATTTAGAATGACTGAAATAATAAAAAAAAAGAAAAGAAATATTGACAAAGATGTGGAGAAATTGAACCACTGTATTCTGTTGGTGAGAACGTAAGCTGATGCAGCCACCATAGAAAATTAAAACATAGAATTACCATATGATCCAGCATAGAAGAAGAAACAATGTTTTCTACCCTCTTAGGTCTGTTAATGGAGCCTTGAATTACACTGGCAAAAGACAAATTAATAGGAGAAGAACATACACATTTTTTTAATGTTAATATTTTTATGTGGCCTTTGGTACTTCATGGAAAAGAAATGAAAACCCTAAATAAGTGATTAAACTTTGGGGCTTCTATTTTATATTTATATCTTATTGGAGGCTTATAATTTTAACAAAGTACCAAAAATGTGGAGAAATTACTATGAAAAAAAGGAAAAATGGGGTTGGGCTTTTAGGGGTAGTAAATTTTGGGAAAGTGACTAGTGTTAGTCAGTCAGTTATGTCCAACTCTTTGCAACCCCATGGCTGTAGCCCACCAGGTTTTTCTGCCCATGGAATTTTCCTGGCAAGAATATCGGAGTGGGTAGCCATTTCCTTCTCCTGTGGATCTTTCTGACTCTGGGATCAACTCTTGTCTCCTGCATTGCAGGCAGATTTTTTAGTGTTTGAGCCGCAAAGGAAGCCCTAGGAAATATATGGGGGGAAATAATGGAAGAGAAGCATTACTTTAGTAAGGTTGGTTTGTGCAGACTTATCTTGGCGTCAGTTCCCCATCTCTAGGGACTTCCCTGGAGGCACGGGGGTGAAAAGACAGTCTTCAGAATGGGAGAAAATAATAGCAAATGAAGCAACTGACAAACAACTAATCTCAAAAATATACAAGCAACTCCTGCAGCTCAATTCCAGAAAAATAAACGACCCAATCAAAAAATGGGCCAAAGAACTAAACAGACATTTCTCCAAAGAAGACATACAGATGGCTAACACATGAAAAGAATCAACATCACTCATTATTAGAGAAATGCAAATCAAAACCACAATGAGGTACCATTTCATGCCAGTCAGAATGGCNAACAAACACATGAAAAGATGCTCAACATCACTCATTATCAGAGAAATGCAAATAAAAACCACAATGAGATACCATTTCACACCAGTCAGAATGGCTGCTATCCAAAAGTCTACAAGCAATAAATGCTGGAGAGGGTGTGGAGAAAAGGGAACCCTCTTACACTGTTGGTGGGAATGCAAACTAGTACAGCCACTATGGAGAACAGTGTGGAGATTCCTTAAAAAACTGGAAATAGAACTGCATCTGGATTTCAAAAAGTGATTACATGTTTTTCTATTAAGTGGTAGTTTAGTGATACAGAATTCTATTAATGATACAGAAGTCTATATTAGATTTGTGCTGAGTTTTTGTCTGTTTTTCCTGTGATGGGCAAGGCTGAGTGAGGTCGTAATCCTGTCTGTTGATGATTGGGTTTGTATTTTTGTTTTGTTTGTTGTTTAGATGAGGTGTCCTACACAGGGTGCTACTAGTGATTGGGTGATGCCAGGGCTTGTATTCAAGTGGTTTCCTTTGTGTGAGTTCTCACTATTTAATATCCCCTTGGGTTATTTCTTTGGTATGCTATGATCTTGGACTCAGTGTTCCCACTCCAAAGGCTCAGGACCTGATCTTCAGTCTTTGGTCTATGAGGATTCAAGGATCTGCTTAGAGAAGTGTGACAAGGCAGGGACCTCCCTTAATGGCTACTGTGAGACTCCTAAAGGGAAAGGCCACCACGAGTCCACAGTCCTGGCAGGTTGTAACATCAACAGTAATACATGCCAAATGGGTCTAGAAATGCCCAGGGGACCAGGATTCTCAGTCCTATGATTTACCTGTCACAGGACAGCTGCCTCCTGGTGAACATCCCACCTTGTAATTGATGGGAGTCTTCTTGGGGGTGAAATATGAACATTGACCTGTCCTCACTGGCATGGGTAGTGCTCAATGCTCTGGTCCTGAGGCTCCCAGCAGCTCCTTGTCCTCCAGTGTGTTTTTACCTCAGTTATTGCATTGTTCATTATTGATTGACTCTCCTTTATTTCTTCTAGGTCCTTGGTTACATATTTCTTGCATCTTAAGATGTGTATAAGAGACAGTATATAGACTAAATGAAATGGAAGCATTGAATATAAAATAGAAAAAGTGAAAAAAACAGATACACATAAAAGATCATCAGATAGCCCAGTTGTTTTAAATACTATTGCTCATTAGAAACATATCTAGAGTTTTGGAGAAGAATAGCAATATCTGGGAATTAGTATTTTTCAAATAGTCCAAGAAAATTCTGATATGGATCTGGATTTTATTTTTTTAATTTAAATTTATTTATTTTAATTGGAGGCTAATTACTTTACAATATTGTATTGGTTCTGCCACACATCAACATGAATCCTCTACGGGCATACATGTGTTCCCCATCGTGAACCTCCTTCCCACCTCCCTCTCAGTACCATCCCTCCTGGTCATCCCAGTGCACCAGCCCCAAGGATCCTGTATCAAACTTGGACTGGCGATTCATTTCTTATATGATATTATACATGTTTCCATGACATTCCCCCAAATCAACCCACCCTCTCCCTCTCCCACAGAGTCCAAAAGACTGTTCTATACATCTGTGTCTCTTTTGCTGTCTCACATACAGGGTTATTGTTACCATCTTTCTAAATCCCATATATATGCGTTAGTATACTGTATTGGTGTTTTTCTTTCTGGCTTACTTCACTCTGTATAATAGGCTCCATTCCAGAAAAATAAACGACCCAATCAAAAAATAAGCCAAAGAACTAAATAGACATTTCTCCAAAGAAGACATACGGATGGCTAACAAACACATGAAAAGATGCTCAACATCACTCATTATCAGAGAAATGCAAATCAAAACCACAATGAGATACCATTTCACACCAGTCAGAATGGCTGCTATCCAAAAGTCTACAAGCAATAAATGCTGGATAGGGTGTGGAGAAAAGGGAACCCTCTTACACTGTTGGTGGGAATGCAAACTAGTACAGCCACTATGGAGAACAGTGTGGAGATTCCTTAAAAAACTGGAAATAGAACTGCATCTGGATTTCAAAAAGTGATTACATGTTTTTCTATTAAGTGGTAGTTTAGTGATACAGAATTCTATTAATGATACAGAAGTCTATATTAGATTTGTGCTGAGTTTTTGTCTGTTTTTCCTGTGATGGGCAAGGCTGAGTGAGGTCGTAATCCTGTCTGTTGATGATTGGGTTTGTATTTTTGTTTTGTTTGTTGTTTAGATGAGGTGTCCTACACAGGGTGCTACTAGTGATTGGGTGATGCCAGGGCTTGTATTCAAGTGGTTTCCTTTGTGTGAGTTCTCACTATTTAATATCCCCTTGGGTTATTTCTTTGGTATGCTATGATCTTGGACTCAGTGTTCCCACTCCAAAGGCTCAGGACCTGATCTTCAGTCTTTGGTCTATGAGGATTCAAGGATCTGCTTAGAGAAGTGTGACAAGGCAGGGACCTCCCTTAATGGCTACTGTGAGACTCCTAAAGGGAAAGGCCACCACGAGTCCACAGTCCTGGCAGGTTGTAACATCAACAGTAATACATGCCAAATGGGTCTAGAAATGCCCAGGGGACCAGGATTCTCAGTCCTATGATTTACCTGTCACAGGACAGCTGCCTCCTGGTGAACATCCCACCTTGTAATTGATGGGAGTCTTCTTGGGGGTGAAATATGAACATTGACCTGTCCTCACTGGCATGGGTAGTGCTCAATGCTCTGGTCCTGAGGCTCCCAGCAGCTCCTTGTCCTCCAGTGTGTTTTTACCTCAGTTATTGCATTGTTCATTATTGATTGACTCTCCTTTATTTCTTCTAGGTCCTTGATTACATATTTCTTGCATCTTATCAATCTATGTCTCTAGTCTATTTATCTGTAACTCCATTTTTTTTTTTCCAAGATTTTAGGTCATCTTTACTATCATTATTCTGAATTCTTTTTTAGGTAGACTCCCTATCTCTTCTTTTGTTTGGTTTGGTGGGTTTTTGTTATGTTCCTTCCCCTGCTGGATATTTTGCTGCCTTTTCATTTTCTTTACATTGCTGTGTTTGGGGTGCCCTTTCCGCAGGCTGGGAGGTCATGGTTCCACTTAATTATAGAGTCTGCTCCCTGTGGGCAGGGTTGGACCAGTGGCTTGTCAAGGTTTCCTGGTTGAGGGAACTTTTGTCTGTGTTCTGCTGGGTAGAAATGGATCTCTTCTCTCTGGAGTGCAGTGAATTGTCTTGTAGTGAGTTTTGGGGTGTCTACGGCTTTGCTATGGCTTTGGGCAGCCCATCTTTTAATGTTCAGGCTTGCATTCTTGTTTTGCTGAAGAATTACCGTGGTGTCTCTTGCACTGGAACTTGCTTGCTCTTGCATGGAGCTTGGTTTCAGTGTAGGTATGGAAATTTTTTGGTGGGCTCTTGTCTATTAATTTTCCCTGGAGTCAGGAGTTCTTTGATGTTCTAAAGTTCTGGAGTTGAGCCTCCTGACTCTGGGTTTCAGTCCCCCTTTGTACAGTAGCCTCAAGACTTCTCCATCCACACAGCAAAGAAAATAAAATTTCTAGGTTTTATAAGAACTCCAGGTACCGAAATCCTAATCTACATACACATTGAACATTTTACATTTGATAAAATCACACATTATGGAAGCTAGTTTCAAAACCAAAATAAAAATAATGTTTCTTATCTCCATGCAAGGTATCACCTTTTTACTTAAAATTCAATTATTAAGAAAGAAAACAGTAAATGTAGTATTAAAGGGAAGAGAATAAATATTTTAAGTTATGAAACTAGTAAGATTTCTATGGAAGGCTAAATGTTCACAGTAACGTAAAATCTGATTCCATTACCATGTATAATATCTCAAAGTGGAACACTGTGAACATCACCAAATAGTTTACTTGCTACCAAGGAGGAGGACACTCCTGGCTTAGCACTTCACATAACAATACCTGTCCACTGAATTTATAAGAGGAGAGGTATAATAAATGTGTTAGGAATGTGTTCTTCACCTCAGGTTCTAATATTTCTAATAGGCTCTGATAAACAGTAACATAATATTAATTGCCACATAGCAATGCAGAGCCCAGATGCCCTCTGGTGAGCATCACAGGAGCCAGTCTGCAGCTGCACTTCCTGCTTCCAAAGGTCTCTGCTCCCATTATATCATCTGCCAACCAGAGACATGGTATACCCTCTCTGTTCATCTCTTAAAAGAATCGTTCTTCTTTAAAGAAAACTTTTCCTATTTCAGACTCAAATGTTTTCATTCATTTATCAATAAATGCTGAATTCTAGTATGCCTTCTCATTACTGTGAATAGATTATTTAAGCCTTATTTTAGAAACTGGAATTTTTTAACCAGTTTTATCATTTCCAATCAAACTGATTATAAACTGCTTGAGACCAGTACATAAGTAAAATGTCTTTATTTTAATCATAATGCCTAATAGCCTCTGGATGAATTAATTCAATATTTATGTACTGATTTTCTTTTTAATTTGTCCCAAAGTTTCATAAAGAAAGTTAAAATGACTTTAAACCTTGTTCGACAATACTGATGATTACTTAAAAGAAAACAAATGTCAAGAATGTTCCTCTTCTATCCAATTAAAATATTCAATTCCTAAAGAACTCAGTTCAAAGAAAGGCCTTATAAAATGTTTCAGACATAGAGAACCGATTTGTGGCTTCCAAGGGAGAGTGATGGACTTGAAATTTGAGATTAGCAGACACAGACTACTACATATAGGATGGTTAAACAACAAGGTCCTACTGTATACAGCACAGCACAGGGAACTACGTTCAGTATCCTGTTAAGAAACCACATGGAAAATAATATGAAAAATCATGTATATACATGTATAGTTGAATCATTTTGCTATGCAGCAAAAATTAACAGAACATTGTAAATCAACTATACTTCAAAAAATTTTAGAAAAGAAAATAAAAATTAAAAATATTCCAGTTACCCTTTATCTTCTCCTAGTTGGTATGTTGATAATTTTAATCTGAATATCAGGCCTGTACTTAAGGTGTGAAATAAAAACAAACCAAAAAGTGTATATAAAATACAATCATAACTATAAAAAGGACAAATTATACTATAAAGCTACCACAATGGCACATATAAACATTTTCAGTACAGGTTCCAAGTAGCAAGACTATCTTCATGTTTTAACTAGAGGAGGCTTTTTGCTTAATGTATGCTTACACATGAATTATACAACATTTATGCACATTCATACAAAATAATGGACACCAAAAAATATGAAATCTTTACTGTTTTTCTCCTCTTGCCCCTCTGCTGGAAAGAGCTGGTTGAACCCATATGGGTTCAAAGTACCCCTGAGAGAAATTTCTGGGGGGATCAGAAAACTTATTAAGGTAATATATCTCTCATTACTCTTATTAAGATAATATATCTCATTACTTTGCCAACAAAGGTCCATCTAGTCAAAACTATGGTTTTTCCAGTAGTCATGTATAGATGTGAGAGTTGGACTATAAAGTAAGCTGAGCACCGAAGAATTGATGCTTTTGAACTGTAGTGTTGGAGAAACCTCTTGAGAGTCCTTTGGACTGCAAGGAGAACAAACCAGTCAATCCTAAAGGAAATCAGTCCTGAATATTCATTGGAAGCACTAATGCTGAAGCTGAAACGTTAATACTTTGGGCACCTGATGCGAAGAACTGACTCATTTGAAAAGACCCTGATGCTGGGAAAGATTGAAGGTGGGAGGAGAACGGGATGACAGAGGATGAGATGATTGGATGGCATTACCGACTGAATGGATATGAGTCTGAGTAAACTCCAGGAATTGGTGATGGATGGGGAGGCCTGGCATGCTGCAGTCCATGGGTTTGCAAAGAGTCAAACACGACTCAGTGACTGAACTGATCTGAATATATCTCTCTTTTCATTCTGTCTCTGTTTTTTTCTCCCTTTCAAATAAAGCTGCAGGGTGTACAACTTGAAAACTGCTTGACACTCAGGTTCCATTTGATTTAAAAAATTACCTATAATGTGGATAAATAAAATTGACTCACCAAAGAAGGAAAAGGAAGAAGAGGAGAAAGAGAAAATTCTATTATCACCTTAATATATTTTCAATAATTCTAACAAGCTATCTTGTGACAATTTATAATTATTCTCCTTTGTGTTATTGGAGTACATATTTTCATCTCATCTTGATACCCAAATATCTTTCACCTTTCCTTAAATGATTTTAAATGACTTTGAATGTTAGACTTATAAACTACTACAATTAGCAGTATTTTTTGAAATAGTAAAACTTTGCTCTTTTCTGGTATAACTGTGGGCACACACATCACCCTGGAACCCGATGACCAAGGACTCTGTGTGGAGCATCCCCCTGTCAGATAGCAGCCATGCAGAACAGCACAGGTAAAAAAGCCCAACCCTCAACACAGGCTGGAAACACTGACCCAGTGTTTCCATAACTGTCACAGAAACACATACCTTGGAGCTAAGAGGTGCAAGAGGAACCCAAACATGGTGTTTCTTCCTTGCATAAGGGTGAGAAAATAAAACCAATGTGGCAAATCTATTACACTATAACTTGCACAGTTTTGTTCCAGTTGTCAATCAGGCATTTGATGTTCTCCTATCTTTGAGGAGTGTGGGCTTGGACTCATAGTGTTGGCTCTTCACCAGCTCCAGGATGATAGACAGACACAATTTGTAACCTTTCTGAACTGTGTCTAGTCAATCATTCTGCAAATATGTGCATGCTTAGCATATGCCAAGTACTTTTTCAGATACAGTGAACCACAGCAAGAAAGAATTCTGCAGTCATAGAATTTACAGTGCATAAAAGAAGACAACATGGCAGTAAGAATAGACATAAGTTAATGATTTAAGTTTGTGACAAATGTTTTCAAAGAAAAGATGGTAATGGGACAGAGAGGATCAGGCAGAAGACTCCCTGATTTAAGCTGGTGTGGACAGTCACTCAGAGCTGAGGCAAGGGTGAGGACATGTGGTCAGTCATGCAGAGCTCTGGGGGTCATGCTTCCACAGGAAAGTAAATGTTACAAAGGTTCTAAGATAGGAAAGAACCAACAGTTGCAGAAGGAAGAGAAAAGAAATCAGTGCTACTGTACAATCATGAGCCGTGGAATGAACATGGTGTGAAGTCATATGAGAACAGGACAAGGGCAGAGAAGCCTTGACTTAAATATTGCACTCTTTTCCAGAGCTATGTGCCCTGAGGCTTCTGAAAGTGGCTGGATTACAGAGGGACCATGAAAGAACAGTAAGGATACCACCATAAAATTATTGTTAAATTGATGATGTGTGTAGTAAAGTGTTACAAACCACATGGCATATTGTAAGTCCAAAATTAATGTTAGAGACAAAAAAGCTATTGTCAGGACTTCACTGCCAATCCAGTAGTTAGGACTCAGGACTTTAATTGCCCCATAGGGGCTGAAACTCAATCCTTGGTCATGAAACTAAGATCCTACAAACTGTGTGGCATGGCCCCCAAAAAAATTCATTGTCAATTTCTTCACAAATTCTCAAATCTGCATAGGGAGTCATAACATAATCCTGAGCTTCAAAGTGAAGGTCAACTCCACTCAGGTCCATGAATTACCTCACAGGTGATTTTATAAAATAAGAAAAATAAACAGGCAATTTCCAGAAGACAAGCGGATCATCTTCAAGTTCTCTCATACATCAGTTACTGGAAACTAATGGAGGATGTTCTCATAGAAATGATTAATGCTAACTATTTTCAAGGTAGCTCTAAGAATTCTATTTAATGTATCATGTGTTAATACTACCAGCCTATAGTTTTGATGTGGGAGTCAGAAGTTCCTTGATATATAAGAGGAAAATACAGTGAAGGCCACCATGTAAGACATTAATAAAGGCTGGTCAATAACCAGACCATCCAGGTAGCCGTTGCAGAATGGGGAGTCAAAATCAGACATTTTAAGCCAAGCTTGTTCTCTTTTAAACCCTAACAACCATGCAACAGGCTATTTGCTCTTATTCTTCATATTTTAAAAAAATATCCTGTAGGAACAGTCATTATTTGTCTGTGAATCCTTATATCAGCCTTTTTTGGAATGTATTCCTATACCCTGGTAAACAGGGCATCCTACTACACTATCCCAGGTAAAACCACCCTACAAACTTTTACATAACAAGGCTAAATTAGTAGACTGAATCTTTAATAAAATCAGGTATTGATACAAATTATAAAACAAACTCCAAGCAAAAACTTTCATCTGAGGGCTGAAGAACCTTAAACTTTGAAAAGCAGCTCCTTGGGGCCCTTCTGGCTGGGTAACCCAAGGAAAACATCTGTTACTGTTTTTCCCAGTTTCTTACCTGCATCTATATTTGAAGAGTTGTATTTTTTTCTCCACAACTGCCAGAGGGACAACAATGCTAACCCAGCAGCAGGGGAAGGGACTGAAGCAGTCATTTTCATGCATTTATGATGCACAAGAGGAGAAAAGATACAGAATGAAAAGATGGAAACACTGGATTCAGATAAACTGAGCAACTGTAGGCTAGTTGTCTATAGTCTTTAATCCTCAGTCTCCCCAAGTAGGGCTAAGACAGTGTTCATCTAACAAGCTGCTGTATAGATGAGGAAAAACCGGGTCACAAGGAGGCGGAGCAGCAGCTACTTCACTAAGTACATCCCGTGTGTCAGGCACTTTACAGCAATGCAGATGGCTCTACCTTCAGAATTACAAGTGTTAGGTCAGATGTAATCTCCATTTTACAGATGAGAAAACAAGATGTTTAGAATGATAAGAAATTTCTCCAAGATTACACAGAGTCTAAGCACTGCCACTGGGATCTGAACACAACATCTGAGTCTCAGTCTCAACGTTAGCCATTAGGTACAGCCTCTTCTCTACTAAGACCACCACAAAGTGCAGCCTGACAAATTCCCATCATCAGCCTTCTTCTCAGGCTACTAGATAGGTTAAGAACATATAAAACACTAGACATGGATCTGCACATAACCAATATTTAATAAGCTAATTGCCTTCTCTGTTCTATAAATACTGTATTATTTGTTTGGATTTACTAAAACCATCAAAAATTAGAATATTTTAAATAAATATGAAAGCAGATTAATTTTACAGAAATGTGAGGCAATTAACCATTTATAATAGAGATTTGAATCATTTATTACTAATTCTTTTTACTTTAATAAATCATATTTATTTTGAAAACTCACTGTGAATATTAAGTTAGTGCCAGAAAACCATAAGAGCAGGTCCACAGTTTTCTTGGTGACAAGCAGACAAATTCTGCATACTCCTTTTCTCCTGACCTGCTCAAGAGTTTCAAACTTCTTATTCAACCCAGTCTTTAACAAGCTTTTTTTTTTTTAACAGTTGAGCCATGTAGCAAGGACTTTGCTTCTTCCCAGAAGCTTAAACTCCCATCTATCTCCTGTCTTTACCTGATTACAAGAAATAGTTTTGTCCTGTAATTCCTGGGACAACCTGGCTTGACCTGAAGCCCAGGGCAGGTCTGACAGTTAGCAATTCATCTACACAAGTGGTGCTACCAGTAGTGGTCCCAGGGAGGCAGCTCAGATCTCCCACGTTTTGTCAGGTTAACCTCTCAGGTAAGGCATCATCCTGGACAGTGCCAGCGTGAGGGGAGAAACACACCTCGGGTAATCAGGTGCAATGTTTCCTTTCACAGAGGCGAGAAGGGGCAAGAAAAAAAAAGCGGATCTTTTTTCAAGGTTCCAGGTTCCAAAGCCCAGCCCAGGAGAGAAGCATTCTCTGCTCTCAAAGTATTCTTAGATATTCAAGTTTTGAGTTGGTACTTTCAACAGGCATAATTCTCTGGCTGTTGAGACACATCCAGCTCATAGAGAATTATGCCTGTTGAAAGTACCAACTCAAAGCTTGAATATCTAAGAATACTTTTCTGATAAAAAAAAAAAAATAGTCACTAGAAAATATAGGAGTTACTAAAAATATAATGAAAATAATCATGGATAATTCCAGAATTTAGAGAGAACTTCTGGTGCACACAGTCCAATATTTATGTCAAGGGCACTCTGGCTATGAAGTCTTTTCCAAGGCAACTCAAAGGGGTTGATATCACACAAGAGAGTCTGTTACATGTTGGTATAGATGAGCAACTGGGCTGCCCAGCTGCCCACAGGAAGACTCTTCAGTGCTTGGTGGGGAACAAGGGTGCACTCTTCAGTGGGTCTGGGGTACAGGCCAAGTGTGGCCTCTCGGGCCTGGGCTCCAATGTCAGTGAGATGTAATCACTGCCACACATTTTGCAAAGATCTGTTTGAGGCTCAAATGATGTAACACTAATATGAACATTAATCTTAAAGACTCAGATGTATGTATATTATGCTTAATTATATATAATTTATGTATACTATGCATATTTACATATATAATGTATATTATTAATAATTTATGCATAATTTGCTTGGTTGTACATTAATTAATAACATTAATCTTAAAGACTCAGATTTATGTATATTATGCTTCTGGATAAAAGGGAAGAATGACTTTCTCATTAAATACAATTATTGATCCCATAATCCAAATCTGATTGTCAGAGAAGCCTGAGCTAAGCTATGTGTTTAGACTGAATGGGACTCAGGGGCAGTCACTTTCCTATGTCGCAACAGCCAACTTGTATGTCACCTCCAGTGCTTCAGAGAAAATGAAGATGCCACTACACTCTCAAGCAGTTACCTACCCAACCCTTAACCTCTGCTTCTTTTCTCCTGACCAAATGAAAGACATCTGAGCTTTTCATCTGAAATTCCCAGTGATCCCTCCTAAGACTGATATGGTACCTTAGATAAATTTATCAAATTCGGAAGCTATATTCTGCAGGAAAATAACTTAAAGAACAGTTTTACACTCTCTGTGGCAAAACTAATCATGAGGTCCCCTTAATTTTTAGGTCTTAGCATTTCCATTTCTACTGCTCTATCACCTTTATTTTGATTATATTGAATCAGCATAATACCTAATATATTTTTAAGAACCAAAATTAAGAAATGAGGAAAAGTAATTTAGTGACAATTCATAACAGAGCTAGTGTAGTTTTGTTTTCCTGTATCCTGTTTTAAGGACTTTATTTCCTTTTCTCACAGCCAGAGTTCTCTCCTCTTAAAGCCAGATACTGGCAATACATCTACTTCTAGGTTAGAAAACAAAAACATTTGCTCTTATTAGTCCATATTGCTAGCTTTTCATGAGAAACACAGAAGAGGTCTCAAATCAATGTACTAAAGTTGTTTAAGTAGATTTAAGCAAATTGATAATTTTCCTATTTATTTAAGACCTAAAATTGCTCCTTTACACAAGCTGGAATCAAGATTTCCAGGAGACATATCGATAACCTCAGATATGCAGATGACAACCACCCTCATGGAAGAAATCGAAGAAGAACTAAAAAGCCTCTTGCTGAAAGTGAAAGAGGACAGTGAAATGTTGGCCTAAACCTCAACATTCAGAAAACTAAGATCATAGCATCTGGTCCCATCACTTTATGGGAAATAGATGGGGAAACAGTAGAAAGAGTGACAGACTTTATTTTTTTGGGCTCCAAAATCACTGCAGATAGTGACTGCAGCCATGAAATTAAAAGACACTTGCTTCTTGGAAGAAAAGCTATGACCAATCTAGACAGCATATTAAAAAACAGAGACATTACTTTTCCAACAAAAGTCCATCTAGTCAAAGCTATCGGTTTTCCAGTAGTCATGTATAGATGTGAGAGCTGGACTATAAAGAAAGCTGAGCACTGAAGAATTGATACTTTTGAACTGTGGTGTTGGAGAAGACTCTTGAGAGTCCCTTGTACTGCAAGGAGATCCAAACAATCCATCCTAAAGGAAATTAGTTCTGAATATTCATTGGAAGGACTGATTCTGAAGCTGAAACTCCAACACTTTGGCCACCTGTTGTGAAGAACTGACTTGAAAAGTCCCTGATGCTGGGAAAGACTAAAAGCAGGAAAAGGGGATGACAGAGGATGAGATGGTTGAATGGCATCACTGACTCTATGGATATGAGCTTGAGTAAGCTCCAAGAGTTGGTGATGGACAGGGAAACCCGGCGTGCCACCATCCATCGGGTTGCAGAGTCACACACGACTGAGTGATTGAACTGTCCGATTAAAAGGATAAATGCTTAACTAATTATGGCATAAATTTCTTCATGACTTTGTCCCTAACAGCTTCTCTGGTCTCACCTGTTCCATATGTGCCTCTATGCTCCAGTTCCATGGACCTGCTTACCAGTTCTGAGTCAGAAGATCAGAATTAGCAACAACAGCAGTTTTCCATTTTGATAGAAACACATTTGTCTCAACAAGTCACAACTAGTTAGGCACCCAACTTTACAGTTTGAGCAATGTGCTACTAAAATCATAACAGAAGTCACTACAGACAGTGACTTACAACTAAGTACATACAAGTATGTTTTACACAGTGCTACTAAAGCAGCTAAAAGGAAGGAGGACTTGGGAGAAGAAAGATGAGCCACTTTCCATTCACTGCAGAGTTAGACAGCAAGAGTTCTTAAAGCAGAAAGCAAGCAATGTCCTTTGTTACAATTTTAAATAAATCAGATGAGATTATAAGAAATAACATTTTAAAATCATATATTACCCAATGTACCACAAGCAATTGGGTAATAGCATATGAATTTCTGGATTTAGTATTTTAATCCAATAAATATTAATTCTAAGTTCTTTGTTCCTATCTTAAACATAGAGTATTAAATAGCTAGTAAATTAGGTAGCAATTCTGAAAGCATTATGTAGCAGCAATGAGATTTTTCTCTACCCCCAAAGAGCCAAAACAATCTTAACAAAGCTGAAGGTACCATACTCTCTGACTTCCAAGTATACTACAAAGCTACAGTAATCAAAAGAGTATAATACTGGCACAGCAAGTGACATAGAACAATGGTACAGAATAGAGAGACCAGAAATGAACCCACACTAAAATGGTCAAGCAATCTACAACAAAGGAGGCAAGAATACATGATGGAAAAGGCAGCCTCTTCCACAAATAGCGTTGAAAAAACTGGACAACTACATGCAAAAGAATCAAACTACATGCAAAAGAATCAACCTAGACTTTTCTCCCACATCATGCACACAAATGAACTCAAAATGCATTAAAGACTTAAATGTAAAATCTGAAAGTATAAACACATAGGCAATACACACAGTCTTAGCAATTTTTTTTTTTTTGTCTCTGTCTCCTCAAGTAAACTGTGTCCAAATCTTTAAGACTCCATGGACTGTAGCCTACTAGACTACTCTGTCCAAGGGATTTCCCAGACAAGAAAACTGGAGTGAATTTCCACTTCCTTCTCCAGGGTGTCTTCCATACCCAGGGATAGAATCCGGTTCCCTGCACTGGATGGCAGATTCTTAACCACTGAACCATTAGGCTTCCCCAGTAGCACTAGTTGTAAAGAACCTGCTTGCTAATGCAGAAGTTGTAAGAGACATGAGTTTGATCCCTGGGTCAGGAAGATCCTCTAGAGGAAGGCATGTAAACCCACTCCAGTATTCTTGCCTGGAGTATACCCAAGGACACAGGAGCCTGAAAGGCTACAGTCCATAGGGTCACAGAGTTGGACACAACTGAAGCAACAGCATACACGCTCCTCGGGTAAAGGATTTTTGCGAAGAAGATATATACACGGCCTATAGGCACATGAAAAGATGCTCAGCATCACTATTCATCAGGTAAATGCAAATCAAAACCACCATGAGATATCACCTAACACTTTTCAGAATGAAAGTGAAAGTCAGTCACTCAGTCATGTCCACTCTTTGCCTGCCATTTCCTCTGTCCACAGAATTCTCCAGGCAAGAATACTAGAGTGGGTTGCCATTCCCTTTTCCAGGGAAAATTCCCAAATGCAGGGTCCAAACCCAGGTCTCCTGCATTGGTGGCAGATTCTTTACCATCTGAGCTACCAGGGAAGCCCCCTTTCAGCATGGCCACAATCGAAAAGTCTACAGATAACCAGATAGCAAACATTGATAAGGATAAACAGAAAAGAGAACCCTTGTGCACTACTGATCAGAATGTAATTGGTGCAATCACTGTGGAAAACAGTATGGAGGGTCTTCAAAAATAAAAGCAGAACTACCATATGTTCCAGAAATTCTACTCCTGGTTACTTACCTGAAAAAATTAAAAGCACTCATTTGAAAGGATATATGGAACTCTATGTTCATAGTGGCATTATTTACAATAGCCAAAATAGGGAAACAGCATAAGTTTCCATCAAGAGATGAATGGATAAAGAAGATGTGACATAAATATGTGATGGAATATTATTGATTCATAAAAATATGTAATTTTTCCATTTGGGACAACATGGATGGACCTAGAGAATATTATGCCATGGGAAACAAGTTCAAAGACAATTACTGTATGATTTTATCGACATGTAGAATCTAAAAACAAACAAATGAAAAACCAAACAAACATAACAAAACAGAAACAAGGCATAGACACACAGAGCAAAGAAGTATCTGCCAGTGGGAAGGAAATGGGGAAAGGAGAGATAGATAAGGGAGATTAAGAGACACAAACTTTAACTTACAAAATATAAATGAGTCACAGGTAGGAAATGTAAAAAGTGGGAAATATAGTCAATAATTACTTAACACCTTTGTATTGGTGACAGATGGAAATTAGACTTACCTTGGTGATCATGTTGAAACACACAGAAATATCAAATCACTGTGCTTTGTAACAGAAGTTTGCAGGTCAATTATACTTCAAACACAAATAAACAAGATCATAGAAAAAAGAGATCAATTTTGTGGTTATCACAAGTATGGGGGAGGGATAGAAGGAACTGGATGAAGCTGGTCAAAATTATAAAATAAATACTAGAGATTTAATACACAACATGATACATATAAGCAACACAACTGTATGTTATGTATGAAAGTTGTTAAAAAGTTGTACACCCGTGGCCGATTCATGTCAATGTATGGCAAAACCAATACAGTATTTGTAAAGCAAAATAAAGTAAAAATTAAAATTAAAAAAAAATAAAGAAAATGAAAAAAAAAAGTAAATCCAAAGAGTTCTCATAACAATAACAAAAATTTTTATCTAACTTTGTATTAATGTGAGATGATGAATGTGCACTAAACTTATTGTGATAATCATTTCATGATATATATGAGTCAAACCATTATGCTATACATCTTAAACTTACACAGTGCTGAATATTAATTATATTAAAACAAAACTGGAAGAAAAGAGAGATCAAACTTTGACTATGTGCATAAACATAAAAATCATATGAAAGAAACTTGTTAAAGAAAAATAAAATAAAAATTAAAATTAAAAAAAAATAAAGAAAATGAAAAAAAAAAGTAAATCCAAAGAGTTCTCATAACAATAACAAAAATTTTTATCTAACTTTGTATTAATGTGAGATGATGAATGTGCACTAAACTTATTGTGATAATCATTTCATGATATATATGAGTCAAACCATTATGCTATACATCTTAAACTTACACAGTGCTGAATATTAATTATATTAAAACAAAACTGGAAGAAAAGAGAGATCAAACTTTGACTATGTGCATAAACATAAAAATCATATGAAAGAAACTTGATATTCATACAGTACCATACACAGCATTTGCCAAGAAAATTCAAAGAAAGGATTCATTAGTAACATAATTTTATATTTGCATCTTGTGGTAAGTTTGTTTTGTTTAACTTAATTTTAAAAAGCACATTAACTGATATGAAATTTCCATAGGAAAAAAGCTAATCTACTGTCTATTGCAATTTTATAACATTTCTTACAAATGTGTAATTAAGCACAAAATGTGGAATGCCTTTTATGCTTAAAAATGCAGAATATATTTTAGTATTTTTACAGTTTAGAAGGCTGTTATAATATCAACTCATTTTTTTCATTAAACAAATTATCAACTATATTTATTAAAAATATTTTAAAAAATAAGAATTGCTACATTTTGTCTCAACCATACTCATACTTGACTCAAGGTCCATTACAGTGAAAAGTGAAAGTCACTCAGTCGAGTCCGACTCTTTGCGACCCCATGGACTATACAGTTCATACAATTCTCCAAGCCAGAATACTGGAGTGGATAGCCTTTCCCTTCTCCAGGGGATCTTCCCAATCCAGGGATTGAACCCAGATTTCATACAGGTGGATTCTTTACCATCTGAGTCACAGGGAAGCCCAAGAATACTGGAGTGGGTAGCCTATCCCTTCTCCAGTGCATCTTCCTGGCCCAGGAATCAAACCGGGGTCTCCTGCATTGCAGGCAGATTCTTTACCAACTGAGCTATCAGAGAATAGAAATTTTCACTATTCATTCCCTTCATCAGATTCTCCATGACTCAAAGAAATACATCCAAAACTTTTTGATTCTAAGCACTCTAATATTGATATTATATTCATTTCAAAATAAAACTTATTTGCTTGCATAGAGAATCTCAAATTCAATGTGCTGGCTTTCTGAAGCACACACAGGGCATGGACAATCCAGTGGACCACAGGCTGGCTCTTCTACTCTTTACCTCAGCCTTCATCCTCTTATAGTTTTACAGATCTTTCTGTAAGCACTCAACCAGAACTGTTCACAGTTTCGAGTTACCTTATTCTCCTTGTGAAATGTGACAGTGGATTAGATTTGCATTTGTTCAGACTCTCTGTGACAGCAGAGTTTTACAGCCATGTCATTGCAATCTCACTGAATAGTCTTTGTCTTTCCTTCCCCCTTTTCCCTTCTTTTTGAAATCTAACAAATTTAAACTTACTTTCCTTATTATCCAATTTATAGAGACTATATTTTTATTACTCCTTATTAGAATCAAAGGCTTCCCAGAGGGTGCTAGTGGTAAAGGATCTGCCTGCCAATGCAGAAGACACAAGAGACGCAGGTCCGATCCCTGGCAGGAAGATCCTCTGGAAGAGGAAATGGCAGCCTACTTCAGTATTTGTGCCCAGGAAATTCCATGGACAGAGGAGCCTGTTGCCTATAGCCCATAGGGTCACAAAGAGTCAGACATGACTGAGCGATTCAGCACTTTATAATCAAAATAAATTAAAAAAAAAAAAAAAGAATCAGTGAGTCTATAAGCTGAAAAGGAGCTCAAAGATTTACTGACATTCAAGGTTGAACTGTCTGTCCAGAAAACCCCACTAATGTAATTTTGCATGACTAACACTGAAAAACAAGTCTCAGATCTCTATTTCCTACATACTAAAATCCATCAGATCAACAATTTCAAAAGTAGGCAAAATGAAAATAAATCCTAAAGCACAATAGATCCAGAAAATTTATATTTTGGTTAATGTCAGTAATGTAAAGAATTTCTTATAATAAGTTGGGGTTCACAAATTTTCAGAGAACTAGTAAACTGAAAGTTTCATTAATACTTAAAACACTGTTGGGGCTTCCCAGATGATGCTAGTGGTAAAGAACCTGCCTGCCAATGCAGGAGACATAAGAGATGCAAGTTCAATCTCTGGGTTGGGAAGATACCCTGGAGAAGGAAATGGCAACCCACTCCAGTATTCTTGCCTGGAGAGTCCCATGGACAGAGGAGCCTGGCGGGCTATTGTGCATATGGTTGCACAGAGTCAGACACAACTAAGCGACTCAGCACACAAAACATTAAGTAAACTAAGAGAATAGGAATTCCACAACGCTTTTGTGGTGCAACATACAACACAACATTATTTAGACAAAAAATGAATTTATTTGTTGATCCGCCCACACAGTAGGTCATTAAATGACCAGAGGTTAAAGATAAAACAAAACCCTGGAAAAGATATCTCCTGCACTACCCTTGCTAAACAAACAGCTATCTCCTCTCAAATATAAGCCAATTTTCTTTTGTTATTTAGCTTCTATTGTGATGGGCAGAAATGACAGAATTCCTCTAACAAGAATGTGTGTGTACCTCTCCTACAAGCCATGCATGTATTTGCGTATGTAGACATTTTTTGTCATGTCATTAGTAATTAAAAGTGCTGTGCTGTGCTTACTCACGCAGTCATGTCTGACACTTCCAAATTTACCATGTGAAAAAGATATAGGATTTTTTTTTTAATAAGAAAGTTAACTGATGAAGATTTAAGAAAGTGAATTAGCTAAATGCTATATTTTCAATTACAATTAGTTTAACCAACCTGAAATTCTATGAGTATTACAATAGGAAACAAGAGAACTTGTTTCACAAAGTTCTTTTCATATTTTCTTCTTCAATTAGGAACATCTATTCCCCTGCTCACTGTAGGCTTTCTGTTCCCTCAGCAAACAGAAAGGCAGCATGTGGCAACAGGCCTTTTGAAACCAAAAGAAAAGACTGTCACTCCCAGACTATCAGCTCTTTCCTTTTTGAATACAAACATCTGAAGTAATTCATGCAGTTTTTACTAAAAGGCACCTTGTATAACCTTGTAAGTGGTGATTTGTCATGTGGCAGGCTGTTATCAGGCAGCTACAATATTTTGCCTCAGTTCAAATAAAGACCAACAATATTCTAAACTTCACACAGAAACATTACAGGGGAGGGATTCACCAGACTTAGTTCATTTTTATCCAGTCTTGTAGGTGGGCAGAAGGAAGTTGGGTAAAGAAACTATCTTCCTCCCTATTTAGCTGACTCTTTTGTGACTCACAAGTGACTATGGCACTTTCTGTCTGTCCTATACAGACCACACAAGGACTAAAATGACCTACATTACATCATGCTATACACTGCATACCTGCCCAGCTTCTAAAGCCAGGATCTATACAGTCCAATTCAGTTCAGTTGCTCAGTTGTGTCCAACTCTTTGTGACCCTATGGCTTCCCTGTCCATCACCAACCCCTGAAACTTGCTCAAATTCATATCCATAGATTCAGTGATGCCATCCAACCATCTCATCCTCTGTCGACCCCTTCTCATCCCACCTTCAATCTCTCCCAGCATCAGGGCCTTTTCCAATGAGTCAGTTCTTTGCATCAGGTGGCCAAAGTACTGGAGTTTCAGCTTCAGCATCAGTCCTTCCAATGAATATTCAGGACTGATTTCCTTTAGGATTGACTGGTTGGATCTCCCTGCAGTCCAAGAGTCTTCTCAGATGAAAGGGACCACAGATGAAAGGGATCAGTTCTTTGGCACTCAGGTTTCTTTATAGTCCAACTCTCACCTCTATACATGACTACTGGAAAAACCATAACTTTGACTAGACGGACCTTTGTTGGCAAAGTAATGTCTCTGCTTTTTAATATGCTATCTAGGTTGGTCATAGTTTTTCTTCCAAGGAACAAGCGTCTTTTAATTTCATGGCTGCATTAACCATGGCAGATTCACCATCTGCAGTGATTTTGGAGCCCCCAAAATTAAAGTTTCTCACTGTTTCCATTGTTTCCCCATCTATTTGCCATGAAGTGATGGGACTGGATGCGATGATCTTATTTTTCTGAATGTTGGGTTTTAAGCCACCTTTTTCACTCTCCTCTTTCACTTTCATCAAGAGCCTATTTAGTTCTTCACTTTCTGCCATGAGAGTGGTGTCATCTGCATATCTGAGGCTACTGATATAATAACCTATACAGTCCTTGCCTAAAGGCTGTCACTGGCAGATAGAGCCTGCTTTTTGCTCCTAAGTTACATGTTACAGTGGTTGTGTTACAGTGGTGCCCCACATTTCCCTGTGTGATTAAACGTCGGTTACCTACACTAGTAACTTGACTGTTAAAAAAAAAAAAAAAAAAAACTTCCGGTGGCTGCTTTTCCTCCATGTCTAACGTCCCCATTTCTCAAGATCACTTTCAAAATAAATTAACTGCATGCTCATATTTGATTCCAGGTCTACTTCTGGAAAAAATTCTAAGATATTATGCACCTCTTGTTTGAACTTAAAGTCACTGCAAATGAAGAGGGCAAATCTGAAATACCTGCTTATCCTAACATATCATCACCAATGAAGATTCAGCAGAGAACAGGAAAATCTAATATCTGTTTTCTTTTTCTGCTTACCCATCACCTAGGATTAATAGGGTTTGAAAGGAAAACATTCTAAATAATGATGTATACTTACATAGGCATTTTCAATTTAAACATAATTATAACTAGACTCAACCATTCAAACAAACAAATAAAATGCCATCTCTTTAATGATTATCAAATTTGCTTTGGCCTTTCAGTGCTGGCAATTAGTGCCAGAACAAGTAAGTTTCTACATTCAAATCCTCATCTCAAGGTCTCCTTTTAGAGGAACACAAACTAAACATTACACAAGATTGCTACTATCCTAAGACCAGTTCTGTTCTCTCTGAAAGTTTTTTGGTTTCAAATAACATAAAACAATTGGAAACCACCTTAAATAATTATCAGAAAGTGTGTATCTTGGAAAAATCCTGGAGCTTCTCCAGGAACCAAGGTTAGCTGGGACCCTGGATAGACCTCCTTGGAATGGCCTCAGTCTGTGTATCTGTTCTGCTCTATCTGACTTAGAACTCCAGAGTTTACTTTTCTCTTGTATTAGGAACCAACCAAATCAGATGGCTTTGTCTCTCCTTTAACACCAATTTCTCACCAGAAGCAGTCAGGTGGCTGCTCTGAGCCCTTTGATGGCAGCCAAGTGGACGAGTGTCAGTAATTCAGTGCCTTGAAGAAGAGGTCGGGGTTTTAAGAGAATATGAGTCAAACAAACAGAAAATACTGTGAAACATCAATTATATGATATCAGTTATCAAGGACTAGAAAGTGAGTTGCATCTAAAAAAGGTTGTACTTGGTTTTTCATTTCTAATTGGAAGTGGTCAAAATGAGCTACTGATGGTAAACATCAGACACTTCAGACTTTCCTTGTTCATCCAATGTAGAACTTAAACTAATACTGTGAAAGTCTGATTATATATATAATACATTTTCTTTCAGGGATTTAAACATATCTATGAACTACTATTTAACAAAAATCATACGCTAACATTTCATGTTTAGACAAATTTCAAAAGCAAATCTCAAATCTAAACTGTACAAAAAAGATCCTAATGAACCAGATAACTATGATGGGTGTGGTCAGTCACCCACAGCAGACATTCTGGAGTGTGAAGTCAAATGTGCTTTAGTGAGCAATGCTGTTAATAAAGCTAGTGGATGTGATGGAATTCCAGTAGAGCTATTCAAAACCCTAAAGGACGATGCTATCAAAGTGCTGCACATCTAGAAGACATGGCAGTGGCCACAGGACTGGAAAAGGTCAATCCTCATCCCAATTGCCAAGAAGGGCAGTACGAGAGAATGTTCTAACCATTGGACAGTTGCTCTTATTTCCCACACTAGTAAGGTCATGCTTAAAATCTTTCATGCTAGGCTTCAGAATTACTTGAACCAAGAACTTCCAGACATCAAAACTGGGTTTAGAAAAGGCAGAGGAACCAGAGATCAAATTGCCAACATTTGCTGGATCACAGAGAAAGCAAGGGAATTCCAGAACAACATTTATAACAGACATAAATGTTGACTATACTTACATTGACTATACTAAGGTCTTTGACTGTGTGGATCGTAACAAACTGTGGAAAGCTCTTAAAGATATGGGGATACCAGACCATCTTACCTGTCTCCAGAGAAACCTGTATGCATGTCAAGAAGCAAGTTAGAACTCTGTATAGAACAACTGATTGGTTAAGACTGAGAAAGTATGACAGGGCTGTTGGTTCTCACCATGATTTAATCTATACGCTGAGAACATCATGAGAAATGCTGGATTGGATTAGTTACAAGCTGGAATTAAGATAGGCAGGAGAAACATCAACAAACTCAGAAGCTGAAGTTCCAGTATTTTGGTCACCTGTTGTGAACAGCTGACTCACTGGAAAAGCCCCTGGTGCTGAGAGAGATAGAGAGCAGAAGAGGGTGTCAGAGGATGAGATGGGTGGATGGCATCACCAATGCAATGGACATGAACTTGGGCAAACTTTGGGAGATGGTGAGGAACAGGGAGGCCTGGCATGCTGCAGTCCATGGGGTTGCAAAGAGTCCGATATGATTGTATGACTAAACGACAACAACAAATGAATTAGTAGTTAACTTAAATCATACACTAACATTTCATGTTTAGACAAATTTCAAAAGCAGTTTTCTTTTACGGTAACATAAAGAATTACCCACTCCAGTGTTCTTGCCTGGAGAATCCCAGGGACGGGGGAGCCTGTTGGGCTGCCGTCTATGGGGTCGCACAGAGTCGGACACGACTGAAGCGACTTAGCAGCAGCAGCAGCAGCAGCAACATAAAGAATTATTGTCCAATACTATGAAATTTTTAAAATATAAGATAAAGTGGACATTCATAAATTTTCTAATCCTAACTTTCATTTCCAAGGAATTATCAATACATATCTTTTGAGAAAAGCAAAACAGCCATTTTTCTTTTTTGCAACTTTTTATCAGAGATTTTTAAAATATTTCCATAGAAAGAGATTTCAGTACTTCACAAGGTCGTCTCACTTGATGACATCTGAATTCTTTTTTTTTCTTGTTCAAATCCAAGCAGAAAATGTCCATTGTATCTCTAACTTCTAAAATGTAGAACCAATTGCCTTCCCCTGTGTAAACACATTCTCCCAGGAATTACCTTGTCAGAATACAGCACTGATGTACTATTTCAGTCTGGATCATTATTAAATCTCTTTTTTGGCTGTTAGTATTGACATGATAGGTACCTAGGTGTTTACAAAATCATAGTGGTATGGTATCTGTGCTTTAGGGATTAATCTAAAGTCATCAGTCGCTTATGCCTTTAGGAAATTTCTAAAACTATGCCACATTTCAGGGTGACAGTGATGCTGGCTCTTAATATGCCACAGCAGATCAAGAGGTAATGGGCCATCACTGTGGGTGGAGATGCAGGTCATACTTTTTTGTTTGTAGGTATATCTATTTCACCCAGGGCAGGTTTCTCAATTCTGTACAGTGTACTGTTTCCATACATACATTTTTAACCTGCAAAGATAGAAAAATCACGTAACCAATACTATGAAATTTTTAAAATATAAGATATGGTCTTATATTTTATAAGATATTATAATATAGTATCATATTTTATAAGATAAAATATAAAATAAAATTATATGGTCTTTTTAAAAATTAAATGTCTAATGCATATACTTTGCTTGCTTCTGTGTGATACTAGAACCTACTTTGCTACTGAGGATAGTGCAGTTGTTCAGGTTTAATAAGACTTCACTACTGCTGAGTAGCAACAAACACCTTACTTTATTGAATGTTATCCTTGTCAGAGTCAGTAAACTTCAAGGCCTCTGGGATGGCTAGTCTCCTCCTCAATTAAAGTAAGAAAAGTGTATCCATGTGTCCTTAAAGGATTATGTTCTAAATTCTGAGGACATGGAAAAAGTTTCATATAGCTATATATAATTTTAAAGCACAGTCTACACATATCATGCTTAATAAATTTAAGGCAGTCATGATTCCCTTTTGTATTAAAACAGATACATTGATGGTCAATATTGTAGACATTTCACATATACTTAGACACTAAGTATCTTACATGTATCCCAATGTTCATCACAGCACTGTTTATAATAGCCAGGACATGGAAGCAACCTAGATGTCCATCAGCAGACGAATGGATACGAAAGCTGTGGTACATCTACACAATGGAGCATTACTCAGCCATTGAAAAGAATACATTAGAATCAGTTCTAATGAGGTGGATGAAACTGGAGCCTATTATACAGAGTGAAGTAAGACAGAAAGAAAAACACCAATATAGTATACTAACGCACATATATGGAATTTAGAAAGATGGTAACAATAACTCTGTATGTGAGACAGTAAAAGAGAAACAGATGTATAGAACAGTCTTTTGGACTCTGTGGGAGAGGGAGAGGGTGGGATGATTTGGGAGAATGGCATTGAAACATGTATAATATCATGTATGATAAGAATCACCAGTCTAGGTTCGATGCGTGATACAGGATGCTTGGGGCTGGTGCACTGGGATGACCCAGAGGGGTGGTACAGGGAGGGGGGTGGGAGGGGGGTTCAGGATAGGGAACACGTGTAAACCCATGCCAGATTCATGTTGATGTATGGCAAAACCAATACAATATTGTAAAGCAATTAACCTCCAATTAAAATAAATAAATTTATATTAGAAAAGTATAAAAAACATAGATCTTTATTTTTCCATACTTTATATGCTTAAACACTATATGTTCATCATGTTCATACTATATCTTTTAATACATTAAACATGATAATGAACAAAGGAAATCCTTTCAGTAAGTGATACTGTATATTTAAATTTTGGATGCTTGGGGCTGGTGCACTGAGACGACCCAGAGGGATGGTACGGGGAGGGAGGAGGGAGGGGGATTCAGGATGGGGAACACATGTATACCTGTGGCAGATTCATGTTGATGTATGGCAAAACCAATACAATATTGTAAAGGAATTAACCTCCAATTAAAATAAATAAATTTATATTTAAAAAAAGAACCAACCCTATGTTGAAATTATATACAAAAGTTATCTCTGGATGTGTCATAAACTTATACTTAAAACTAAAACCATAAAATTTCTAGAAAAAATACTGAAAAGATCCTCTGTGACTATGAGGTAGGCAAAGAAGTCCTAGAGAGGACACAACACTAAGTATAAGAAAAAACAAAGGATTATATTCAGAAAAAAAGTAACAACTTGGGCTCTTCAAAAGACCCTCAAGAATTAAAAATTTGTCAACATTCTAGCCAGTTGTTTCAAGAACATGTCCAACAACAGTAATCATCAAGGAACTAAAAATTAAAAGGGGAAGAGGGGGAGGGATAAATTAGGAGTTTGGAATTAATACATACACACTTCTATATATGAACTAGATAACTAACAAGGACCTACTGCATAGCACAGGAAACCATACCCAGTATCTTATAATAACTTGCAATGAAAAATAACCTGAAAAAGAATATATATAATACAGATATATGTGCGTGTGTGTGTCACACTTTGTGTGTCAAACTGAATCACTTTGCTGTATATCAGAAACTAACACAACACTGTAAATCAACTATGTGTGTGAGTGTGTGTGAAAGTCACTTAGTCGTGTCCAACTCTTTGCAATCCCATGGACTATACAGTCCACGGAATTCTCCAGGCCAGAATATTGGAGTGGGGAGCCTTTCCCTTCTCCAGGGGCTCTTTCCATCCCAGGGATCGAACTCAGGTCTCCCACATTGCAGGCAGATTCTATACCAGCTGAACTACAGGGAAGCCCAAACCTCAATAAAAAAAAAAAAAAAAAAAAACACAATTTAAAAATGATTCAAACAAACAAAATATACAATGTTACCACTGAAATACTAGAATAGCTGTTGTTAAAAAGACTGAGAACTTCAAGTGTTGGTAAGCAAGTGGAACAACAAGAGTTTTCATGCAATGTTGGTGAGAGACAAAACAGTGCAATCACTGTAGGAAATTATTTTGCAATCTCAAACAATGTATGTATGTGTGTGTGTGTGTGTGTGTGTGTGTGTGTGTGTATACACACATGGTTAACCTTATTTACATTTTATATATATTTTTAAAATACACACACATTCACACTCTAAGGCCCAGCAATTCTGCTTCATATAAAGAGAATGCATATCTGCATAAATCTAGCACATGAATATTCATAGCAGTCTGTTCATAATAAGCTAACCCTGAAGACAATCCAGATGTCCATGTACAAGATATAGGACTATTAATTTGTGAGATATTGATACAATGGAACATTACTCAGCAAGAAAAAATGAACTACTGACAAATGCAGCAACATGGATAACTTTCAAGGCTATACTGACCTTAAGAAGAAGGAAGAATGAACACTCTTTGAACCTCTGATTCTCTCCTAATCCAACATCTACTTCAGGCACCTACTTTTTCCTCCAAGTGTTCTTATTGACTTGTCTCATGTGACTCTGTTGACCAGTGCCATTTTCTTGATACATTTTCCCCTTGAATTTGTGATTCTACAGTCAATGTAGAAATTTACAGTTTCCATTTTGATCAGTGATCCACAGTGAGCTCAAGATGAGCACGAGAATGTGCTGGACATTTAGATATTTAAAGCTTGTATTAGGAACATTTCTCTACACTAAGTAGCATTACAGTGTGAAAAGATATATATTTTTTGTTTCCAAGGTTTCTGGTTGAAATATTAACTATATAGTAAAGGCTTATTACAGAGTGACATACTCAGGAATTAAAAATGGAAGACATGACCAGGGCATCTAGGAAAGGGTGCAGAGCTTCCAAGCCCTCTGGGAGCACCCCATTCTCCCCAGATCTCCTTGAGCTACGGGTATGGATGCAATCTGAACCCAGTTCCTCTGTGCACTAATACCAAGGTTTCATTACACAGACACAGTTGATTAAATCAGCATGGCCACTGGTAACTGGTTCAACCTCCAGTCCCTCTCCTCAAAAGTCTGTGGGGTAGTAGGGAAGAGAGGGGCCAGAAAGTTCCTATCCTCTAATTACAAGCTGGTTCCCCTGGCAACCAGCCTCTGTCCTTAAGTTTCCTACTTCAAAAAGTCACTTTATTTGTATTACAAAAGATGCCTTTCCAGTGAAGAAGGAATTCATAGGGCCTGGACTCCATCTTAGGCCTGTTCATGCTGATCATGCTCGGCCACCTTTCCAATGGACTCTGAACTCAGTGTCTATGAAAACAACAACAGAAGGATCAGATCCCCTTCAGACAGGGGAACCTTGAAGATCATATCTAGGTTACTCATCGCCTAAGAGAAAACATACACTAATCACCCCTTTCTCCAGACAGGCCACAAATTTTTCTGTATCTATCGGAGTGTAGCCTCGGGTTTATTGATTATTGGCTGCTTGACTGTTTGAGCACATGAGCATATAGCACGTGGATGATGGGGTTATTGGAATTGTATTTTCTTGGTTTATGTAAGTCTCAAGGAATTTGGAGTGGAGGGCTCAGACACGTACACATGGGGTATAAAAGATTTTCACAAACGCTGGTTGGGGTCCTTCGCTAAGAGGAGACTCTGCCTTGGGCCCGCCGGTGTAATAAACTGCACTCCACTATCTGCATTGTCCTTCTGAGTGAGTTTGTTTCCCGGAATGCATGGCTACAACACCAGCTCTTCTCACTTAAGATATTCCACAGTGAATATAGGGGCTCTGGCCAGAAACAGGTAAGATGGCTCTGGCTTTGGCTCTGGCCAGAAACAGGTAAGATGACCAACCATATAAATATATTGATTTATTGTAAATCATAAAAATCACACAAATTCTACCCATTTTTTTACTTTATTTTCTTTTACAATACTATATTGGTTTTGCCATACATCAACATGAATCCACCATGGGTGTACATGAGTTCCCCATCCTGAACCCCCCTCCCACCTCCCTCCCCATACCATCTCTCTGGGTGATCCCAGTGCACCAGCTCCAAGCATCCTGTATCCTGCATCGAACCTAAACTGGTGAATCGTTTCTTACAAGATATTATACATGTTTCAATGCCATTCTCCCAAATCATCCCACTCTCTCCCTCTCCCACAGAGTCCAAAAGTCTGTTCTATACACCTGTGTCTCTTTTGCTGTCTCATATACAGGGTTATCATTACCACCTTTCTAAATTCCATATATATGTGTTAGTATACAGTACTGGTGTTTTTCTTTCTGGCTTACTTCACTCTGTATAATCTACCCATTTTTAAAAATGTTCTTTCTTTCTTTTTTTTTTTTTCTTTTCAGGCTTTGGAAGTGTTTCCTATATCCGTATATCCTTCTCTTAGATTAAAACCCCTCCTTCACTGAATCCCCACCATATCTTACTTGTGATTTACATTTCAGCTAACATGGTCCTCCCACTGAGACTACCCATGATCTCTGTGGGCTTCTAAAGCTTTATCTATTTGCCTTATCACTGCATTTCTCCAATCCTATGGAGATTGTGTATTTAATTAGCTGTAACTCTGTCCTCTATCCCTTGTCCTCCATCTAAGTGTAGGTCTCAGATAGTAATACAGACTACAGGTAATAGCAACAAACTGGCCAAGTCTGTATTGTTTCTCATTTATCACCTGGTTAGTTTTTGCTTCACACACACACACACACACAGTTTGCTCATTTTACTCAAAGAGAAACAATTTGGCTTATTGCACCTCATTCCAAATACTTATCACCTCATCTAATTCCATTAAATGACTCTTAATTATCACAATGATTTTTTCTACCAGATTTTCTTTATAGAGATATGATATAATTGTCAATCTTTTGCTAATTTCAGGATACTAGCTTCTACAGAGTCATGTCTCCTCTTGAAGTCCATTTCAAAACAACTGCATGTAACAGAAATGTCATTTGCCTCAGCCTATCAAATATGTTCCATCGTCACACAATTCTTTGCGCTTTCCTGGTGGCTCACCTGGTAAAGAAACCATCCACAATGTGGGAGACCTGGGTTCAATCCCTGGGTTGGGAAGATACCCTGGAGAAGTGAACAGTTACACACTCCAGCATTCTAGCCCAGAGAATCCCAAGGACTGTATAGACCATGGGGTCGCAAGAGTCAAACACGACTGAGCAACTTTCACTTCACTCACACAATTCCTTAACACACCCCTTTTCCACCAGATCTTGGATGGATAAAAATACAACATCTAGTTTTTGACTTATAGGAAGGAAAACTTAGATTATGTGGACGTATGGATGACACCTAATTCAACACTCACATAAATTTCTCCATTTAAAACATTTACATGCCTAAACAGTCACAACTGAATTCTATTATGTATTCATGCTACTGTTTCCATTTTATAGTCAGATCTTATACAATGAGTGCATTGCTGTATGTGAATCAAATTTCTAAAAAATCAAATTCCTTAAATTTTCTGAAGGAAATTACTTTAAAGGAAAAAAATTCTCTAGTAATAGACATTTAACTCTCCTAAAAGTTTTTAAAGCGAGCTCTTGGTTATTACTTAAACAACTCATATTCTGCAGTATCTTTAACATATCAGTGTTAAATGGTTGCTTTTTGACACATTCACATTAAAACTGGACATTTATGAAATCTTTGACTTCTTACTTTAAAACTCCAAATGAATTATGCTACTCTGAAATCTGCCTCTTTATCTTTCTCATAATATAGGGACAATACCACCTGCCTTTTTGGATATAATGTAAAAACATGACCCATAGTGTGTGTTCAAGAAAAACAATTATTACTCCAGTCATCCCCCCTTTCTCAAAATGAATAGGATTCTCCTTCAGCCTCTGCTGAGTTTCTGTCACATAGGCTCTGTCTCCTGAGTTGCATCAGGGCTTATCATTTTCTGACATACAGTGAACCTGCTAAAAATAACTATAATTGTGAGAAAACACATTCTGCTTTTCTATTAGAAGAGTAAAATCTATACTTAAAAAAGTAAAATCTAAAATTCAATTATTAGAAGGAAATGAGCATCAATTGTGCAATTCTGATAACAGTGCATAATACTGACCATTCTGCTTCAAAGAATAACTATTAAGCTTCAGAACCTACAGAAAACATTTGAATAAGGCCATGCTGCTGAGTTCTCCAGTTCTGACAACATGTGAACTCTGCTAAACTATCAAATTTTAAACACACACTCCCTCAAGACACAAGAGAGGGGCTATGGTTGTTCTTCCTTCCTAGAAGAATTTGGCAAGTTAAACAGTTCTCCTTAAAAGAAAAAAAAAAATGTACAGAGAAAAATGTCTCAACAAATCACAGAAACTTCTCCAATCCTTATTTTAGATCCAAAAAAAGAACTGCCATATTCCCCTACTCTGGCCCCCTCATCCCCAAACTTCCTCAGAAACAATAGTGAGGGTAAGACATTCTGAAAAGTTAGGCTTTCTCAATAATCCTTAAAACAATTCTGTACTAAGGTAGGTTAACTGAGTTAGGGTTGGGGTGGAGAGTACTAACAAAACGTGGTCCACTGGAGAAGGGAATGGCAAACCACTTCAGTATTCTTGCCTTGAGAACTACATGAACAGTATGAAAAGGCAAAAAGATAGGACACTGAAAGATGAACTCCCCAGGTCGGGAGGTGCCCAATATGCTACTAGAGATCACTGGAGAACTAACTCCAGAAAGACTGAAGGGACAGAGCCAAAGCAAAAACAATACCCAGTTGTGGAGGTGACTGCAGATGGAAATAAAGTCCAATTGTGTAAAGAGGAATATTGCATCAGTTCAGTTCAGTCGTTCAGTCGTGTCTGACTCTTTGCAACCCCATGAATCGTAGCACACCAGGCCTCCCTGTCCATCACCAACTCCCAGAGTTCACTCAAACTCACGTCCACCGAGTCAGTGATAACATCCAGCCATCTCATCCTCTGTCGTCCCCTTCTCCTCCTGCCCACAATCCCTCTCAGCATCAGTCTTTTCCAATGAGTCAACTCTTCACATGAGGTGGTCAAAGTACTGGAGTTTCAGCTTCAGTATAATTCCCTTCAAAGAAATCCCAGGGCTGATCTCCTTCAGAATGGACTGGTTGGATCTCCTTGCAGTCCAAGGGACTCTCAAGAGTCTTCTCCAACACCACAGTTCAAAAGCATCAATTCTTCGGTGCTCAGCCTTCTTCACAGTCCAACTCTCACATCCATACATGACCACAGGAAAAACCATAGCCTTGACTAAACGGACCTTAGTCGGCAAAGTAATGTCTCTGCTTTTGAAAATGCTATCTAGGTTGGACATAACTTTTCTTCCAAGGAGTAAGCGTCTTCTAATTTCATGGCTGCAGTCACCATCAGCAGTGATTTTGGAGCCTAAAAAAATAAAGTCTGGCACTGTTTCCACTGTTTCCCCATCTATTTCCCATGAAGTGATGGGACCAGATGCCATGATCTTCGTTTTCTGAATGTTGAGCTTTAAGCCAACTTTTTTGCTCTCCTCTTTCACTTTCATCAAGAGGCTTTTTGGCTCCTCTTCACTTTCTGCCATAAGGGTGGTGTCATCTGCATATCTGAGGTGATTGATATTTCTCCTGGCAATCTTGATTCCAGCTTGTGTTTCTTCCAGTCCAGCGTTTCTCATGATGAACTCTGCATAGAAGTTAAATAAGCACGGTGACAATATACAGCCTTGACGTACTCCTTTTCCTATTTGGAACCAGTCTGTTGTTCCATGTCCAGTTCTAACTGTTGCTTCCTGACCTGCATACAGATTTCTCAAGAGGCAGCTTAGGTGGTCTGGTATTCTCATCTCTTTCAGAATTTTCCACAGTTTATTGTGATCCACACAGTCAAAGGCTTTGGCATAGCCTTGACTAGATGGACCTTACTCGGCAAAGTAATGTCTCTGCTTTTTTGAATATGCTATCTAGGTTGGTCATAACTTTTCTTCCAAGGAGTAAGCGTCTTCTAATTTCATGGCTGCAGTCACCATCTAAAGTGATTTTGGGGCCCAAAAACATAGTCTGACACTGTTTCACTGTTTCCCCATCTATTTCCCATGAAGTGATGGGACCGGATGTCATGATCTTCATTTTCTGAATGTTGAGCCTTAAGCCAACTTTTTAACTCTCCTCTTTCACTTTCATCAAGATGCTTTTTAGCTCCTCTTCACTTTCTGCCATAAGGGTGGTATCATCTGCTTATCTGAGGTTATTAATATTTCTCCTGGCAATCTTGATTCCACCTTGTGCTTCTTCCAGCCCTGCGTTTCTCATGATGTACTCTGCATAGAAGTTAAATAAGCAGGGTGACAATATACAGCCTTGACGTACTCCTTTTCCTATTTGGAACCAGTCTGTTGTTCCATGTCCAGTTCTAATAGTTGCTTCCTGACCTTCATATAGGTTTCTCAAGAGGCAGGTCAGGTGGTCTGGCATTCCCATCTTTTTCAGAATTTTCCACAGTTTATTGTGATCCACACAATACTGCATAGCAACCTGGAAAGTTAGGTCCATGCATCAAGGCAAATTGGAAGTAATCAAACATGAGATGGCAAGAGTGAACATCAACATTTTAAAAACCAGTGAACTAAAATGGACTGGAAAGGGTGAATTTAACTTAGATGACCATTATACCTACTACTGTGGGCAAGAATCCCTTAGAAGAAATGGAGTAGCCATCACAGTCAACAAAACAGTCCGAAATGAAGTACTTGGATGCAATTTCAAAAACGACAACTCATCTCTGTACGTTTTCAAGGCAAACCATTCAAATTCACATTAATCCAAGTCTATGCCCCAACCAATAATGCTGAAAGTTGAGGCTCAATAGATCTATGAAGACCTACAAGACCTTCCAGAACTAATGCCCAAAAACGATGTCCTTTTAATTCTAGGGGACTGGAATGCAAAAGTAGGAAGTCAAGAGATAGCTGGAGTAACAGGAAAATTTTGCCTTGAGTGCACAATGAAGCAGAGCAAAAGCTTCATTGAGTTTTGCCAAGAAAACGCAATGGTCATAGCAAACACCCTCTTCCAACAACACAAGAGAAAACTCCAAACATGGACACCACCAGATGGTCAACACTGAAATCAGATTGATTACATTCTTTGCAGTCAAAGATGGAGAAGTTATACATGGTCAGCAAAAACAAGACCAGGAGCTGACTGTGGCTAAGATCATGAACTTCTTTTTTTTTTTTTTAGCCACAGTCATCAAGACAGTATGGTACTGGCACAAAGACAGAAATATAGATCAATGGAACAAAATAGAAAGCCCAGAGATAAATCCACACACATATGGACACCTTATCTTCGACAAAGGAGGCAAAAATATACAATGGAGTAAAGACAATCTCTTTAACAAGTGGTGCTGGGAAAACTGGTCAACCACTTGTAGAAGAATGAAACTAGATCACTCTCTAACACCACACACAAAAATAAACTCAAAATGGATTAAAGATCTAAACGTAAGACCAGAAACTATAAAACTACTAGAGGAGAACATAGGCAAAACACTTTCTGACATAAATCAAAGCAGGATCCTCTATGATCCACCTCCCAGAATACAGGAAATAAAAGCAAAAATAAACAAATGGGATCTAATTAAAATTAAAAGCTTCTGCACAACAAAGGAAACTATAAGTAAAGTAAAAAGACAGCCTTCTGAATGGGAGAAAACAATAGCAAATGAAGCAACTGACAAACAACTAATCTCAAAAATATACAAGCAACTTATGCAGCTCAACTCCAGAAAAATAAATGACCCAATCAAAAAATGGGCCAAAGAACTGAACAGACATTTCTCCAAAGATCATGAACTTCTAATTGCCAAATTCAGACTTAAATTGAAGGAAGTGGGGGAAAACCACTAGACCATTCAGGTATGACCTAAATCAAATCCCTTACAGTCACTTCCTTACAGTGGAAGTGACATAGATTCAAGGGATTAGATTTAACAGACAAACTGCCTGAAGAACTATGGACAGAGGTTCATGACATTACACAGGAGGCAGGGATCAAGACAATCACCATGGAAAAAAAAAGTTCAAAAATGCAAAATGGTTGTCAGAGGAGGCCTTACAAATAACTGAGAAAAGAAGAGAAGTGAAAGGCAAAGTAGAAAAGGAAAGATATAACCATTAGAATGAAGAGTTTGAAAAAATAGAAAGGAGAAATAAGAAAGCCTTCTTCAGTGATCAATGCAAGGATATACAGGAAAATAACAGAATGGGAAAGACTAGAGATCTCAAGAAAATTAGAGATACCAACAGAACGTTTCATGCAAAAATGGGCTCAATAAGGACAGAAATGGTATGGACCTGACAGAAGCAGAAGTTATTAAGGAGAGGTGGCAAGAATACACAGAAGAACTATACAAAAAAGATTTTCACAACTCAGATAATCACAATGGTGTGATCACTCACATAAAGCCAGACAGAATGCGAATTCAAGTGGGCCTTAGGAACAAAGTTAGTGGAGGTGATGGAATTCCAGTTGAGCTATTTCAAATTCTAAAAGATGATATTGTGAAAATGCTGCATTCAATATGCCAGCAAATTTGGAAAGCTCAGCAATGGCCACAGGACTGGAAATGATTAGTTTTCATTCCAGTCCCAAAGAAAGGCAATGCCAAGGAATTCTCAAACTACTGCAAAATTGCACTCATCTCAAACTAATGCTCAAAATTCTCCAAGCCAAGCTTCAACAGTACATAAACTGTGAACTCCCAGGTGTTCAAGCTGGATTTAGAAAAGGCAGAGGGACCAGAGATCAAATTGCCAACATCCGCTGGATCATGGAAAAAGCAAGAGAGTTCCAGAAAAGCATCTATTTCTGCCTTATTGACTACACCAAAGCCTTTGACTGTGTGGATCACAACAAACTGTGGAAAAATCTGAGAGAGATGGGAATACCAGACCACCTGACCTGCCTCCTGAGAAATCTGTGTGCAGGTCAGGAAGCAACAGTTAGAACTGGACATGGACCAACAGACTGGTTAAAAATTGGGAAAGGAGTACATCAAGGCTGTATATTGTCACTCTGCTTATTTAACTTATATGTAGGGTACATCATGAGAAACAGTGGGCTAGATGAAACACAAGCTGGAATCAAGATTGCCAGGAGAAATATCAATAAGCTCAGATATGCAGATGACACCACCCTTATGGCAGAAAGGGGAGAAGAAGAAAGCAAAAGAGGAGAGTGAAACAGTTGGCTTAAAACTCAATATTCAGAAAACTAAGATCATAGAATCTGGTCCCATCACTTTATAACAAATAGATGGGGAAACAGTGACTGATTTTATTTTGGGGGGCTCCGAAATCACTGCAGATGGTGACTGCAGCCATGAAATTAAAGATGCTTGCTCCTTGGAAGAAAAGCTATGATCAATCTAGACAGCATATTGAAAAGCAGAGACACTACTTTGACAACAAAGATCCATCTCGTCAAAGCTATAGTTTTTCCAGTAGTTATGTATGGATGTGTGAGTTAGACGATAAAGCTGAGCACCAAAGAATTAATGCATTTGAACTGTGGTGTTGGAGGAGACTCATGAGAGTCCCTTGGACTTCAAGGAGATCCAACCAGTCCATTCTAAAGGAGATCAGTCCTGGGTGTTCATTGGAAGGACTGATGCTAAAGCTGAAACTCCAATACTTTGGCCACCTGATGTGGAGAGCTGACTCATTGGAAAAGACCCTCATGCTCGGAAAGACTGAAGGTGAGAGTAGAAGGGGATGACAGAGGATGAGATGGTTGGATGGCATCACCGACTCAATGAACATGAGTTTGAGTAAACTCCATGGGTTGGTGATGGACAGAGAGGCCTGCCGTGCTGCAGTCCATGGGATCACAAAAAGTTGGATACAATAGAGCAACTGAACTGAACTGTACTAAGGTAAATTTCCCCCTTTATAAATGTACTTACCTTTTATGAACTATACTTATTTAAAGATGCTGTGAAAGAATTCACCCAATATTCCCATTCAGAAACATATTTTAGAAATTATGGGTACCACCACACTGATCTCCTTGACTTACTTTGCATGTTAACATTTGACCTTCCTATAAGGCTTGCATTTCTCCCACAGAAGACAGGATGTTTTAACCACTTCAGGAGCCTCTGGATGAGAAAACCTGGGTTTCAGCTTTATATTTTATTTGCTGAGTGATCTGAAATAAATTAACTTGTTTAATTGTTAATTTTTCTCATTTGTAAGACAGGGTAACACTAATAACTATCTCAAAGGATTATGAGTGGATAAACAGTGGTAGACATGTTGACATCTAGTTTAGTGACTAACAAAGATTATCTCCCCATTGATGACAGAGAGATGATGAGGACAAAGATCTATGATCACCATGACTTCCTCAATCCCTGTGCCACTAACAGTCTGTAAACTCCAGTAGCTATCACCGTATACTGCTAATTTATATCATGTATATTGTTTAAAACTAACAAATTAAACGTCTGGCATCTCTCACATACCAATAACACACACTGAGGACCAGTGTTATCAACAAACATTCAAGGGCAACTGTAATCACACAGTTCAGTGTGGTAGAGTTCTTGCCCTACAAACTGATCCCCCAGACCATACCTGAACTATATCCATAGTAGTGAACTAAAACTTTGTCATTCAGTTGTTCTTTAATTTTTTTTAATCATTCTCTACTGCAGAAATTTTTTGGAAGTAGTGTTCCGGAGGGTAAGGTAAGCACTGGAGAATATGCTACAAATGATTTGCTTCTCAAAATAGTCTTTAAAAATTGAGCAAAAGGATACAGAGCTGTGACGCCTCAACTTTTTGACAAATGAAACATGACTATTTCAGAACACTCCCTTGAATAAAATGAAAAAGTCACATAACATGGGTATTTGCTAACATTCATTTTGGAGATCAGTTATTAACCAGCACTCTATTATTATTTTTAATCTACTTCTATTTCATTCAGTTCAGTTCAGTTCGGTTGCCGAGTCGTGTCCAACTCTTTGTGACCCCATGAACCACAGCACACCAGGCCTCCCTGTCCATCATCAACTCCCGGAGTTTACTCAAACTCATGTCCATTGAGTCAATAATGCTATCCAACCATCTCATTCTCTGTCATTCCCTTCTCCTCCTGCCCTCAATCCCTCTGAGCATCAGGGTCTTTTCCAATGAGTCAACTCTTCACATGAGGTGGCCAAAGTACTGGAGTTTCAGCTTCAGCATCAGTCCTTCCAAGACCCAGGATTGATCTCCGTTAGGATGGACTGGTTGGATCTCCTTGCAGTCCAAGGGACTCTCCAGAGTCTTCTCCAACACCACGTTCAAAAGCATCAATTCTTTGGCACTCAGCATTCTTCACAGTCCAACTCTCACATCCATACATGACCACTGGAAAAACCGTAGCCTTGACTAGACGGACCTTTGTTGGCAAAGTAATGTCTCTGCCTTTTAATATGCTATCTAGGTTGTTCATAACTTTCCTTCCAAGGAGTAAACCTCTTTTAATTTCATGGCTACAATCACCATCTGCAGTGATTTCGGAGCCCAAAAAAATATTTTATTGAAATTCATCATTGCTGTAAGAAAAGGATCGTATTACAATCTATTAATATATTATCTTACACTGATAATAGCTTTAAACAAACCGACTGGTCTCAATATAATTCCAATTAAGCTACATTTCTTGTCTGTATTCAGACAAGAACAAATAAGAACATAGGAAAGGCTGGTGACACTATGGAGTCATCTCCAAGGGTTTCTAAAATATCCTTCCTTTCTACAGCTGCCATGGGGACACAGAGCTCCAGTCTAGATTTATACTTAATTAAACCAAAAATTTTGATCAGATATTGCATTCTGACTACCCAAATGGATTTATCCTGGTCATGCTAATTCTTACATAATTAATTAATGAAATATTAATGTACAAGAATGAACCTACCTTTACAAGAAAACCGTATAAAAAAAAGATATTATAACATAAATGAATGGTGACTGGATATTATACATAAAATAAACACAAAAGACTTTGTGGAAGAAGGCAGCCCTCCTGGGTACCATGGGAACTAGGTAGTTGTTTCCCCAGTTTTTCTTGTGCTTCATATACACCTTGGGAGCTTGAAAGGCTAGCAAACCAAAAACATCGACAAAAGGAGACAAAAACAAGGGCTCAAGCAAAGCCTGCTCTTTCCAGCTGCAGGACTAGAAAGAGGGCAACCTTGCAAGACAGAAAAAATTTAAATGACAAACATCCTCTGCTAGCCAAAGAACACAGACATAGAAAACAAAACCAGGCCCCAAAACCAGTGTCTCATGTCTACCTCAGTCAAGAAAGGTAAGTAGGGAGCTGAGGTGTCCAGCTTTCCCCTGCTGTAAAGGGACACCCCTTTTCTTTAGAAGAACTAGAGGCCTGAATGGGCAACGAGGGTTCTGTTCCACTGGCAGTGGGGACAGAGGCCCATGGGGAGACCCGGGTGTTTACCCTCAGGAGCAAGAGCAATGCATACTCCCCCTTCCAAGCCATTGGGTGTCAGAGCAGCTTTCACTCCTGTTGGAACTTCTCCCTACCCCTCTTGGTATCACTAGAGGTCACATGGGGATCAACAAGAAGGCCCTTCCCTCTCCTGGGCACCTGGGAGAGCCTGAACTCTCCCTGCCCTGGAAACATCCAGGAGGCACCCCCCAGCCCCCTCCTCTGCTGGCCTGTGGTCAGAGACAGCCTGCCTTCCAGAACAGCATTTAAAGGTATAACATGATTAGACTTTCCCTTTAAATAAACCACTCTGATAGGGTGTGTGTGCTGGGGTGACAATGAAAAAGAGGGAGGATTCTGAGAGTAACAGAGAAAAGAGAAAACTAACAGTGTGTAGTGTTCAAAAGTGAAGGGAGAAACCAAAATAATTGGGAAAAGACCAACAGTGAAAAGTACAGCCAAGTACCTGATGAGAGGTCAGAAACATTTTATTGGATTTGGCAGTTAGATGATTCTCACTGGAGACTCTAGTTTCAGGACAAAATGGGAGGCTGCAACCAGAACACAGAGCCGCAGAAGGTAAACTGAGAACGTGAGCAGCAGCAATACAGACTCACAGTATCAGAAACTGGAAGGAAACAAGGAAGGAAAAGTGTCTAGAAAGATTATTTGTATTATTTTTGGAAAGTGAAATAAGTATATTTTTTTAAAGTGATTCTAGTTGAATCATTGAAGAAGGTAATGGCAACCCACTCCAATACTCTTGCCTGGAAAATCCCATGGACAGAGAAGCCTAGTAGGCTGCAGTCCATGGGGTCGCTAAGAGTTGGGCACGACTGAGCAACTTCACTTTCACTTTTCACCTTCATGCATCAGAGAAGGAAATGGCAACCCACTCCAGTGTTCTTGCCTGGAGAATCCCAGGGACAGGGGAGCCTGGTGGGCTGCCATCTGTGGGGCTGCACAGAGTCGGACACGACTGAAGCAACTTAGCAGTTGAATCATGTTTACAGGCTGCTGCAAGGTAAGATGGGGAGGAAGAAGGTGGAGCCACTAAAGAAAGGACACAATGACAGGACAAACTGGGGGAAGAGGGGCACCAGGGTTAAGGATGCTGAGAACAAGTCAGCCTTGAACAAAAAGAGGCATTTCATCCTTGGGGAATGAAAAGAGTACAGGAGTTTCTAGGTAGTAGGAGCCTGAAGAACGTTGGAAGAGACAGATCTACTTCCCTTGATAAAAAGAAGGATGAAACCAGTTGCCCAGAGTGATGGCCAAGCAAATGTGGAATTAGTCTTGAGCTACCCATGTCCTGGTCTAACCAGGCTCAAGTCAGACATGGACAAGCAACCACTGGCAGAAGAAACATATTTTAAAAACCCTCATTGGAACCACCTTTCATAAGATAATTTATTTCATAATTTGGTTTATGAGTTAAAATTTAACTGAGCAATAATTCAGAGTTAAGTACTAACATGAGTCAGTGCTTATGTTATTAAAAAAAATCAAACTTCAAGTTGAGGTCAAGTTCATAATGTCATTAAAATGCTAAGGACCCCGCCCATGGCAAAGGTCATGAGGAAGGAGGCTCGGCATACGCAAAGGCGAGATCAAGCCTCAGGGGTCCCCCTCGAAATTCTCGAGCATCTACCCCCAAAACCAGAGTCTGCCTGCTTTACTGTGTTATGCTTTCCACCTACTCTTCTGACATTAACAGGGGGATGGCCCCCCACCACCTTTTTCTGGAAAAAGTTAATTTAGAGCTTAGATAATAAGTCTCCTAGGCATAATAAGAGTGTTTCAATCCAAAAACCCCTCTGATAGCTTTCTAGCCTGCCTGCCGGATTCTTACAGCTGCACATGTGATTGTTTGCCGCGACCCAACCGTGAGAGGCACAGGAAGCTTAAAACATCCTAGGAATGTAGGGGCTTCCGAAGAATCAAAATCATTAGAATAAGACTGTTCAAGGGTTTCATTGTTGAGCCAATACTTGCTGCCAAATTTTCATATCTTTTATTTATTGATATAGTTGGTATATAGAAAAAACAAGCAGCAACATAGATCTTTGAGTTAAGTACCTTCTTTGTTATAACCCACTGCGCCTTTGTTCTACAGGGATATAACTTTATTTAGTACTTTAAAGGTGATGCAGATTAAAGAAAAACACTTCAGGGGAAATGAGATTAACATTCATTAAGGAAGAGAGCCATAAAGTGTTAACAGGCCTCTTGGCCAGAAGATAATGTAAATCACCTGAGACCTTTTGTATATGGAAAGATATGCAGAAAGAAAGCCTGGTATAGATAAGGGTCAGGACTGCTGCTCCTGCATGACTCTGTATCTTCCATTATGTAAAACTTAGGGTATATAAGCACCTTTTGAAAATAAAGTTATGGGGTTTTTGCACAAGCTTGGCCTCCCCGGTGTCGACTCTCTTTCTCTCTCTCTTTCTCCCTCTCCCTCCCTCTCTTTTGCAGACTGACCCCTTGGAACACAGAGGCTCTCCATGTCTACTTATTTGCCCGGGCTTCTAAGACCCACGCGAGAGGGAGCCCAAGGCAGGGCACCCTCCACTATTCAAGCGGGCGCCTGTGGCCTAACGTAGACGGTACAAATTTCTTGTCTTGAGACTTTATTAACTTTCCACATAAACCAAGGAATATCAGTCTCTTTTCTCCTCTATTTTTTTCACTACATTATTCTTCCTCAATCTCTCTTTAAATTTCTAAATAAATAAATCTCTCCTCACCGACTCTGTCCCCGCTTCGAATTACCCTGGATCCACTGGGGCTGGTCCCTGACACTTATATATGTAGAATTTCTGCTTCAGTTTTTGCTTTGGTTGTATAAAATTTATATTTTAAAATATAGCTTACATGTCACAAACAGTATTTTTTTTAACCTTAAAATAACCATGCCTGATGGATATTAGTTTTGCTGTTTTACCAATGAAGAAACTGAGGATCAGAAAGGAAATAACTAAAATACCCTTTATTTCATAGTTGGCAGGGGTGTCAACACTCTATCCCAAGCATTTTATTTGTTAAAGCAGAATTTCTCCACTATATAATAAATATGTTTTAACTGCAGATCAAAGATATCTTTCAAATCAAAGAAAATCTTTAAGTTAATTTTTTGCCATTTTTTAAGAAACATAAATAGAATTATCCCAAATTTATTGGGAGAGCAAAGGAAAAGTCACTGATCAAAGGAAAAGTCACATGAATACCAGTTTTTATCAGAAGTGGGTTTTAGATATTATACCAATACCTTTCTTTATCTTAAGAACACACCATATTTAAATATTTCAAGGAACACATTCAAAATTAAAAATAATCCTTACTGAAAATCTAAATGTAGTTAAACCACTTCAAGTCAGCTTTTGTAATAAATTACTGATCCTTGTTCTTCTCATTCACCCACACCTGCAAACAAGCCAATCCTAAATGGAAGGGCAAAATTTTCACAAAAGTTTGAAAAAAGCATTCAGAGTTTTTTAGAAATACTTGAACTGTTGGGATATTAGCAATATTTGACTTTATCATATGATGAGTAAACCAAAACAATTATAAACTGTCCAATATTTGTGAAGAGACAGAGAACTCAAACACTCTGAATTGGATAAGAATTTATTAATCCTTCTAAAGGTATGGAATCACCATAATTGAACATATACATTTGAACAGATCTATGTCTATCAGCAGATAGACACATTTTACTGCAAAAAAACAATATTTCCATGTATATGCATTTTTAACTCCCAAGCACTGAAAGTAGTTCAGTAAGAACATAAATCTGTCCCCAGTGCCCAAAATAATGTGTATGCCTCAAACTGCAATACAATGCAATAAACATATTATTAATCATTAAACTAAGAAATGAAAAAAGTTTCCAAAATGTTTAACCACTGATTTTGGTATTCTGAATATACAAATTGCACTCCTTTGCATCAGGAGCAGTGCCAGACTTAATTAGAATTACAAAGAAGCATACAGATCATCTAGTCCAGCTCCTCAATTTGAGAGACAAGAAAACTGGCCCAGGGAAGGGAAATTTACCAAGATTCATTTTAGGCAAAAGCGGAATTAAAATCCAGGTATCTGGATTCACAGTTTAGAGTGCTTCCCTGAAGTATCATAGATATAAATGCTGCTGCTACTGTTAAGTCGCTTCAGTTGTGTTCGACTCTGTGCGACCCCAGAGACGGCAGCTCACCAGGCTCCCCCGTCCCTGGGATTCTCCAGGCAAGAACACTGGAGTGGGTTGCCACTTCCTTCTCCAATGCATGAAAGTGAAAAGTGAAAGTGAAGTCGCTCAGTCGTGTCCGACTCCTAGCGACCCCATGGACTGCAGCCCACCATGCTCCTCTGTCCATGGGATTTTCCAGGCAAGAGTACTAGAGTGGGGTGCCATTGCCTTCTCCAATACCTCATCTAATTTCATCTGGCAAGCAAATTCAGAGACTGAGTGGAACTTCAAGGACTGTGCTGAATCTGCTGTTTTATCATACTCCAAAGCACCTTCCATACAAATAGATAATAAACAATATTATAATCCAGAAGAAAATTATTTGAATTACTCAATCAATATTATGCTATTCAAAACATATTATTCAAGATCTTTTCTAAGCAACAACATAGCACATATAATGTTCAGGCTCTTCTATCAGTTTTGTCACTCATTCCTATTGAAAGCACCCAGTCAAAACAAGTGAAGTAATAAACTACAATACAAATACCAAAATAACCAACAAACTAGCACTTTTAACCCCATGACCTTCAATTCTAAGTCTGTAGTCACCATGGAGCACTGATTTGCATCTACCACCAATCAAAACAACAAAACAAATCATTATGAACGCTCAGTGGCTTACATCACTGACCTTGTATATATTACCTTCCAGAAAATCATTCCAAAGAACTGAATCATCTGGATCATTTTTATTACACACTCAGTCTTGAGACAGTCTGCACAGTGCTGGCTGAAATGTACTTCACGGAACACCTTCTTTCCTAAGGAACATCTATGTCAGGTATATTTATAGCCACTGCCTTCAATCAGTACATTTCCAGGGGTGAGAAATAAAATTATCTCAACAACACTCTCCTATAGAGATTAGAAATAAGATCTTAAAATCTAGGTAGACGGCCTTTGAAAAGACAACGAAAGATCTGTAATGTAAAATGTATGTTAAGGTTTATTCAGAAGGACACTGTTCAATGAGAACATGAAGAGGCTTGGGTACAATTACAGAATTTAGATCTTGTGGATCTTTCAGCCAGTTGCAAAGAGTCTCTTTATATACTCAAGATTATTATCATTACTCCCCTCCTCCTCCTCCTCCTGATTCCTCTGAAATGTGGACACCTATCTTTGTTTCTTCCTTAGACATTTTTCTATTTAGGCACTTTTTACTTCTAATTCGTTACAAAGGCAGAACATGCTTCCCCCTACTGGGAAAATATTAAATTACAAAGTACATAGGAACATGTTCCTAAGTATCAAGAAATCAAATTTCTGAGAAAAATAAAATGTTAAGGAAATGTTAAGGAACCAGGTGCACAGATTTTTCTGACTGTTTTACCACAGAGAAATACTTCTATACTCTGTTTAGAGCTCTTCACATGCATTGCTTTAGTCTGGCAGTTTTCAGTACACTAACTCTCATTAATGACTTATGAATTAATCATCTAGCCTACTGTCCCCAAAAGAAGTCCAATTAGCAGGTCTGAGAAAATGATTAATTTGTAACTTTTTTCTATTTTAAAGACTTTATTAGCTAAATGAAGACATTTCTGGAAAATGCATTGAAGTAGATGATTTAGGAACACAATTGCATTTTTAATCATTTTGAATATTTGTTAATCCATTAATTTTCAATGTTCCTATTATTTTATGTAGTTTATTTATTTTTAATAGAGTAAAGGGTTTTAACTGACTTTCATTTACAATTTTAGGTTGCATTTTTTTATTCAGTAACCAAGACAGTAGTAAGCATGACTGCATTTTCCATTCCAAACCCTCTACAAAATCAACTTGTCCCCTGAAAAGTAGTTTACTTATTTCATGCGTTCAGTATTTCAATTGTTGTTTTTCTTAATTACTTAATATACAAAATAGAAAAATATCTGGCACTTTATTGTTGCAAATAATAATCCATCAATAAAACATTTAAATAAGTATAATGCCTATTTAATTCATACAGGGAGGATTAGCATTTCTCTTTCCATGTAAAACTAAATCCCACAAAAGAAAACATTTCTTTTGATGCTGAAGGGCTAAGGGGAAGAAAGTTATTATTTTTAGTTTTGCTGTAGGTAAGTTCCTAAGAACCTAAGGAACAAAACTGCATTGTAGTCAGTTTGATGATGAAGCAACTCATTATTGAGACATTCATCCCCCCCCCCCAAAAAAAGTCTTTAGTTTTTATAAAGGTAAATGTAGATTGCTACAGATATCTTGGGTATCTTTAGCAGTTAGATAGCACTGTTTCAAGATAAATGGAAGTAATCGGGTTAATATTTCTATCATACAGAAGTTCCTGTGTGTGTGTGTGTTTAAACAACCCTTCAAAAGAACACAAAAGACAAGATATTTATATTCCTCTGGGAATTAAATCTCTTTTAACGTTAAGGTACACACACACACACACACAAACTGCACACTTGGTACAACAGTTGATCAATTGTGGAGGGTTCCCAGGGACCAGCATCTCCCAGAGCACACAATCATCACACTTCAAATAAACTGATATGTATTTCAGCCATTTCCACATTCACAAACAGAAAACGCATAATTTAATCTAGGTTAATACTAAGTCTTTCCATAATAAAGACTGTAATTAGACTAAGGAAATCAAAATCACTTCTCAATCAGAAGGGAGAGAAAATAAGAGAAAAGAAAGGGGGAAAAGGGAAAGAAAAAGGGAAAGGGGAAAAAAAACTGATTTGTAGATAAGAAGCTCATCAAACACCACACTGATCACCATTCACTCCAGACTGACTTCCCTTCCCTTGACGGAGTTAAAACATCCCGGTGGACCACGCAGCTCCTTAATGTCGCTCCACCAGTGATCCTAAAGGGCACTGTCTTCACAGCCAGCGACCGCCGCTCCGGGCTACCCGGATTCAGCCGCGGACGGAGTGAGGAAGTAGCACCCGCCTCCCAAGGACCAGCTCCGCCGCTGCTCTGGGCAAGCATCGTCCAGGGCAGTTTCCGCGAAGGAGACAGGCGTTCTCCCATACTCCGCTCCCCGAGCCCCGCCGCGGCGACGGGGGCCGGCGGTCTGCGCCCACCCGGGGGCAAGTCCTACCTTCGGCCAGCAGGCGCGAGGCGTGTACGAAGGACGGGTCCAGGCTGTCTCTCTCTGCCATCAGCTCAGGCAAGTACTTATCCTCTTCCATAGCGCGGACTTCGTACGGCCTCCTGCCAGGCTCAGGGCTCCGTGCGCTGGACGCACGTCCCCGCCGTCCTGCTCGCCCGCCGCCCGCCGCCCACCCGCCTCAGCTACGGCCGGTGTCTGGCGCCCTCTCTGGGCCGTCGCCGCCCGCCCCGCCGCGGGCTGAAGCAGTGCCGAGCCTCCGGGCCGGTCGAGCGGCCGTACCTCGGTCCCGCCCAGGTCGGCTTGCTCCGGCGGTCTGGACGGGGAGGCGGGCACAAGGCGCGTCCCGCCCCTGCCAAGCGCTCATTGGTGCGTGTGCCTTGAGGGGCGGGGTCCGCAGCGGCTGAGAGTCGCCATTGGGCCGCCTTGCACGTCGGTCCGCCGAACTGGCGGGAGGCGGGGCCGCCCGGAGGAGAGCAAGGAAGGTGCGCGAGCTTTCTCCTCGCAGCCGGCGCCCTAAGGCCATTTGGCGCGCTCTGCTGTGGCGCCCAGGTGGAAGGAGCCGTCTGTCTTCTGCGGTGGCTCGAGCCTAGAAGAGCGGGAAAGACATCGTAACCGAGAAGCCGGAGTCCGAGACGGCTGGGAGATGCGGCGAGAAGGCGCGCAGCGAGGACGGGAGAGCGCCGGGAGCGCCTCAGGAGCGCAGAGCCGACTCCACCCGCGTCCGGAGGCTCAGCTGTTCCCTCTCCTACCAGAACACGCACTCGGTGCATAGCGATCGGCGGCGCTCCCGCTCTGGAAATACAGTGAAGACTGCTTGTGATGTGTGGCTGCGGTTTCCAGTGGGCTTGACCTGTATCTAGGGGATGCAGTAGATGCTCATTGATGAACAAATAAAAGCGGCTCCGCGGCGGTATCGCCGCCCAGCAACGCGCCTCCACTGGACAGTCACAGCAGGACTGACTGGTTTTCTTCCGTCCGTTCCTCCTTCCCCAGTCCCTATCTATAGGGGCCTTCTGGAAGGGGGCTGAATTTTAAAACTAAAAAGCCACATAATCAATCTGTGAAGGAATTAGAAAAACATGTGGAAGAAGGAAGAGACTAGGAAGCAGGCAACGACAGTTGCTCCGCCCTCCTCTTATCTCAGTCATTTAGGATGTGCAGTTTCTTTCTCCAAGTGCAATTGCTATTCCTCTTCTGAAAAAGCAGAGTTAAACCCCGCGGGTATCACCAACACTGCCCATCCTCTCTCACAAATGCACTTCAAAATGCAGCTTCAGTACTTTGGATATTTTAAAATAAACTTTTCCACCATCTCTTCATAAAGTCATTTTCTAATTCGTCTCTCCCTCACCATTTTTGTTTGTGGAAGAAGGAGGGCTAACTTCCCTATAAATAAAGCATGCTGAAACTTTTTTTTAATATAAATTTATTTATTTTAATTGGAGGTTAATTACTTTACAATATTGTATTGGTTTTGGCATACATCAACATGAATCTGCCACAGGTATACACGTGTTCCCCATCCTGAACCCCCCTCCCTCCTCCCTCCCCGTACCATCCTTCTGGGTCGTCTCAGTGCACCAGCCCCAGGCATCCAGTATCGTGCATCAAATCTGGACTGGCGATTCATTTCGTATCTGATATTATACGTGTTTCAATGCCATTTTCCCAAATCATCCCACCCTCTCCTTCTCCCACAGAGTCCGAAAGACTGTTCTCCAAGTTATCTTACTCTATTCTGAATTTTCTTATTTATTTTTCAAGATAACGTTGGAAATTATCTTTTATATGCTATAAATATTTGTTATAATTATATATCATATATAATTATAAATACATATTATAAGATATAATTAAATAAATATATGAATAATATATATTATAATTATATATATTATATGTGCAATATATACATAATATACATATTAAAATAACATTTAATTTATTTAAACCTGGAACAAGTATTAATTTCTTTGTTTTACAGTTGTGGAAACAGACAGAAGGTCAGTGGCCCAGAAGTGACAAATATGCACTCATTTGACACCAATCACCTTCATCCCTCCCCCAGAAGCTAAATGTATGCTACCACATGACCAGTGGAAAGGACTATGTCACCAATACATGTTGTAGGAATGCTAAAAGTTCATGAAATAAGCTGGGAGAATCATGACTCATTGATAATTTTGGTTTTAGCCTGTAGGGAAGAAAATCACATTTCTTCAGGAATTTTTTTTTTTTTAATCAAGAACTTTCCTGTATAGCACTTGAAAATGATCTGTTTCCTGTATTATTGTTACCCTAGAGTATAAGAGTATAGAGTATAAGAATGTCTTGTGATGTGTGTGTGCACTGTTTCAGTCATATCCAACTCTTTGTGACCCTATGGACTGTAGCCCAACATGCTCTTCTGTCCATAGGATTCTCCAGGCATCAGTACTGGAGTGGGTTGCCATGCCCTCCTCAGGGGATCTTCCTGACCCGGGATGAAACCCATGTTTCTTATGTGTCCTACATTGACAGGCAGGTTCTTTAGCACTAGTGCCACCTGGAAAGCCCCCACATTCAAGTCTACTAGGTACCATTTGCACTGATTTAGCCTACATTTTTGTAACTAAATATTTAATTTATTTATTCATGTTTCCATTCAGTAGTACTTACTGAATATTAAAAAGAGCCTAGAGAGAAACTGGAAAAATACTGGTGAATGAATCCTGCCATCATTTAGATGATCTTTGAATGGGGAAAGATAAAAACCAAGTATACAAGAGAACATGTAATTACTGCATGCATCAAGGCCAAAAGGAAACTAAGCAAGGAGTCAAGGAAGAGAATAAGGGAATAAAGGAAAGCTTCATTATTTTAAAAATTTTTGCCAGGATAGCTGTGTAGTCTTGCTAAGGAGTTGACATTTAAAACAAAATCTAGTGGAAAGGATGGAGCTTTCTATATAAAATGAACAGAGATGAATATTCCAGGTAGCTGGATTTGCCCTTGCAAAAGTCATGTGATCTGATAAAGCTTGGCCTCTTCCCAGGACAGACTAAGGTTCTGTGGCTGCAGTCATCTAGGAGATATGGGACAGATAAGAGTGGGGGATGAATAGAGACAGACTACTTAAGAGACAAATGACTTAAGATTTGCTGGATAATATATATACATGCATATGCATATGCATATATATCAGACTTTATTTCAAATGTTAGGGGCACCATAAAGAAATATCATCACTTTTTGAATGAACTTCTTGAATGATCTCTTCTGGCAGGATGTTTAGTAATTGAAGGATCCTGTTTCTGTACCTACTTTGCATAGAGGTATGAAGGGGAAACATGCTACCAGTACATAGAAAGGTGGCCAGGAACTTCTATAGCAGCAGACAATGGATAAAACACCAAACACAGCTAATAAATTGTAAGTGTTGTGGAATTAATTATAAATTAGGAAAATTATTGTGCAATAATTGCAATCACATTTTGCTTTGCAGCCTACCAAGAGATTAAAAGAATATGGTATTTTTGAGAATAAGCACAAATCCAGTTTCATGAATCAAAAAGATGAAGTAACTCAGAGTTCCAGAAAAACATCTATTTCTGCTTTCTTGACTATGCCAAAGCCTTTGACTCTGTGGATCACGATAAACTGTGGAAAATTCTGAAAAAAGAGACATTACTTTGCTGACTAAGGTCCATCTAGTCAAGGCTATGTTTTTTCCTGTGGTCATGTATGGATGTGAGAGTTGGACTGTGAAGAAGGCTGATCGCCGAAGAATTGATGCTTTTGAACTGTGGTGTTGGAGAAGACTCTTGAGAGTCCCTTGGACTGCAAGGAGATCCAACCAGTCCATTCTGAAGGAGATCAGCCCTGGGATTTCTTTGGAAGGAATGATTCTAAAGCTGAAACTCCAGTACGTTGGCCACCTCATGTGAAGAGTTGACTCATTGGAAAAGACTTTGATGCTGGGAGGGATTGGGGGCTGGAGGAGAAGGGGATGACCGAGGATGAGATGGCTGGATGGCATCACGGACTCGATGGATGTGAGTCTGAGTGAACTCCAGGAGTTGGTGATGAACAGGGAGGCCTGGCGTGCTGTGATTCATGGGGTCGCAAAGAGTCGGACACAACTGAGCGACTGAACTGAACTGAACTCTGGTTCTGTCCAGTCACTGCAATTAAATTACCCATTCATAGTTCTGTTTTCCTTGATTAAAGGTGCACTAAAGAGATACAATGAAAAGCTATCCAAATGGGTGACTTTATTATACAATGAATCTGGATATCCAGGTCATTAATACAAATGGTAAGATAGCTTTAACTTGTCTTCCTTATTATCAAAAAAGATTTATAATTTTATTTTCTTTGGTAAACATTCAACAAATGCCTAAAATACATTCTAACAGGAAAAAAGAAGTATATTTATGTAGCTTTAAAGAACTAAAAGAAAACTAATATTAACCTAATCTTTAGGATAGTTTATATGTTTAATGCATGATGGGCATTATAGACTAAAAGTATAGAAGCTATATTGCCCCTTAATAATCAATATGCTTCACAGTTGAATAACAGATATTGCTTATTTTCAAACAAAATATGGCTGAGTAAAAGCAAACTGTCCAATTTCCTCACACATACACTTATCCAGCATCAGATTCATGTGTTTTCAGTAGATGACTCTGTGTTCTCCATTTACTTCACATATAAATATTTTATAGGTACCACAATTGTTTAGTGGATTTTTCACAGCAACCCTAATAATGCAAACATTTTATAAATACAAATGTAAATAAATTGAGAGCCTTCTATAGATGATTGTTGAATTGAGAGTATTAAGTGCCTATACATGAATTTATGATTACTGGTAAAAGACTATTTCCTCTACTAATAGTGTGAATAACTTAGCCAAACTCATCACTGAATTAATTAATATACCTTAGATAAAGATTTATCTTATTTTACCCATGAGTTCTAATTCCAAAAATGTTATTTTCAATAGCATTCCATTTACTGCATTATAATTTCAACAATTTCAGAGCTATCATCAACTTTAGGGATACCTTACTAGCCTACTTACCCCCAAGGATTAGTAGAATCCACTCTCAATACTCTCTATGGCTTAATGAAATTGTAGCAGCCCAGTCATTTATGTAATGACTGTAAGACAGAGTATAATGGAAGACTACAATATTGACTGACTCATCACCTACTACTGAAGAGTACTGCAGAGCCCATTACACTGAAGATGCTCCTTTATTATTTCTATTCATTGTAGTTATAACATCCATGATATATTTTAGGGTTGTGAGAAGGGAGTGGGAACTTAGCTCTGCTGACAACCAAGCAGTAGTAGCATGTGCAGCAAATCATCTATCATATATAATGTGTTGAGAGTTGAAATTATGCTATGTGCTAATATGCCATTGCACAAAATGAATATTCACCACTCAAAGCTGAGCTATATATATGTATATAGGCATACACATATATATATATATATACACACATAAACATACATACAGGGTAAAAAAAAAAAAAGTGTTTTCTGATTGGAACGCCTTAAAATTAATGTGTCATATGGGATTTAAGCAGATACAATGGTGTAGTTAAAGGGCAGAAGAAAAGAAAGAAATGAACTGATATTTGTTGAAGACTTAACAATGTGTTTGGAATACTGCTATTTTGAATCCTCAAAAATATAAGCTATTTTTAATTCTAAAGTGGCCCAACAACTCAAATAAACCATTTCTGATATTGAAATTATCTCTGTTTGGAAACTGATCAAGTTCTTCAGGTTGTGTCTCTGTGGTCAGTCACTGCACCGACACATGTGGGCTGGTCTCCCTGGAACGCAAGGAACGGTCACTATATTTGGGGCAGGGGAAGGAAGCTGTGGTTCTAAGGTGAAATTACTGTCTTTTTAAAGTTAAATCTTTAAGTTGTTGAATTGCAGTTCATGTATTGATTATTTCTGGAGGTCAATGTGTTGTTGTTCAGTTGCTAAGTCATGTCCAACTCTTTGTGACCCAGTGGACTGTAGCACGCCAGGCTTCCCTGTCATTCACTATTTCCCAGAATTTGCTGAAACTCATGTCCCTTGCAGAGAAGGCAATGGCACCCCACTCCAGTACTCTTGCCTGGAAAATCCCATGGGTGGAGGAGCCTGGTAGGCCCATGGGGTCGCTAGGAGTCGGACGTGACTGAGTGACTTTCCTTTCACTTCCCACTTTCATGCATTGGAGAAGGAAATGGCAACCCACTCCAGTGTTCTTGCCTGGAGAATCCCAGGGATGGAGGAGCCTGGTGGGCTGCCATCTATGGGGTCGCACAGAGTCGGACATGACTGACGTGACTTAGCAGCTTAGCAGCAGCATGTCCATTGAATCGGTGATGCCATACAACCATCTCATCCTCTACTGCCCTCTTCTCCTGCCCTCAGTCTTCCCCAGCATCAGGGTCTTTTCCAATTGATCGGGTCTTCACATCAGGTGGGCAAAGTATCGGAGCTTCCAGTTTTAGCATCAGTCCTTCCAATGAATATTCAGGGTTGATTTCCTTTAGGATTGACTGGTTTGATCTTATTGCTGTCCGAGGGACTTTCAAGAATCTTCTCCAGCACTACAGTTTGAAAGCACCCATTCTTCTGTGCTCAGACTTCCTTATGGTCCAACTCTTACATCTGTACAAGACTACTGAAAAAAATTGTAACTTTGAATATATGGACTTTTGTCAGCAAAGTGATATTTCTGCTTTTTAATACACTGTCTAGGTTTATCATAGCTTTTCTTCCAAGGAGCAAGCATCTTTTAATTTCGTGGCTGCAATCACTGTCCCTACTGATTTTGGAGCCTGAGCAAATAAAAATCTGTCACTGTTTCCACTTTTCCCCCATCTATTTGCCATGAAGTGATGGGACCAAATGCCATGATCTTAGTATTTTGAATGCTGAGTTTTAAGCCAACTTTTTTACTTTCCTCTTTCACACTCATCAAGAGGCTCTTTAGTTACTCTTCACTTTCTGCCATTAGAACGGTATCATCTGCATATCTAAGGTTGTTTATATTTCTCCCGGCAATCTTGATTCCAGCTTGTGCTTCATCCATCCAAGCATTTTGCATGATGTACTCTGCATATAAGTTAAATTAGCAAGGTAATAATTTAAAGTCTTGACATCCTCCTTTCCTGATCTTGAGCCAGTCCTTTGTACCGTGTTTGGTTCTAACTGTTACTTTTTGACCTGCATACAGATATCTCAGGAGATGGTCTGGCATTCCCATCTTGTTAAGAATTTTTCAGTTTGCTGTGATCCACACAGCCAAAGGCTTTAGCAAGGTAGATTAAGCAGAAGTAAATGTTTTTCTGGCATTTTCTTACTTTTTCTGTGATCTAATGATGCTGGCAATTTCATCTCTTGTTCCTCTGCCTTTTCTAAATCCAGCTTTTACATCTGGAAGTTCTTGGTTCATGTACTGTTGAAGCCTAGCTTGAAGATCAGTATATTAAGGTAAAAAAAATCACATCAGTAAAATATTTTTCATACATAGCAAATATAGATCTGATGCCTGTTGTATTTAGTGTAAGTTGATGAAGGCTAAGAGATGATTTAATAAAGACAGGCTTCAAGTATACTAAAACTTCTGCCACAGACATAAACATATTAGCAATTTGTTTTATATCATGATTAAAGCAAGGGAATAAAGAGTGGATTAAGACTTAGTTGGAGGGATTATTTTTAAAATTCACAGAAAGAATTAGTTAATATTGAAATAGTATTTTAAGAGAATATCATTCCATTCAAGTTTTTTGTTTTGTTTTATTCTGTTTTGTTTTTTGGCCACTTTCCCTCTCATTTGATGCTAAGTTTAGTAAAATACCAAGTGGGGATGGGTGGGGGTGGGGAGCCATTAAAAATTTTAAAAATACTATAGATACTTGTTTGGTATAATTTTTAAAATCATTCTGGTCTCTCAAATTATATTACCCTACAGGAAGCAATTATTATGACATCCTACTGTATAGAATAGTTCTTACAAAGCAAGTGAAAGTTGTTTGAAGAGAATGATAATGAAATAGAAAGTTCCAGAGCCAAGATTTCCTCAGTCCAACACAGGAGACTCAACAAATAAAAAATTAAAAGACATAGACATTGTGTAAGATGTTGAGTGATACCATAACCATTCAACTACCAGGGAGCTAACAAGTATCACAAAAAGTATCTCAGTACACAACAACTAAACACAAAGTGTAATTCTAGATTAGATCCTGGACAAGTTTGTTTTTATTTTTCATGTATTTTTTACCATAAAGGACAGAGATGAGATAATTGGGAAAATGTGAATAAGGTATATTATATTAGTTTTTGGATTTTTCAATGGTATTATGTTTATACAGGTGAATGTCTGTGATTTTGAACATACATAATAAAGTATTTGGGGGCTTCCCACGTGGCTCAGTGGTAAAGAATCTGCCTGCCAATGCAGAAGACACAGATATGATCCCTGGGTAGGGAAGATCCTCTAAAGTAGGAAATTGCAAACCACTCCAGTATTCTTGCTGGAAAATTCCATGGACAAAGAGCCTAGCAGGCTACCATCCATGGGGTCACAAAAAATTGGACACAACTGAGCCCATACATTGGAGAAGGAAATGGTAACCCACTCCAGTATTCTTGCCTGGAGAATCCCAGGGACAGAGGAGCCTGGTGGGCTGCAGTCTATGGGGTCACACAGAGTCAGACATGACTGAAGTGACTTAGCAGCAGCACTGAGCCCATATGTATGTATCAATAAAGTATTAAAAGGTAAAAGAGCCCTATGTGTGTAACTTGCTCTCAAATAATTAAGAAAAACATATGTACTTACATGTGTATACAGTGAAAAGTAGAGGGAGAAACAAAGATACACAGAGAGAGAGAGATAAATTGATAGAGCAAGTGTATAAAATAATAACACTTGGAGAAATTGGATGAAGGGTATGTTGAAATTCTTTTCTATTCTTTTAGCAACTTTTCCACAAATCTGAAATTACTTAAAAAAAAAAAAAAAACTTAGAAAGATCTAGATATGACCAAAAACAACCTCAAAGTATCTTATTCAAACCTCAGTTTACTAGCTAGCCATGGAGAGCCAGAGCCCCATTTACTTCATATAACCCTTATTATAGCATGTATTGGATTAATTAATTTGGCCACATATCACCAAACCTTTTAAATAACTTTACAAATCTAAGTAAAAGAACCAAACACATAGGTGTGAATTACCCACTTATTTCTTTCCAAATGAAAAATGATACAATAATTAAGTTGGCTCAATGATTCTATTTAAAATAACAGTTGCATAAATTTACTACACAGCTACTTTAAAAGAATTAGTCAGTGAAGGATTGTCTTCTTTTAAGTGAAAATAATTTTATATATGAAATGACCATTATGATGTCCTGGTGGCACTGTGTAAAGAGTCTGCCTGCATCACGGGAGATGCCTGGGTTGTGAAGACCCCATTGGGAAAGAAAAGACAACCTACTCCAGCGCTCTCCCCTGGGAAATACCATGGACAGAGGAGCCTGGTGGGCTGCAGTCCATATGGTTGCAAGAGTCCGACATGACTTAGCTACTAGACCAGCACCAACCACCACCATGTAGCTGTAAATTTGGTTAAAAAATGTAATTCGACTTCCCCAGGTGGCACAGTTGTAAAGAGTCTGCCTGTCAGTGCAGGAGACACAATAGATGTGGGTTTGATCCCTGGGTCAGGAAGATCCCCTGGAGTTGGAAATGGCAACCTACTCCAGTATTCTAGCCTGGGAAATACCATGGACAGAGGAGCCGAGCAGGCTACTGTCCATGGGGTTGCAAATGAGTCAGACGAGACTGAGCAGCAGGCATGGCGTTCCACCATTACATCAAAAAAGTATCCACTTGCCCAGGCAGGGTAATGGCTTTCAAAAGCTTTTTCCTTTCTTAAAATTTTCTGATAAATCCTCCATAAAAAGAAGAATTATTTCTACAAGGCAGCCAAATGGAAACATGACCAAACTCAAAATGTGTATTATTATCCCATGAATACTAATAATCCTTCCATTAAAAATAAAATATAGCTCAGCTAAAAGGTTTGGCAGTATACTGTTTCACCAATATTTATAACCTATCTGGCATAGGCTTAAAAAATTAAAAAATGTACTGAATTCGCAAATATGGCTTGTAGAAAGTAAAATAAAATTAAATTTAAGTTTCCTGCAGGGCAAACCAAAAGAACAAGCGAGACCAGATCAATAATGATTTTTTTAAAAAATGAGAAAAATCTAAATGGTACACCAATATCATATGACAGAAAAAAAAATCCTTATTTTTTTAAATATAAATTTATTTATTTTAATTGATGGTTAATTACTTTACAATATTGTATTGGTTTTGCCATACATCAACATGTATCCACCACAGGTATACACGTGTTCCCCATCCTGAACCCCCCTCCCTCCTCCCTCTCCATACCATCCCTCTGGGTCGTCCCAGTGCATCAACGCCAAGCATCCAGTATCATGCATTGAACCTGGGCTGGTGACTCGTTTCATATATGATATTATATATGTTTCAATGCCATTCTCCCAAATCATCCCACCCTCTCCCTCTCGCACAGAGTCCAGAAAAAATCTTTAAATAAAACTAATCAAAGTACAGACAGAAACAGCTAAGAGCACTGAGAATAATGTTATTCATGTTAGATTTCAATTTTTTTATTCATCACTGAAGGTACTTTTTTATATTCTTTTTTTAATATTCATTATGGAAGGTAAAAGTGTCATTTGGTGGAAAGCAAAACCTGACTATTGACAATGGAACACAAAACTAGTTTAAGAGATGTTTAGGAAGAGGTGGCAAGAATACACAGAAGAACTGTACAAAAAAGATCTTCACGACCCAGATAATCATGATGATGTGATCACTAATCTAGAGCCAGACATTTTGGAATGTGAAGTCAAGTGGGCCTTAGAAAGCATCACTATGAACAAAGCTAGTGGAGGTGATGGAATTCCAGTTGAGCTGTTTCAAATCCTGAAAGATGATGCTGTGAAAGTGCTGCACTCAGTCTGCCAGCAAATTTGGAAAACTCAGCAGTGGCCACAGGACTGGAAAAGGTCAGTTTTCATTCCAATTCCAAAGAAAGGCAATGCAAAAGAATGCTCCAATTACCGCACAATTGCACTCATCTCACATGCTAGTAAAGTAATGCTCAAAATCCTCCAAGCCAGGCTTCAGCAATACGTGAACCGTGAACTCCCTGATGTTCAAGCTGGCTTTAGAAAAGGCAGAGGAACCAGAGATCAAATTGCCAACATCCGCTGGATCATGGAAAAAGCAAGAGAGTTCCAGAAAAACATCTACTTCTGCTTTATCGACTATGCCAAAGCCTTTGACTGTGTGGATCACAATAAACTGTGGAAAATTCTGAAAGAGATGGGAATACCAGACCACCTAACCTGCCTCTTGAGAAATCTGTATGCAGGTCAGGAAGCAACAGTTAGGACTGGACATGGAACAACAGACTGGTTCCAAATAGGAAAAGGAGTGCGTCAAGGCTGTATATTGTCACC
>SJYT01042117.1:778262-790664 GCA_006410635.1 Cephalophus harveyi
GATTCACATCTCTGGGTTTTCAAAAGGATTTATATTGTATATTTTCTTTCCTTAATCCCTTCCTTCTTTCCTTTTCAATTTTTCTTACTAATAGCTATTGGGCTTCTACTGGGTATCAACACTGTACACTGAGAATAAAAGTTAATTCCCACCCTTATAGATCTTTTAGACTAGTGGATAAAATAGAGAGAAATCTAGAAAAATTACAGATAAATGTTATTAGTGGTTAGTGTCATCAAGAAAAAAAAATTGTATCCTCTGAGAGAGAGGAACAAGGGGTTGATGGAAGGGGAAACTTTAATTGGATTATCAGAGAAGTGATATTAAAGCAGTACCTGAAAGATAAGGCATTATTAGGGGAGGAATGGAATTATAAGCCTCTGAGCAGAGAGCACAGTTTGTGCTAACACACAGTGTGCAAGAGATAGTTTAGTACATCCCTAGATATTATTACTGGGCCATAAAGAATGCAGAACACCAAAGAATTGTTGCCTTCGAACTATTGTGCTGGAGAAGACTCCTGAATGTCCCTTGAATGGCAAGGAGATCAAACCAGTCAATCCTAAAGGAAGTCAGCCATGCATATTCGTTGAAAGGACTGATGCTGAAAAAAGCTCCAGTATTTTGGTTGTCTGATCCAAACAGTCAACTCATTGGAAAAGTCCCTGATGCTGGGAAAGATTAAGGGCAGAAGGAAAAGAGGATGGCAGAGGATGAGATGGCTGGATGACATCACTGATGCAATGGACATGAACTTGGGCAAACTTTAGGAGATGGTCAGGGACAGGGAGGCCTGGCGTGCTGCAGTCTTTGGAGTTGCAAAGAGTCAGACATGACTGGGCAATTGAACAATAACAACGAATATTAGATGGGGACATAATGGGAGCATCCTACAGCCTCATGTGTTGGGGAGAGACAAGAAGAAAACAGATAGAAATCACTCCAGCTATTAGCTGGTTACACTGACCTTAAAACATTTTACAGGTCCCCCTGAAACTAGTGACCCATGTGATTAATTTCTGGCCAATGTTGCACAAAATGAAGCATCATGTGTACTTTTAGGTAGTCCCTAAAGAAAAGGGTTGTGTACTTTTGCCCTCTGTTAAAACACTGCTGCTTCTCTGGCTGGAGCTCTGGCTCTCTGGTAGCTTCTTAGAATTTCGTGGCAGTTCCGAACAGGGAGGCCTGGCATGCTGCGATTCATGGGGTCGCAGAGAGTCAGACACGACTGAGCGACTGAACTGAACTGAACTGGTTACTTACCTCTATTTTTTGTTTGTTTGTTTGTTTTATCTTAGAGTGGAAACAACTGACTTTTAAAAAGACTGGTTACTTTGAGTGTTTCTGTTATTGCAACCAATACCTCCTCTAGGAGACTGATAGTTCAAATGCGAGAGGACAGTGGCTTATATTCTAAAGACAGTGGATGCAGAGCAAAACAAGGAAATATTCAAGGTATATTCTGGAGGTAGAGAACAAAGGGCTTAGCAGGAGTCTAGATACTGCCGGGTGAGAAGACTAGAAATGAACACTAATCCAGGCAAGAGGGTGAGCAACCACTTGGTAGGTGATGTCACCATCCCTAAGTGGGACAGAGAGGGGGGCACAGACTTGAGGGAAATAAAGACTTCACTTTAGATATATTTCAGAAATACTAAGTTCCTCCTTCATATTTATTTTAAATCTGTGCTAAATTCATCAAGCAATATGTATGTACATGTTCATATACAGTCCTGAATGAATATATATGTTTGGGAGATGGTGAAGGACAGAGAAGCCTGGCATGCTGCAGTCTATGGGGTCGCAAAGAGTCAGAAACGACTGAGTGACCTAACAACAACAACAGCAGTATTATATACAGAAATGAACATATTTGTTAAATGCATTGTAAAATTAATACTTGCCAGTTTAGGAATTCTCACTGAACTTGGGTTTTCTTTTGTCTCTATGTTACCCATACACAGATTAAGTTGCTGAACAAACAAGGCATTTTCTTTTGGTTGTTATGCATTCTAGACAGGAAAAAGACAAGAGGGCCTATATTTAGACAAGTAGTTTCTAATTTTTCTCTTAAGGGGACTGCTAATGGTTTTGAAGGCTAGTGATTTATGATGTGATCTTACTCAGACCTTAGTCATAGGGCTTGTCATCATTATTTTCCATATGAATAACTTCAGAGAAGTTAAATAATGTCACCAAGATTACATAGCCAGGAAAAAAAAGCACAATAAGAATTCAAAGGTTGATTGGCCAAATCCAAGGCTGAGTTCTTACTACTAAAAATTGCTTCCTTTTTGTATCTCTATCCAATAAATAAAGTCAAACAAATTCCAAGATACCATTTTAATGCTAATTAGTTCTAATGATGAAAATTACTTTGCAAATATATTTACATTTTTATTCACACATATGCATGTATATGCACACTGCAAATTTTCGAATAAGGAACAATATATAAAGAGTTCAACTAGAATAGAACTTTTCATGAGAACCCCTATATCTCTGGTAGCCTCTGGCATTGATTAAAATGAAGTTTAAAAAATTATAATTTAGTTCTATCTTCAGACAGTCCATTATCAAAACATAATGGCTTTTAAATGACTTGAAAAAAGCCCATAGGCAGTAAAAAGTAGTAAGATCAGAAGTGATAGTCTAGTGTAAGATATTAAAATGAGAAGCAAGAGAAGTAAATAAAAGGGCACTGCCAATTCCAGCCAGGAGAAATGGCAGTGCAGTTCCTGGGGAGAGACTGATATATATTGTTATAGAAAACATAATAGTTTAGTGAAAGAGAGAGTTCTTTCCCCTAGATTCCTTAAAGTGCCCTGCTTTTCTACTGTATGTCAATTGCTCAATGTCCTGGAATTCAGTTCTTGCAATACCTATACAGTGCAAACCAGCATGAAAACTGCTTGTCCTAAGTATGAGAGTCAAATGTACAGAGGTTATGTCAAAGCACAATTGTATCACACTTACAGCCATCAGAAACTCTTTATATGAAAGGATTTGCACTAAATGACGAGTGAAAACAAAAAGAAAATGTTACCTTAAAAAGTTCACATATCAATGAAAGTAACACACACAGAGATACCAGCTCAAAAAACTACTCAAGTGAAGGCTGTCAGCATGTGTATGCTGTGTCTAAGTTGACAAAAAGTAGCCTCAATATTCATGAAATTACGTAGTATATGATTCACTCCTCATGGTTGTGTGAGAAAAATAAACAAAAATGTAACATCAAATAAATTATAGATCTTTATATGTGGTCTCTACATTGTACTCACTGGGCATATTTGAATACTCTATCTTGAAAACCCAAACATTTTAAATGCTAAATGGGTATATAAATTTATATTTAAAAATAAATAAATAAAAAATAAATGCTAAATGGGGTCTAAACACTAAATGTTGAGGTATGCTTTCTGGAGGGTTTTTATTATAAATGGATGTTGAATTTTATCAAAGGCTTTCTCTGCATCTATTGAGATAATCATGTGGTTTTTATCTTTCAATTTGTTAATGTGGTATATTACATTGATTGATTTGTGGATATTGAAGAATCCTTGCATGCCTGGGATAAAGCCCCTGTGTCATGATGTATGATCTTTTTATTTATTATTATTTTTTTTAAATTTTTACTTTATTTTACTTTACAACACTGTATTGGTTTTACCATACATTGACATGAATCTGCCACGGGTGTACATGATTTCACAATCCTGAACCCCCCTCCAACCTCCTTCCCCATATCATCTCTCTGAATCATCCCCGTGCACCAGTCCCAAGGATCCTGTATCCTGTATCGAACATAGACTGGTGATTCGTTTCTTACATGATAGTATACATGTTTCAATGCCATTCTCCCAAATCATCCCGCCCTCTCCCTCTCCCTCAGAGTCCAAAAGACTATTCTATACATCTGTGTCTCTTTTTCTGTCTTGCATACAGGGTTATCATTACCATCTTTCTAAATTCCATATATATGTGTTAGTATACTGTATTGGTGTTTTTCTTTCTGGCTTACTTCACTCTGTATAATAGGTTCCAGTTTCATCCATCTCATTAGAACTGATTCAAATGTATTCTTTTTAATGGCTGAGTAATACTCCATTGTGTAGATGTACCACTGCTTTCTTATCCATTCTCTGCTGATGGACATCTAGGTTGTTTCCATGTCCTGGCTATTATAAACAGTGCTGCCATGAACATTGGGGTACACATGTCTCTTTCAGTTCTGGTTTCCTCACTGTGTATGCCCAGCAGTGGGATTGCTGGGTCAGAAGGCAGTTCTATTTCCAGTTTTTAAGGAATCTCCACACTGTTCTCCATAGTGGCTGTACTAGTTTGCATTCCCATCAACAGTGTAAGAGGGTTCCCTTCTCTCCACATCTTCTCCAGCATTTATTGCTTGTACACTTTTGGATTGCAGCCATTCTGACTGATGTGAAATGGTACCTCATTGTGGCCTTGATTTGCATTTCTCTGATAATGAGTGATGTTGAGCATCTTTTCATGTGTTTGTTAGCCATCCGGATGTCTTCTCTGGAGAAATGTCTGTTTAGTTTTTGGCCCATTTTTTGATTGGGTCGTTTATTTCTCTGGAATTGAGCTGCATGAGTTGCTTGTATATTTTTGAGATTAGTTGTTTGTCAGTTGCTTCGTTTGCTATTATTTTCTCCCATTCAGAAGCCTGTCTTTTTACCTTGGTTATAGTTTCCTTTGTTGTGCAGAAGCTTTTAATTTTAATTAGATCCCATTTGTTTATTTTTGCTTTTATTTCGAGTATTCTGGGAGGTGGATCATAGAGGATCCTGCTGTGATTTATGTCGGAAAGTGTTTTGCCTATATTCTCTTCTAGGAGTTTTATAGTTTCTGGTCTTACATTTAGATCTTTAATCCATTTTGAGTTTATTTTTGTGAGTGGTGTTAGAGAGTGATCTAGTTTCATTCTTCTACAAGTGGTTGATCAGTTTTTCCAGCACCACTTGTTAAAGAGATTGTCTTTACTCCATTGTATATTCTTGCCTCCTTTGTCGAAGATAAGGTGTCCATAGGTGTGTGGATTTATCTCTGGGCTTTCTATTTTGTTCCATTGATCTATATTTCTGTCTTTGTGCCAGTACCATACTGTCTTGATGACTGTGGCTTTGTAGTAGAGCTTGAAGCCAGGCAGGTTGATTCCTCCAGTTCCATTCTTCTTTCTCAAGATTGCTTTGGCTATTTGAGGTTTTTTTGTATTTCCATACAAATCTTGAAATTATTTGTTCTAGTTCTGTGAAAAATACCGCTGGTAGCTTGATAGGGATTGCATTGAATCTATAGATTGCTTTGCGTAGTATACTCATTTTCACTATATTGATTCTTCCGATCCATGAACACGGTATATTTCTCCATCTATTAGTGTCCTCTTTGATTTCTTTCATCAGTGTTTTATAGTTTTCCATATATAGGTCTTTAGTTTCTTTAGGTAGATATATTCCTAAGTATTTTATTCTTTTCGTTGCAATGGTGAATGGAATTGTTTCCTTAATTTCTTTTTCTACTTTCTCATTATTAGTGTATAGGAATGCAAGGGATTTCTGTCTGTTGATTTTATATCCTGCAACTTTACTATATTCATTGATTAGCTCTAGTAATTTTCTGGTGGAGTCTTTAGGATTTTCTGTGTAGAGGATCATGTCATCTGCAAACAGTGAGAGTTTTACTTCTTCTTTTCCAATTTGAATTCCTTTTATTTCTTTTTCTGCCCTGATTGCTGTGGCCAAAACTTCCAGAACTATGTTGAATAGTAGCGGTGAAAGTGGGCACCCTTGTCTTGCTCCTGACTTTAGGGGAAATGCTTTCAGTTTTTCACCATTGAGGATAATGTTTGCTGTGGGTTTGTCAAATATAGCTTTTATTATGTTGAGGTATGTTCCTTGTATTCCTACTTTCTGGAGAGTTTGTATCATAAATGGATGTTGAATTTTGACAAAGGCCTTCTCTGCATATATTGAGATAATCATATGGCTTTTATTTTTCCGTTTGTTAATGTGGTGAATTACATTGATTGATTTGTGGATATTGAAGAATCCTTGCATCCCTGGGATAAAGCCCACTTGGTCATGGTGTATGATCTTTTTAATGTGTTGTTGGATTCTGATTGCTAGAATTTTGTTAAGGATTTTTGCATCTATGTTCATCAGTGGTATTGGCCTGTAGTTTTCTTTTTTGGTGACATCTTTGTCAGGTTTTGGTATTAGGGTGATGGTGGCCTCATAGAATGGGTTTGGAAGTTTACCTTCCTCTGAAATTTTCTGGAAGAGTCTCAGTAGGATAGGTGTTAGCTCTTCTCGAAATTGTTGGTAGAATTCAGCTGTGAAGCCGTCTGGACCTGGGCTTTTGTTTGCTGGAAGATTTCTGATTACAGTTTCAATTTCCGTGCTTTGATGGGTCTGTTAAGGTTTTCTATTTCTTCTTGGTTCAGTTTTGGAAAGTTGTACTTTTCTAAGAATTTGTCCATTTCTTCCACGTTGTCCATTTTATTGGCATATAATTGCTGATAGTAGTCTCTTATGATCCTTTGTATTTCTGAGTTGTCTGTTGTGATCTCTCCATTTTCATTTCTAATTTTATTGATTTGATTTTTCTCTCTTTGTTTCTTGATGAGTCTGGCTAATGGTTTGGCAATTTTATTTATCCTTTCAAAGAACCAGCTTTTTGCTTTCTTGATTTTTGCTATGGTCTCTTTCGTTTCTTTTGCATTTATTTCTGCCCTAATTTTTAAGATTTCTTTCCTTCTACGAACTCTGGGGTTCTCCATTTCTTCCTTTTCTAGTTGCTTTAGGTGTACAGTTAGGTTATTTATTTGACTTTTTTCTTGTTTCTTGAGGTATGCCTGTATTGATATGAACTTTCCTCTTCAGACTGCTTTGATAGTGTCCCACAGGTTTTGGGTTGTTGTGTTTTCATTTTCATTCGTTTCTATGCATATTTTGATTTCTTTTTTGATTTCTTCTGTGATTTATTGGTTATTCAGAAGCGTGTTGTTCAGCCTCCATATGTTGGAATTTTTAATAGTTTTTCTCTTGTAATTGAGATCTAATCTTAATGTATTATGGTCAGAAAAGATACTTGGAATGATTTCGATTTTTTTGAATTTATCAAGGTTAGATTTATGGCCCAGGATGTGATCTATCCTGGAGAAGCTTCCATGAGCACTTGAGAAAAAAGGTGAAATTCATTGTTTTGGGGTGAAATGTCCTATAGATATCAGTTAGGTCTAATTGGTCTATTGTATCATTTAAAGTTTGCGTTTCTTTGTTAATTTTCTGTTTGGTTGATCTGTCCATAGATGTGAGTGGGGTATTAAAGTCTCCCACTATTACTGTGTTATTGTTAATTTCCCCTTTCATACTTGTTAGCATTTGTCTTACATATTGCGGTGCTCCTATGTTGGGTGTATATATATTTATAATTGTTATATCTTCTTCTTGGATTGATCCTTTGATCATTATGTAGTGGCCTTCTTTGTCTCTTTTCACAGTCTTCACTTTAAAGTCTATTTTATCGGATATGAGTATAGCTACTCCTGCTTTCTTTTGGTCTCTATTTGCGTGGAATATCTTTTTCCAGCCCTTCACTTTCAGTCTGTATGTGTCCCTTGTTTTGAGGTGGGTCTTTTGTAGGCAGCATATATAGGGGTCTTGTTTTTGTATCCATTCAGCCAGTATTTGCCTTTTGGTTGGGGCATTCAACCCATTTACGTTTAAGGTAATTATTGATAAGTATGATCCTGTTGCCATTTACTTTATTGTTTTGGGTTCGGGTTTATATGCCCTTTTTATGTTTCCTGTCTAAAGAATATCCTTTAGCATTTGTTGGAGAGCTGGTTTGGTGGTGCTGAATTCTCTCAGTTTTCGCTTATCTGTAAAGCTTTTGATTTCTCCTTCATATTTGAATGAGATCCTTGCTGGGTACAGTAATCTGGGCTGTAGGTTATTTTCTTTCATCACTTTAAGTATGTCTTGCCATTCCCTCCTCGCCTGAAGAGTTTCTATTGAAAGATCTGCAGTTATCCTTATGGGAATCCCCTTGTGTGTTATTTGTTGTTTTTCCCTTGCTGCTTTTAATATTTGTTCTTTGTGTTTGGTCTTTGTTAATTTGATTAATATGTGTCTTGGGGTGTTTCGCCTTGGGTTTATCCTGTTTGGAACTCTCTGGGTTTCTTGGACTTGGGTGATTATTTCCTTCCCCATTTTAGGGAAGTTTTCAACTATTATCTCCTCAAGTATTTTCTCATGGTCTTTCTTTTTGTCTTCTTCTTCTGGGACTCCTATTATTCGAATGTTGGAGCGTTTCATATTGTCCTGGAGGTCTCTGAGATTGTCCTCATTTCTTTTAATTCGTTTTTCTTTTTTCCTCTCTGATTCATTTATTTCTACCATTCTATCTTCTATTTCACTAATCCTATCTTCTGCCTCCGATATTCTACTATTTGTTGCCTCCAGAGTGTTTCTGATCTCTTTTATTGCATTATTCATTGTATATTGACTCTTTTTTATTTCTTCTAGGTCCTTGTTAAACCTTTCTTGCATCTTCTCAATCCTTGTCTCCAGGCTATTTATCTGTGATTCCATTTTGATTTCAAGATTTTGGATCATTTTCACTATCAATATTCGGAATTCTTTCTCAGGTAGATTCCCTATCTCTTCCTCTTTTGCTTGGTTTGGTGGGCTTTGCTCCTGTTCCTTTACCTGCTGGGTATTCCTCTGTCTCTTCATCTTGGTTATATTGCTGCGTTTGGGGTGGCCTTTCTATATTCTGGGAATTTGTGGAGTTCTCTTTATTTTGGAGTTTCCTCACTGTGGGTGGGGTTGTATCAGTGGCTTGTCAAGTTTTTTTGGTTAGGGAAGCTTGTGTCAGAGTTCTCGTGGGTGGAGCTGGATTTCTTCTCTCTGGAGTGAAATGAAGTGTCCAGTAATGAGCTATGAGACATCAATGGTTTTGGAGTAACTTTGAGCTGCCTGTGTATTGAAGCTCAGGGATGTGTTCCTGTGTTGCTGGAGAATTTGCATGATATGTCTTACTCTGGAACTTGTTGGCCCTTGGGCGGTGCTTGGTTTCAGTGTAGGTATGGAGGCGTTTGATGAGCTCCTATCAATTAATGTTCCCTGGAGTCAGGAGTTCTCTGATGTTCTCAGGATTTGGACTTAAGCCTCTTGCTTCTGGTTTTCAGTTTTATTTTTACAGTAGCCTCAAGACTTCTCCATCTATGCAGCACCATTGATAAAACATCTAGGTTAAAGATGAAAAGTTTCTCCACATTGAGGGTCACCCAGAGAGGTTCACTGAGTTACATGGAGAAGAGAAGAGGGAGGGGGTAGTTAGAGGTGACTGGAATGAGATGTGGTGGGATCAAAAGAGGAGAGAGCAAGCTAGCCAGTAATCACTTCCTTATGTGTGCTCCGCTGTCTGGACCACTCAGAGGTGTTCATGAAATTATACAGGGAAGAGGAGAGGGAGGAAGTAGACAGAGGTGGCCAGGAGGATAAAGGAGGGAAATGAGAAGAAAGAGACAGATCCAGCCAGTAACCAGTTCCCTAAGTGTTCTCCACCATCTGGAACACAGAGCTTCACAGAGTTGGGTAGAGAAGAGAAGGGGGAGGGAAGAGACAGAGGCCACCTGGTGGAGAAAAATGAGAGTCCAAAGGAGGAGAGAGTAGTCAAGCAGGTAATCTCACTCTCAGGTAAAATTGGATACTGAAGATTGGGTTTTTAAATGTACAAAATTGACAACATATACCAAAAAGCAAGGATTAAAAATCTAGAGTAGAGGTTGGATTTTCAAAAATACAATATTAAAAAAAAGAAGAAGAAGGAAAAAGCCACAAGAATTATTTAAAAACAACAACAACTGCAAAAACAATATATACGGCGTTTGCCTTAAAAATAGGGTCTTTTTTTTTTTTTTTGAAAAGTAATAGTAGGTTATAAAAATAAAAATTAAAGGAGAAATAGAGGACTTAACGTTTTAAAAAGTTAAAAAAAGAAGAAGAAAAAACAATCACACAACAACAACAACAACAAAATGATCGTAAAAATAGTAAAGATATATCTGGGACTTTCTCTGATGTTGTGGGCAGTGTGGGGTCACTTCCAAGGCTGTTCCCTCTGTTTAGCTTCTTCTGTTTGCTGGTCTCTTCAGTGTCTGATTTCTGCCCTGACACAGGTGGGGCAGTGGTGGACACTTCTTCTTTTTTTTGGCTCACTTGTTCAGTTGCGATGTGGGGAGGTAGGGATGCTGCAAACAAATAACACTGGCATGTGCTCGCAGTGTCTCAGCCACGCTGGTCCTGCCCCTGCTCACGGTGCACACCACTCAGGCCCTACGTTGCTCTGCTGGGAAAAGTCTGAGGCTGGCCCTAGACTGCATGCACCTCCCCGGTCTAAACCACTCAGGTTCGGCACTCAGGTAGCCCTCAGAGGTGCAGATTCGGTTGGGCCTGCATTTTGTTCCCTTCCCAGGTCAGAGTAGCTCAGGTGTTTGGTGAGTGCAGTAGCTGCGATTTATCGCCTTTCTTATCCCTGCAGCTCAGTTTTCTGGGTGTACCACTGACATCCCTTCTCAGGTGGATTATGACTGTCCAGAACCCCCAGAAGTCTTAGCAAAGAAGCCTGCTTGCAGTTTGGTAGGTAATGTCTCTCTTGGGCTGCGATTGCCCCCTTTCAGCCCTTATGGCTCTGGCTGCCTGTCACTAGAGGGGAATGGTCTGCAGCCAGCTATTTCTGTTCCATTCTTTGTTCTGTGCACAGTCCTGGCGGTGTCTTATGTTAGAGCTTTTTGCCTGGTAGCTATCGCTACCTAGCGGTAGTTCCTAGCCCAAGTTAGTTCGCTCTGCTAACGCTCGGGGCATTCCGGCCCAATTCTTAAAAAGCACTGCAGCCCATGCCTCCCTGCTCGGCCCCCACTTCCTAGTGGTGGATGCAGGCGTCTGCACTGCTTCTCCACTGGGGGAGTTACCATTGGGCTTGTAATCTTTGGGTTTTAATTATTTATTAATTTTTTCTCCCTTCTATGTTGCCCTCTGTGCTTCCAAGGCTTGCCACATACTCGGCAGCGAGAGTGTTTCCTGGTGTTTGGAAACTTCTCTCTTCTTAAGACTCCCTTCCTGGAATGGAGCTTCCTCCCTACCTCCTTTGTCTCTTTTTTCATCTTTTATATTTTTTCCTACCTGTTTTTGAAGACAATGATCTGCCTTTCTGGGTGCCTGATGTCCTCTGCCAGCATTCAGAAGTTGTTTTGTGGAATTTACTCAGCGTTGAAATGTTCTTTCGATAAATTTGTGAGGGAGAAAGTGGTCTCCCCATCTTATTCCTCCACCATCTTAGGACCACAGTCATGATCTTTTTAACACGTTGTTGGATTCTGTTTGCTAGGATTTTGTTAAGGATTTTTGCATCTATGTTCATCATTGATATTGGCCTGTAGTTTTCTTTTTTGTGTGTGGCATCTTTGTCAGGTTTTGGTATTAGGGTGATGGTGGCCAGATAGAATGAGTTTGGAAGTTTACCTTCCTCTGCAATTTTCTGGCAGAGTTTGAGTAGGATAGGTGTTAGCTCTTTTCTAAATTTTTGGTAGAATTCAGCTGTGAATCTGTCTGGTCCTGGGCTTTTGTTTGCTGGAAGATTTCTGATTAAAGTTTCAATTTCCATGCTTGTGATGGGTCTGTTCAGAATTTCTATTTCTTCTTGGTTCAGTGTTGGAAAGTTGTACTTTTCTAAGAATTTTTCCATGTTGTCCATTTTATTGGCATATAGTTGCTGATAGAGTCTCTTATGATCTTTTGTATTTCTGTGTTGTCTGTTGTGATCTCTCCACTTTCACTTCTAATTTTCTTGATTTGATTCTTCTCCCTTTGTTTCTTCTCCCTTTGTTTCTTGATGAGTCTGCCTAATTGTTTGTCAATTTTATTTATCTTCTCAAAGAATCAGCTTTTGCCTTTGTTGTTTTTTCTATGGTCTCTTTTGTTTCTTTTGCATTTATTTCTGCCCTAATTTTTAAGATTTCTTTCCTTCTGCTAATCCTGGGTTTCTACATTTCTTCCTGGTCATGTTGCTTTAGGTGTAGAGTTAGGTAATTTATTTGACTTTTTTCTTGTTTCTTGACGTAAGCCTGTATTGCTATGAACCTTCCCCTTAGCACTTCTTTTACAGTGTCTCAGAGGTTTAGGGTTGTTGTGTTATCATTTTCACTCATTTCTATGCATATTTTGATTTCATTTTTTATTTCTTCTGTGATTTGTTGGTTATTCAGCAGCGTGTTGTTCAGCCTCCACGTGTTAGAATTTTTAATAGTTTTTCTCCTGTAATTGAGATCTAATCTTACTGCATTGTGGTCAGAAAGGATGCTTGGAATGATTT
>SJYT01042128.1:0-23852 GCA_006410635.1 Cephalophus harveyi
CCTCTGATGCCCTCTCACAACACTTACTGTCTTACTTGGGTTTCTCTTACCTTGAACATGGGGTATCTCTTCATGGCTATTCCAGCAAAGTGCAGCCGCTGCTCCTTACCTTAGAAGAGGGGTATCTCCTCACTGCTGCCCCTCCTGACCTTGAATATGGAGTGACTCCTCTTGGCCCTCCTGCGCCCATGCAGCCACCGCTTCTTGGATGTGGGGTTGCTCCTCTGGGCAGGTGCCCCTGACCTCAGACGTAGGTACCTCCTCTCAGCCATTTCTGTGCCATCTCAGCCTGGCACTCACGGCCGCTCCCCCTGACCTTGGACGTGGGGTATTTACTCTTTTTTGCCAATGTTATACATCATGAAAAGGCATTTCATGAATGATGTAGAAATTTAAGATTAATAATCAAATGTGCACATTCCATTATAATATTCTCAAATTGAAAAATACATATGTTTACTTATCTTTAGAAATTTTTAAGATGGTGCAGTCTGAAAATAACAGCTAGAAAATTTTACAGAACATCCTTGAAATTAAACCATATACACAGAAAAGCAAATTTCTTTTGGCTTTTTCCATGATTCCTTGCCTATCATTTGCTGAGATGAATGGAGAATAAATATAATATTTTAGAACATATATTTAACATAATATTTTAAAAGTACTAGGAATTTTAATGTGCTATATCTTTTCCCACTGAATAATATGAACTCATCTTCTGTTACATGGATTCCCTTCTTTACTATTTACATTTCAATCAATGCAGTGGATAACTGTTTATCCTTGGTTGGAAAATGTAAAGCAAATTAATTTAGTTATGCAGAGCTTTCAGAACACCAAGATAACTACCACAAAAATGATGTGTGACATCTCTTTGGAGTTTCAAAAGCTCATTTTGTAGAAAACAAAAGGAGCCCCAAGACTGAGTTATCCTGACTGAAGACTGGGAAGCTTGGTGAAGTCCTAACCAGTATGCCACTGCTCAAAGGAAACACTCCCCTTTCTGACAATGTGATCCTTTGCAATCCTACAGTAATATAAAAGAAGAACTGATTCAAATGTCTTCTTTTTAATGGCCGAGTAATATTCCATTGTGTATATGTACCACAGCCTTCTTATCCATTCATCTGCTGATGGACATCTAGGTTGCTTCCATGTCCTGGCTATTATAAACAGTGCTGCGATGAACATTGGGGTATATGAGTCTCTTTCAGTTCTGGTTTCCTTGGTGTGTATGCCCAGCAGTGGGATTACTGGGTCATATGGCAGTTCTAATGAGGTGGGTGAAACTGGACCCTATTATACAGAGTGAAGTAAGCCAGAAAGAAAAACACCAGTACAGTATACTACTGCTTGGAAGGAAAGTTATGATCAACCTAGATAGCATATTCAAAAGCAGAGGCATTAGTTTGCCAACAAGGTCTATCTAGTCAAGGCTATGGTTTTTCCAGTAGTCATGTATGGATGTGAGAGTTGGACTGTGAAGAAAGCTGAGCACTGAGGAACTGATGCTTTTGAACTGCAGTGTTGGAGAAGACTCTTGAGAGTCCCTTGGACGTCAAGGAGATCCAACCAGTCCATTCTAATGGAGACCAGTCCTGGGTGTACTTTGGAGGGAATGATGCTGAAGCTGAAACTCCAGTACTTTGGCCACCTCATGCGAAGAGTTGACTCATTGGAAAAGACTCTGATGCTGGGAGGGATTGGAGGCAGGAGGAGAAGGGGACGACTGAGGATGAGATGGCTGGATGGCATCACTGACTCGATGGACATGAGTTTGAGGGAACTCTGGGAGTTGGTGATGGACAGGGAGGCCTGCCGTCCTGCAATTCATGAGGTCGCAAAGAGTCGGACATGAGTGAGCGACTAAAGTGAACTAAACTGAATGCATATATATGGAATTTAGAAAGATGGAAACGATAACCCTGTATATGAGACAGCAAAAGAGACACAGATGTATAGAACAGTTTTTTGGACTCTGTGGGAGAGGGAGAGGGTGGGATGATTTAGGAGAATGACATTGAAACGTGTATATTATCACATGTGAAACGAATCTCCAGGCCAGGTTCGACGCATGATACAGGGTGTTTGGGGCTGGTGTACTGGGATGACCCAGAGGGATGGGATGGGAAGGGAGGTGGGAGGGGGTTCAGGATGGGGAACACGTGTACACCTGTGGCAGATTCATGTGGATGTATGGCAAAACCAATACAATATTGTAAACTAATTAGCCTCCAATTAAAATAGATATATGTTTTTAAAAATGAAAGAAGATACATTTGTTGTGATGACTTGGGTGATTTCATGATCTTTAGGCATCATTAGAGCCACGTGTAATTGGAAAAATAATATTATCACCTATTTTCCAGTTGGTTACCCATGACTAAGACATATTATGGATAATCACCCTTCTTACCTGTGCATGTTTTGTAATCATGAAACTGCAGGCATCATACAATGTACTTTTATATCCCATGCTACAATATCAGTAAAGGTTCAGTCAAAAAAGCAATAGAAACCAATTATCTGTTTACAGATGAATATTTAATGTGAAGAGTTGGTTAAAATGTTTTTGAAGGACTGAAAGACAAGAAAGAAAACAGTGGTACCATAGTGATCATAACTGAAGGACAAAGCTACTCTACCAAGGGCTGGAGGGATATAAAGGGACTCGTTGAGCTTTTAGAGTGAAGAGACATTTGCAGGCCACTGCTGAATATGCATTAAGATGAACACAAGATGGAACATAGACCACAAGATGGAATGTGATTTCAAATGCCCCACCCTAAAGCAAAGGCCAGGTGCACGATGTAGAGAAGCTATGTGGAGAAATTTATTGGAATAATTGGGAAAACACATTGCTTATTACCACATCAGGGTCTTTATATCTTCCCCCTTTGACCGCTGATCTCTTTTGGATCTTCAGCATTTGTCCATGAGGAACGTTAGGACCCAAGGCATAAAGTTCACCTTTGAAAGAGAGACTTGACTTGGATCAGTAGTTGTCAACAGTGGGCACACACTAGAACCACTTGAGGGCTTTTTAAAATCCTCGTGCTTGGACTACACCCAAGTCCAGTTGAATCAGAAACCTTTGACCGCTGATCTCTTTTGGATCTTCAGCATTTGTCCATGAGGAACGTTAGGACCCAAGGCATAAAGTTCACCTTTGAAAGAGAGACTTGACTTGGATCAGTAGTTGTCAACAGTGGGCACACACTAGAACCACTTGAGGGCTTTTTAAAATCCTCGTGCTTGGACTACACCCAAGTCCAGTTGAATCAGAAACTCCGGTGGTGAGACCCAGTGGTCAGTATTTTAAACTTCCCAGGTGATTTCAACAGAAGTCAAGGCTGAGGAGCAGTGACTTGCAGCTCACATAACAGCATGTGCAGATTTGAAATAGAATTTACTCCTGAAAATATATAAGAACTTGGAACATTTGTACATTTTTGGTATATTAAAGGGGAATTATTCATCTTTTGAGGATGCTTGGGCTACCAAAGATAAAAATATGGAATCTCCATAGATATAATGAGATTCTGTCAAGGAGTGATTTTGATACAAAAAAGATCTTAGAACTCTCCACTGTCATGACCTCTGATGCCCTCTCACAACACTTACTGTCTTACTTGGGTTTCTCTTACCTTGAACATGGGGTATCTCTTCATGGCTACTCCAGCAAAGTGCAGCCGCTGCTCCTTACCTTAGAAGAGGGGTATCTCCTCACTGCTGCCCCTCCTGACCTTGAATGTGGAGTGACTCCTCTCAGCCCTCCTGCGCCCATGCAGCCACTGCTCCTTGGATGTGGGGTTGTTCCTCTGGGCAGGTGCCCCTGACCTCAGACGTGGGTAGCTCCTCTCAGCCGTTTCTGTGCCATCTCAGCCTGGCACTCACGGCCGCTGCCCCTGACCTTGGACATGGGGTATTTACTCTATTTTGCCAGTGTTATACATCATGAAAAGGCATTTCATGAATGATGTAGAAATTTAAGATTAATAATCAAATGTGCATATTCCATTATAATATTCTCAAATTGAAAAATTCATATGTTTACTTATCTTTAGAAATTTTTAAGATGGTGCAGTCGGAAAATAACAGCTAGAAAATTTTACAGAACATCCTTGAAATTAAACCGTATGCACAGAAAAGCAAATTTCCTTTGGATTTTTCCACGATTCCTTGCCTATCATTTGCTGAGATGAATGGAGAATAAATATAATATTTTAGAACATATATTTAACATAATATTTTAAAAGTACTAGTAATTTTAATGTGCTATATCTTTTCCCACTGAATAATATGAATTCATCTTCTGTTACATGGATTCCCTTGTTTACTATTTACATTTCAATCAATGCAGTGGGTAACTGTTTATCCTTGGATGGAAAATGTAAAGCAGATTAATTTAGTTATGGAGAGCTTTCAGAACACCAAGATAACTACCACAAAAATGATGTGTGACAGCTCTTAGGAGTTTCAAAAGCTCATTTTGTAGAAAACAAAAGGAGCCCCAAAACTGAGTTATCCTGACTGAAGACTGGGAAGCTTGGTGAAGTCCTAACCAGGATGCCACTGCTCAAAGGAAACACTCCCCTTTCTGACAATGTGATCCTTTGCAATCCTACAGTAATATAAAAGAAGAACTGATTCAAATGTATTCTTTTTAATGGCCGAGTAATATTCCATTGTGTATATGTACCACAGCCTTCTTATCCATTCATCTGCTGATGGACATCTAGGTTGCTTCCACGTCCTGGCTATTATAAACAGTGCTGCAATGAACATTGGGGTATATGAGTCTCTTTCAATTCTGGTTTCCTCAGTGTGTATGCCCAGCAGTGGGATTGCTGGGTCATATGGCAGTTCTAATGAGGTGGGTGAAACTGGACCCTATTATACAGAGTGAAGTAAGCCAGAAAGAAACCAGTACAGTATACTACTGCTTGGAAGGAAAGTTATGATCAACCTAGATAGCATATTCAAAAGCAGAGACATTACTTTGCCAACAAGGTCCATCTAGTCAAGGCTATAGTTTTTTCCAGTAGTCATGTGTGGATGTGAGAGTTAGACTGTGAAGAAGGCTGAGCGCTGAGGAACTGATGCTTTTGAACTGCGATGTTGGGGAAGACTCTTGAGAGTCCCTTGGACATCAAGGAGATCCAACCAGTCCATTCTAATGGAGACCAGTCCTGGGTGTACTTTGGAGGGAATGATGCTGAAGCTGAAACTCCAGTACTTTGGCCACCTCATGCGAAGAGTTGACTCATTGGAAAAGACTCTGATGCTGGGAGGGATTGGGGGAAGGAGGAGAAGGGGATGACTGAGGATGAGATGGCTGGATGGCATCACCGACTCGATGAATGTGAATTTGAGTGAACTCTGGGATTTGGTGATGGACAGGGAGGCCTGGCGTCCTGCAATTCATGAGGTCGCAAAGAGTCGGACATGAGTGAGCGACTAAAGTGAACTGAACTGAATGCATATAGATGGAATTTAGAAAGATGGAAACGATAACCCTGTACGTGAGACAGCAAAAGAGACACAGATGTATAGAACAGTTTTTTGGGTTCTGTGGGAGAGGGAGAGGGTGGGATGATTTAGGAGAATGACATTGAAACATGTATATTATCACATGTGAAACGAATCTCCAGGCCAGGTTCGACGCATGATACAGGGTGCTTGGGGCTGGTGTACTGGGATGACCCAGAGGGATGGGATGGGAAGAGATGTGGGAGGGGGTTCAGGATGGGGAACACATGTACACCCGTGGCAGATTCATGTTGATGTATGGCAAAACCAATACAATATTGTAAAGTAATTAGCCTCCAATTAAAATAGATATATATTTTTAAAAATGAAAGAAGATACAATTGTTGTGATGACTTGGGTGATTTCATGATCTTTAGGCATCATTAGAGCCACGTGTAATTGGAAAAATAATATCATCACCTATTTTCCAGTTGGTTACCCATGACTAAGACATATTATGGATAATCACCCTTCTTACCTGTGCATATTTTGTAATCATGAAACTGCAGGCATCATACAATGTACTTTTATATCCCATGCTACAATATCAGTAAAGGTTCAGTCGAAAAAGCAATAGAAACCAATTAGCTGTTTACAGATGTATATTTAATATGAAGAGTTGGTTAAAATGTTAATGAAGGACTGAAAGACCAGAAAGAAAAAAGTGGTACCATAGTGATCATAACTGAAGGACAAATCTACTCTACCAAGGGCTGGAGGGGTATAAAGGGACTCGTTGAGCTTTTAGAGTGAAGAGACATTTGCAGGCCACTGCTGAATATGCGTTAAGATGAACACAAGATGGAACATAGACCACAAGATGGAATGTGATTTCAAATGCCCCACCCTAAAGCAAAGGCCAGGTGCACGATGTAGAGAAGCTATGTGGAGAAATTTATTGGAATAATTGGGAAAACACATTGCTTATTACCACATCAGGGTCTTTATATCTTCCCCCTTTGACCACTGATCTCTTTTGGATCTTCAGCATTTGTCCATGAGGAACGTTAGGACCCAAGGCATGAAATTCACCTTTGAAAGAGAGATTTGACTTGGATCAGTAGTTGTCAACAGTGGGCACACACTAGAACCACTTGAGAGCTTTTTAAAATCCTCGTGCTTGGACTATACCCAAGTCCAGTTGAATCAGAAACTCTGGCGGTGAGACCCAGTGGTCAGTGTTTTAAACTTCCCAGGTGATTTCAACAGAAGTCAAGGCTGAGGAGCAGTGACTTGCAGCTCACATAACAGCATGTGTAGATTTGAAAATAGAATTTACTCCTGAAAATATATAAGAGCTTGGAGCATTTGTATATTTTTGGTATATTAAAGGGGAATTATTCATCTTTTGAGGATGCTTGGGCTACCAAAGATAAAAATATAGAATCTCCATAGATATAATGAGATTCTGTCAAGGAGTGATTTTGATACAAAAAAGATCTTAGAACTCTCCACTGTCATGTTAAAACATGTGTGTATGTGCATGCTCAGTTTTGTTTGACTCTGCGACCCTGTGGACTGTAGGCCACGAGGATCCTCTGTCCATGGGATTTCCCAGGCAAGAATACAGGAGTGGGTTGCCATTTCCTCCTCCAGGGATCTTCTGGACTCATGGACTGAACCTGTGTCTCTTGTGTCTCCTGCATTGGTAGGGGAATAAGCTACAGAGAAGTAATATTCAGGTAGAAAGCAAGGAGAGGCATGAAGGCAGTAAGAGCTATAAAAATGATGTCATGAGAGAGGTAGAATTTTTAGATCTCCAGGTTTAGTTTTGCTACATTTTCTAGTATACACTCAAATGGATTGCAATGTCCTAAGATGAGTTTGTGCTGCTAAGGAACCTCCACAAGGCCCTTTGGATGTCTTTGTTCCTCAGGCTGTAGATGAAGGGGTTCAGCATGGGGGTGACCACAGTGTACACCACCGAGGCTGCTGCATCCTTCCTGGGAGATTGTGAGATGGCTGAGCTGAGGTACTCACCAAGGCCTGTTCCATAAAATAAGCAAACAACTGCCAGGTGAGAACCACAGGTGGCAAAGGCTTTGTACATCCCACCTGGTGAGGGGACTCTCAGAATGGAGACAAGAATTTTATAGTAAGAGAAAATGATTCCTGAGATAGAGAGAAAACTAGTCAAGGCACCGACAGTATAGCTGACTATGTTATTGCTGAAAGTGTCAGAACAAGCAAGGTTGAGCAGTTGAGAAGGATCACAGAAGAAACTAGAAATTTCTACATCCTTGAAACAGGTAAGTTGTAACACAATCACATTGTGCATCTGGGAGTCCAAAAGGCTAACACAAAAGGACACCAAAACTAAGGAGCAACACAGGCATGGGTTCATGATGACCGTGTAGTGCAGTGGGTGACAGATGGCCACAAACCTGTCATAGGCCATCACAGTAAGAAGCATACAATCCATACATGCAAGAAGGATAAAAACAGACATCTGAGTCAGGCATCCTTCACAGGAGATGACTCTGCTGTCAGATTGGATGTCCACAATCATTTTGGGGACTGTGGTGGAGATGAAACCAATGTCAACCAAGGACAGGTTGGAGAGGAAGAAGTACATGGGGATGTGGAGGCGGGGGTCAGAGGTGACGGCTAATATGATGAGCAGGTTCCCCAACACGGTGACCAGGTACATGGACAGGAAGAGGACACAGAGCAAAGGCTGCAGTTCTGCATCATCTGAGAGGCCCAGGAGGAAGAATTCTGAGACACTTGTTAGATTTCCAGTTCTGTGTATCTTGGACACCTTTGGAAAAAGAAAAGAAGGCTGGAAACAAAGAAAATAAGTAAACAGGCATTGAGACTGTGTCCATATTTTGGATTCAAGCAATTCATTTCTAAGATTATACACCCCATTTCCTTCAGCAATATCTCTCAGTGTGATAAATTCTGTTTAGAATTTTTCCCTCATTGGTTTGTGTTATTCACCTGTGTCTATACACGCTTACTTTATAAAACTCCACATGAAAGGGAACAAGAATGTTAGAATTATTACATCCATGATCTCAGTAAAATACAGCCTACTTCTTTAGAAATCATACAGAATCAGAAATTTCCTTCTCCCTCTGAGAAAATACATAATTCAGTTGTAAAGAAATTAGGACATATTTATATATATCTGATTTTATTCATGAGCTTCCCTGGTGGCTCAGATGGTAAAGCGTTTGCCTGCAATGCAGGAGACCCGGGTTTGACCCCTGGATTGGGAAGATCTCCTGGAGAGGGAAATGACAACCCACTCCAGTATTCTTGCCTGGAGAATCCCACGGATGGAGGAGCCTGGCAGGCTACAGTCCATGGGGTCGCAAAGAGTCAGATACAATTCTAGATAGTTCCTTCATTTAGAATATTTACAAATCTCTATGTAATGCAGGAGAGTATCACCTGGATCTTAAATTAAAAATGAATGCTCCTAACCAGAATACACTTTTATATTACATTCAGAGTTTTAGATCGTCCTTTGTTCCTTCTGTCTTTCTTTCATGAAATAATTGATTATTCAAAAATCAGGATTATGTTCTTTTAAAATTTATATTTATTTATTTACTTATACATGCCAGGTCTTTGTTGTGGGCACGCAGGATCTTTCATCTCCCTTGCAGATAAGGAAGCTTTAGTTGGGGCATGTGGGATCTAGTTCCTGGAGCAAAGATCAAACCAGTGTGCCCTGTATTAAGACTGGAGAGTCTTAGCCACTGGAACACTAGGGAAGTCCTGCAGTTGTTTTTTAAAAGTCATTCAGTATAGACTTTATATCTTTGACTTTGCTAAGTCGCTTCTGTTGTGCCCGACTCTGTGACCCTATGGGACTGTAGCCCACCAGGCTTCTCTGTCCATAGGATTCTCCAGGCAAGAATACTGGAGCGGGTTGCCATGCAGTCCTCCAGGGGATCTTCCTGACCCAGGGATTGAACCCACGTCTCTTATGTTTCCTGCATTGGCAGGCGGGTTCTTTTACCGCTAGTGTCACCTGGGAAGCCCCATTTTTGATTTTGGTGGGCTTCAAATTTTGATCAGTATAGTTTAACTAAGCACTCATGATCATACAGCACTGGTGACTACAAATATGGTGTTAGTGTACAGAGCACTCTCAATTTTTAAACAATAACAACATTTAAGAATCCTTCTTAAAATTTTTACATTATATATAGGATTATTTGTTTCACTACTGTCTCAGCTAAATGTCTGATATGAGAAGCCAGTTAATATTTTTGGACATTATTTTGTGCTGGCAGGATAATACAACTTCATTGTATTTTCTTTTTTTCAGTTTACTGAAGTGATTGACAAAATTACATATATTTGAGTTGTGCAACATGAAGGTTTTTAAAAGATATACAAAGTAATGATTTAATACACAGGGACCTTGGGAGTAATTACCACAGTTAAGTTAATTAACACACCTGTCACCTCAAATAGAAATAGAGTTTCTATTTGTGTGTGTAGTAACAGTTAAGCAGATCTCTGTTAGCAGATTTCAAGAACATAACCAGAATTATTAGCTGTTTTTTTTAACCTATTCATTGGTCAATAGACTCTATATTTTCACTATTTCAAATAACAGCACATTGACAAGAAATGCATTTATCTGTTGGAGGTTCCAGTTTTATTTCTTTGGCATCTACCTTGAAGTGGGATTGCTGAAGCCTATATCTATTTCAATTAGTTTCAGTTTTTAATTTTTAAGGAACCTCCATTCTATTTTCTGTAATGACTGTACCAATATTCATTCTCACTGATCAGGTGCAAGTGTTCCCCCACTTCCACATTCTCACCAACATTTGTTTTCTTTTAAGTTTTTTCTTTAAAAAGTCATCCAAAGAGATGTGACGTGAACTTTTATTTAGCTTTAGACTTGTGTTTCCAATATTAACTGATGTTGCGTGCCTTTTCGTATACCTGATGGTCTAGTTCTCCTGATCATAAACCTGCATATTTACAGAAGGGGACTTCAGCCCCAGGGAAGGTCCCACAGCCAGGTCAGGGCCCAGCCTTCTTAGGTCAAGTTAACAGATTTTCATGTCAACACTTCCTGGTAAAGGGATCACAATTCTCTTACTTCTGCTGTCTGAAAGTAACTCAGCTTCATTATTTTAGCAGGTCACATTCTGATTTAACTGAGAAAAAAATTCTAATTAGTATAATGTAAACACTTCTGGGCCATTTCCTGATCTCTAAAATTGTGATAGTAATTGGATCTGCCTAACAGGATTATATACTATCTCTGGTCACTCAGACTCATAGCTCAGTTGGTAGAAAATCTGCCTGCAATGCACGAGACCCTGGTTCGATTCCTGAATAGGGGAAGATCCACTGCAGAAGGGAGAGGCTACCCACTCCTATCCCTCCTAGCCCAAGTATTCTTGACCTTCTCTTGTGACTCAGCTGGTAAAGAATCCGCCTGCAATCCGGGACACCTGGGTTTGATCCCTGGGTTGGGAAGAACCCCTGGAGAAGGGAAAAGCTACCCACTGCAGTATTCTAGCCTGGAGAATCCCATGGACAGAGGAGCCTTGTAGGCTTTAGTCCATGCGGTTGCAAGAGTTGGACACAACTTAGCAACTAAACCAACCACTAATAGGATTATTGAAAGAAAGTCTTAAAAATCATTCGTATTGCTTAAACAAGTGGTTGTCAGTTCTAGTTGGTTGATAATTTACATGTTGCTGTTTTTATTGCTGTTCAGTCACTAAGTTCGCTCTGACCGTTTAAGACCCCATGGACTATAGCCCGTCAGACTTGTCTGTCCATGGGATTTTCTGGGCAAGGATACCGGAGTGGGTTGCCATTTCCTTCTCCAAATTTACATGTGTCTTTCAAAAAATACTCGGTTGCCCCAGCCTCAGCCTAGAACCAATTTCAGGATCTACAAGTGAGTTTATTGGTCACTGTAATGTGAAGCTGGGCTTGATAAATACTGCCAAAGAGCATTGCCCAACCATTAGTAAAAGCTCCTTAATATTACCAGTTAATGCTATCATCAATAATCCCTACCTATTTTAAAGTATATACATTTAATAATATTTGCTTCAAATCTCATATTTCATAGAGATTTGAAACATTAAAGATAAAATTTAACTTTTCTTGGCGTCTCAGCTCCATCCCATTCCTTAGCATACACGTCCCCAAAAGCAACCAATATCATGAACTTGATGGGTATGTTTCCTTGGAAATGCTTACATAATGTCAATATTCATTTATGTATCTATAATCAGCTTTTGTAAAATCTTCTCTAAACAGAATACTATCCATATTGCCCCTGAAATAAACTTGCTTACCACATTGTTTTGGTTAAGTCTCTTTTTGAACTACAAACAATACTTCAATCTTCCCTGGTGGCTCAGAGGTTAAAGCGTCTGCCTGCAATGCGGGAGACCCAGGTTCGATCCCTGGGTCGAGAAGATCCCCTGGAGAAGGAAATGGCAATCCACTCCAGTATTCTTGCCTGGAGAATCCCATGGACGGAGAAGCCTAGTAGGTTACAGTTCACGGGGTCGCAAAGAGTCGGACACGACTGAGCGACTGACACGACACGACAACAATACTTCAAACACTTTCCTGACACACACAAAAAGCCATTTTCTTCAGTTCATAAATTTATACTATATGCATTATTATAAATTTAACAAATTTCCAATATAGCTTTAATTTATCTATTTAAATATAATATATGATTGAATACATTTTATAGATGTATTAAATAAACATTTAATTTATATTTAATATATTTTTATTTATATCAGTTTCTGCTTACAACAGTCCTATGAAAATTCTATACTTCTTTCTGTATCATACTTCTTTGTATATCATATGTGAGTGACAGTCTTCCCAGTTTCATAATCAGTTTTACTATTATTAATTGCATACATTTTTTCAAAGCAAAAATCATTTTCTGCCAACTGCATTCTCTTTTATTAACCTATCTTTTGAAAATATCCTTGAAGTCTGTCTTGTGATAATTTCATAATAGCTGCATTTGATATTTTCATCTTGTATAGGAAATCTTTTCAACTTTGCATTCAAAACTGGAAGGCAGAGTGCATGGCGAGTCATTGAAAACCCTCTAATCCTTTACGTGAGGGCCATTATGGCCTCTGTAAGCTGCTGCGTCAGTCCCATAATTCACAGAGAAGTCCCTGAACCAAAAAGGATGAATCAATTCTTCTACCTTCATTTTACCTCAGGGGCCAAAATAGGTTTGAAAAGAAATATTTCTTAGCTGTATGGAGGTGACAGAGAACTGGTGCAGAAGAAATAAGCATACTGAGTCCTGGGTCTTTTACTTCCTATCAAAAGAGTGTGTGCAAATCTCCCAACCTCTCTGTGCTTCTGTTCCTTCTTGGAAATAAAAGAGTCTAATACCCACTTCCAGAACACATGTAGCACCTAAGGGAAATTTGGAACCTAATCAATACTTGGTCATTTGTATTAATATAAAGAATTTCAATCATTATTGGAATAGCATGTGTATTAATAAAACAAAATCCCCTCAGTTTAATGACCTTTCATGGATTATATGACAGAGAGATCAAAGCCTTTTCTGTTTCAAGCTGGAGCATAAATAACATGAAATACTAAAATGTGTCTCAGCCATCCATTAAGATGTGCCTTCTTTTCTAACTCTTTTCCTCTTATTCATGAAAATTTCTGCAATGGCTTTTCAATGATTGAATGCTGCTGGTGCTATTAAATGAAAAACAATAGGTCCCAAAGAAAGTCTATGACATAGACAGAAACAAGCACTATTTTATCTTGTCTCGAGTCCTTTGGGACATTCTGAAAAGGATGAAAACACTGGCACAAATGGTCATTGTGTGGAAACCATATTGCCCATACTTTGTTTCTATGAAAGATGGAAGGGCTTATTTAACACTTAACTGGAGATTTTTTATTTCTTGTGCCTCCTCTGTGCCATCAAGGTATAGGCTCTGAGGAATCAAAAGTGAATGAGCCTCCGACATTTCTCTTCTTATATAAAGAAAAATAATATGCCTTGTCAGAGATGTAGGGAAACCATAACATCAGATAGACAGATATTTCAATCTGATAACATGAGAGTTAGCATTATCATTATTAGTAACAAATGTAAAAATATATTTTGCCCTTTTTCTTAATGCATCTGTCACAGAGTTATTGCATAGAGGGCAACCATTATTTATTTAGTTATAATTCAGTGGGTTTGTATCAATGAGGAATCAACTCAGTTGAAAATTTTAAGTCTCACAGATTCTGAGAAATTGTCCCATAATATATTAAGAATGTGTGTGGCACACAGGATTCGAAATTAAGTTTCTCTTCTCAGAGTCCCATGCCCTAAATGTCAAAATTTCAAGCAGAGGCACAACTTTAAACAGAGGTATCTCAGTCTAAACACAGAGGCATATCAGATTTTTTTTTCAAGGTTTTCATTTTCCTGAATAGGTAAAACCCCAAGACTCTGATTTTGTGTTGGCTTTCATGATTGAGGCAACTGATTATAAGTACAGAGGAGAAAGTGGACAGGTGAAGTGAAATTCAGAAACAGAGTCAACAGAGAGATCTATCATGGAGCATCAGGTGCCAGTTATTTCTATGACGTTTGCCTGTGATCACAGACTTTCTTCTTACAGTTGTTGCAGCAAGTGCTACCGACTGCCCTCCACTGTGTCCTCCAGAAAACTACAAAGAGGAAGGGCACATTGAACAGGGCGTCTCTGCCAGGACTGACGGAAAGTGACATGACTGGGTGAAAACAGGAAGACTGCCCAGGTGCCCTGTACCTGTAGTCAGGCTGACCAGACTGACTGATTTCAAACTTGGCTTTAACATTTTCTAACTCATGATATTGCACATGTCACATAGAATGCTGTGCTTCTTTCCTCCAGTTAATAATAATGTGTGCACCTGCATTTTGGAAGAGATTATTCAGATGAAATGAAACAGGAGAGAAAACACATACTTCAGAATCTGACACTTAGGAAGCCTTCCATAACAGTACATATTATGATTCATGTCATCTTGTCTTCATCCTCAATACCTCTCTCATAGTGAACTGAAGTGCTTAGGGGGAAGTTTACAGAGACCCACTTGCTGCTCCCCTGGTACGACGGATGCCAGCTAGCTATAGCTAGAACCAGTGAGGGTGGAAGCAGAACTCTAAATGAAGGTTCTCACACCCCAACCAGAACTGTGAACATAAACTTCAAAGGGCTCTATTCCAAACCTGAATAGATTGATGCCCTGATGCTAGGAAAGACTGAGGGCAGGAAGAGAAGGGGGGAACAGAGGATGAGATGGTTGGATGGCATCACTGACTCAATGGACATGAGTTTGAGCAGACTCCAGGAGACAGTGAAGGACAGGGAAGCCTGGTGTGCTGCAGTATGTGGGGTTGTAGAGTCAGATATGACTGAACAACTGAACAACAGCATCTTTCTATAATAACTATTATGTTTATTCTTCTTGAAGAGGAAATACCTTTTCAACACTCCCTTCATCCATCACTGTCTCCCTCAGTACTTACTGGGTTGGGCTGCATCTCTGCTGGAATACGACTAAGGAGCAAAGACTCACTGCCCCGTTCCTGCCTGGTGTGTGATGGAGTCTCAGGGTCCCTCCTCAGAACAGGCAGGAAGACAGACCCAAGCTGGACCTTCTGATGCAGGTTCCTACAAAGGATGGACACAGACATGGAGCCACAATAGTTAGGACATGGAAGCAACCTAGATGTCCATAGGCAGATGAATGGATAAGGACGCTGTGGTATATATACACAGTGGAATATCACTCAGCTATAAAAAGGAATGCATTTGAGTCAGTTCTAATGAGGTGGATGAAACTGGAGCCTATTATTCAGAGTGAGCTAAGTCAGAAAGAGAAACATCAATACAGTGTATTAACGCATATATATGGAATTTGGAAAAATGGTAACAATCCTACATGCAAGGCAGCAAAAGATACATAGATGTAAATAATAAACTTTTGGACTATGTAGGGGAATGACAGGGTAAGATGATTTGAGAGAACAGTATTGAAACATATATATTACCATATGTAAAATAGATGACCAGGGCAAGTTCAATGCATGAAGCAGGACACTCAAAGCCAGTGTTCTGGGACAATCCAGAGAGATAGGGTGGGGAGGGGAATGGGAAGGCGGCTCAGGAAGGGAGACACATGTGCACCTGTGGCTGATTCATGTCGATGTACGGCAAAAACTACCACAGTATTGTAAAGTAACTATCCTCCAATTTAAGTAAGTAAATATTAAAAAAAGAACTGGCAAAATAATGAGCTGGAGGCACTGACCAATTATTTACAACAGTATGACCTTAGAGCTTAACGCCCAAAGCTCATCATTAGCCAGTTGGTCCATGTTGTCCCGATCTCTGGAGACTTGTTAATATTAACAGAATAGGAAAAGGAGAAAAGTGAATGTCCTGGGAAAGGTCTGGATCCCTCTTCTCCTCAGGATGAAGTATACCTGTGCTCTTGATTCTTATTTACAAATTATAGATGTTAACATAAAATTCAGACTTTTTCTCATTTAACAATGTATGATTTTGATATCTGTAACTTCACTTTATTTATCATGAACTCTATGCTATATTAAGTCTTTTATATCAGGAATGTGATCCTCTTTCCATTTTCTCAGTTAATATTTTTTCTAAGTATAACTTCTTATTTTGTTGCCGTTGGCTTTGCTTTGGAAGACATTTTTATATCATGGAGGCTTAACAGCATTGCTTTTCTTTTGTAATTTGAATGAGTCTTCACTTTTAAGTTTTTCTCTAATGGAATTACATTGCCATATTGGGAAATTCTTGATTTTTGTTTATTATTTGGTAATTGACATTTTCTTGAAATATTTCAGAGCACCTCTCAGAAGGTTGCAGTCAGGGTATTGGTTGGGGCTGCAGGCCTCTGAAATCTTGATGAGTAGAGGATCACTTTCAAGCTCACTCACAGGGCTGTTGGTAGTATTCACAGGTACTCAGCATATTATTCAGAGAGTTCTCAAGGTTCCTTGGTATGTGGACCCCTGAAGGAACAGTGCACAACATGGAAGTTGGATTCTATCAACCTAAAGAGAGAGGCAGCAAGAAGAAATTCAGATTTTTTTACTCCAGTTCCTGAGAAGACTTCCAAATATTTCTTCCACATTCTCTCTCTTGTAATCCCATCACTATGTACACCTCATAGTCAATGAGAGGGAAATTTGCAAGGGCATGAAAACCAGGATTTGGGACCATTGGAAACATTTGAGAGACTGCTTATCAATCAAGCCTCATCCTTTATAAGGATATTGTGCTCTAAGACTCAGGTCCTGTTCATCTGTTTCCAACATAGTCCTAAATTAATCTTACCACCATGATCTAATAAAATATCCCAGATATAGTCTCACAAATGGGTAGACCTGCCTCTCCATTGGGAACGTCTGCAGACCCATCTATACTACTGTGGTCATGCAGTCTCAAGTAGACCCCTGGTTTCTGATACACTAGGAGAGCCCCTCCATCAACATCAGGACAATCTGTAGCCATTCCATGGACAAATTGAGCAAATGTTTCCTCTATTTCTGATTTATGCTAACTAGAGCAGAATCGACTCACTCCAAAATCTATTTTCTTTAGATTTCTTCGTGGTCTTATCTCTTAAGGAGTTTTTAAAAATGTGGTTTTGGTTCACTTGTGTGTGTGTGTGTGTGTGTGTGTGTGTGGTGGATAAAGTGGGATGTGTGAATAGTGATGTGATGAAACCTTCTCAATCACATCCATGCAGCCTTCCCAACAGAGAGCTCTCCTGATGAATGCAGAAATTGGTTTGTCATTAAGTGATATGAAGAACACTTGAATGTAAATCAAGCCAAATTGGATATGGAGGAAAGAATGTTATTCACCAGTGTGTGGATAAATGACAGAGAGTATTTTTAGGGGAGAGCACATGGTAGACATGCACAGGTGGATATGAGAGTGAGAGACTGGGTACTGGAGTATTTAAATTAATTAATTCAGAGCAAAAATGTATCACTAGGCTGAGATGATTTCATACAGAATTTGGGGAATAAGATTCTAGAATGAATGACAAAGATGGATTTATAGGACATGAGACATGAAAACCCAAGTTTGGTATGTTTCTGCCAAAAAATGTAATGTAGATTTTGTTGTTTCCCCAGTTCCCAATGTCCCCTCCCATGATGAGTGCTGTGCTGTTCTTAGTCAGTTGGTCATGTCCAACTCTTCACAATGAACTGTAGCCCACCAGGCTCCTCTATCCATGGGAATTCTCCAGGCAAGAATACTGGAGTGGGTTGCCATGTCCTCCTCCAGGGGATCTTCCTGACCCAAGAATCAAACCAGAGTCTCCTGCATTGCAGGTGGATTCGTTACCAGCTGAGCTACCAGGGAAGCCCCCTATGATGAATATCCATGACCAAATAGCAAATCAGTAGAGTTGATTAGAGATAGAGGAAAAGCGAGTATTGGAGCCCTTTAATATAGTGGGCAGTGGCAAAAATAACATTAAACTGAAGTCATACCATAGTAAAGGGAATAAAATCTTAGGGTTACTGGTAAAGATGTGTACTGAGAACATGGTGCTTGAAAAACATCGATACTGATGTTCATATAATTAATAGCAGATGAATGGTTTTCTTTTTACTTTTCCCAATTTCTCCACACATGATAAACATCTTTATATGCAGTTGAGAAATTCTGTACTCCCTTTTTCCGTTCCTTTATTATTTGTAGAACTTTCAACCCCCAATCTTAATCTAAGAGTCTTAATCTTGCAGTGATCATTAGAGAAAAATAGATCCCATTGAAAGGTTGTTGTAGAATCACGCCCCTGGAGGAGAAGAATTCAATCCGGGGCCAGAGACGAGTCTTGATCACTCAGAGCTTTTGTGTAATAAAGTCTTATTAAAGTATAAAGGAGGTAGAGAAAGCTTCTGACATAGGCATCAGAAGGGGCCAGAAAGAACACCCCCCTGCTAGTCTTCAGCTGGATGTTATACAGTCACTAGCAGTCTGTTAATGAAAGAAAGGAATGTCTTAAAACTCAGAATGGCACCAGGCCCCTCACCCATAAGATGCATTTTGGGATAATCTTGGCACCAAATGGTTCATCCTGGGCCATAAAATGATTAACTTGAATCTTGAAGAGGGGCAGATCACCATACAGATAGTTTCATTTACACAGATTAGGGGAACAATATCTGAGTATAACATACTGGTTTGTCAAGTAGGTTCTGAGCCAAGAGGTGGAACCAACTTGAGGACAGAGTTTGGGGTAAATGCATAGTACATTAGCATAGCTTAAGATAAACATTTCCCTAAGAAAAAGGCATTGGTTATCTCTAGGTTTGAGAATAGTTAACTTCAGGTGAAACCAGGTGTCGTTATGGCAACACAATATTTTAAGAGAAATTTCCTTTTAAATTTGTATAGAGAAGGAAAAAATATCACTAGTTTGTTTCCTCCTGCCGCTTAAGAGAGATGAAAATGTCTGACACTTGCAGGCTACTTCCTCTGTTTGGAGACCCCTGGCCTTCCTGCCTGTTACCCTCTCACCATTGAAGGTCTTGATAATAAAACCAAGCAAATCATACTTTTTTTCTTTTTCAGGAGTTCTTAGAGATATCTATATGAAGCAAGGGCTCCAGGAATGAACACAAATAGTGGATATATAAATGTTAAGTTGTCTTCCCCTTTTCTTATAATATAGAGAATAATTTATTTAATGTTATACAAAGCAGAGCTGTGTTTAACTCTGCTCAGCCTCACTGTGTTGCATTTGAGTATAGAGATAAATGACATTTGGTCCCTGATCTCAACCTATTCAAGGTCTTGTGGTGTAAACATAAAATGTGAGTCAAGCATACAGGATAAAGCTCTCAGTTCAGTTCAGTCACTCAGTCGTGTCTGACTCTTTGCAACCCAATGAACTGCAGCACGCCAGGCCTCCCTGTCCATCACCAACTCCCCGAGTTCACTCAAACTCACGTCCATCGAGTCAGTGATGCGATTCATAGAGTTGCAAAGAGTCAGACATGACTGAGCGACTGGACTGAACTGAACTGAACTGAAGAGGACTGTTGGGTTTCCCAGGTGGTTCTGTGGTAAAGACTCCTCCTGCCAATGCAGGAGTTGTGGGTTCGATTGCTGAGTTGGGGAGATCCAATGGAGAAGGAAAAGGCAACCCAGTCCAGTATTCTTGCCAGGGTTTCCCAGGTGGTTCTGTGGTAAAGACTCCTCCTGCCAATGCAGGAGTTGTGGGTTCGATTGCTGAGTTGGGGAGATCCAATGGAGAAGGAAAAGGCAACCCAGTCCAGTATTCTTGCCTGATAAATCTCATGGACAGGGAAGCCTGATGCGCTACCGTCCATGGGGTTGCAAAGAGCTGGACACCACTTTAGTAACTGAATAGCAGCAGCAGCAGCATGGATTATATGACAGAGAGTTCAAAGCCTTTTCTGTCCCAGGGCACCAGAGCATGGAATGATAGGAAATTTTAAAATATGTCTCTGCAAGTGCAATAAAATGTACTGCTTCCATATTTTCTGACTCTTCCCCCCCATACTTATCAAAACTTTTGAAATGGTTTTTTGATCATTGAAATCTGAAGATTAAATGGAAAATAATAGGTCTCATAGAAAGTCCATGACATAAAAACAAATTCTATTTTATTTTGTCTCTAGTCCTTTGGGATATTCTGAGAAGGATGACGACACTGGCATGAATGGTGCACTATGCAAAAGCTATATTGCCCACACTTTGTTTCTGTGAAAACTGGAAGGGTTTATTCAACACTTAATTGAGTTTTTTAAAATTCTTGGGGCCACTTCTGTGCTATCAAGTTATAGGGTCTGGAGAATCAGAAATACATGTCACTCACTCAGTTCTCTTCATATTTGAGGGATATACTTGTATAAACAAACATAAAATGTCCTGTCAGGGATGTAGGGAAACCATAACATCAGATCAACAAATGTTTAAATCTGATGATGTGAGACTTACCATAATCATTATTAGGAACAAAATATCAAAAAGGTAGTTTGCACTTTCTTTATGCATCCATCACATAGCTATTGAATAGAGGGCAAAAATTATTTGTTTAGTCCTAATTCAGTGGGTTTGTATCAACGAGGAATCAACCTAGTTGGTAATCCTAAATCTCATAGATTCTGAGAAATTTCCCCATAACACACTAAGAATTGGTAGAGTTATAGGATTCAAAATTACATTTTTCTTCTCTGAGTCCTGTGCCCTAAATTTCACTGTTTTCAGACTTACTGAAAGTTTTCAGCAGGAGTACAGAGGTATAACAATAGATACACCTGGGGTATATTATTTTGAATTGTTTTAAGTTTTCCAAAACCAAGACTCTGATATTTATGTCTGTTTTCATGATTGATTCAGTTGGTTATAAATACAGAGGAGAAAGTGGATAGATGAAGTGAAATCAAGGAACAGCATCAACAGAGAGATCTACCCTGAAAATTTCAGGTGCCAATTATTTTTGACCTTCGCCTGTGATCGCAGACATCCCTCCTAAAGTTGATGCAGCAAGTGCTGCCCACTCCCCTCTTCTGTGTCCTCCAGAAAACTCCAAGGGGAAGGGCACAATGAGCAGGGAGTCTCTACCAGGGCTGACAGGGAAGCGACAGGGCTGGGTGAAAACAGGAAGACTCACTGGGTGGCCTGTGTCTGGATATAGGATTCAAAATTACATTTTTCTTCTCTGAGTCCTGTGCCCTAAATTTCACTGTTTTCAGACTTACTGAAAGTTTTCAGCAGGAGTACAGAGGTATAACAATAGATACACCTGGGGTATATTATTTTGAATTGTTTTAAGTTTTCCAAAACCAAGACTCTGATATTTATGTCTGTTTTCATGATTGATTCAGTTGGTTATAAATACAGAGGAGAAAGTGGATAGATGAAGTGAAATCAAGGAACAGCATCAACAGAGAGATCTACCCTGAAAATTTCAGGTGCCAATTACTTCTTTGACCTTCGCCTGTGATCGCAGACATCCCTCCTAAAGTTGATGCAGCAAGTGCTACCCACTCCCCTCTTCTGTGTCCTCCAGGAAACTCCAAGGGGAAGGGCATAATGAGCAGGGAGTCTCTACCAAGGCTGACAGGGAAGTGACAGGGCTGGGTGAAAACAGGAAGACTCACTGGGTGGCCTGTGTCTGGAATCAGTCTTCCCAGGGTGACTGACTTCAAAAAGGTTTTAACATTTTCTACCTCATGATGTGATGCATGTGATATAAAATGTGCTTCTTGAGGAGCTGCAAAGACGTGTGGAGGACCACGCCCCTCAACTGTTGCAGCCCCTCCACCCTGCATTCACCATGTTTCTCTGCACCCAGGTGGGGAGCCAGCCAGCCCAGGGATCAGGCTGGTGCCAGGACCTGCCCTCCAACAGCTCCTGCACCTGGGACCTATGCCTGGCTGCCTTGCCTGCAGCCCACCAGACTCACACATCCCTGGAGGTAAGCCTAGAGCAGGCAGTGAAAAAAAAAATGTTGTCCTTCTTTCTTCTTAATAAAATAATAATAATATGTGTGCTTATAATTTGGAAGAGATGATGCAGATGTAATCAACCAAGAAACAGAAAAACGTACCCCAGAGCCTGACACTTAGGAAGCCTTGAATAACAGCACCTGATACTTTGATTAATGTCATCCTACTCAGTCTCCCCATGACTGCTTTCATAATGAATTGAAGTGCTCAGGGGAAGGTTACAGAGACCCATTGGCTGCTCGGGTGGGTGGGGTGCCAGCCAGAGTCAGAACCAGTGATGGTAGAAGCAGGACTCTGAATGAGAGTTCTCACTCCCCAACTGGAGCAAAGATCATGAAGATCACAGGGCTCTAATCTGAAATTTGTATACTGGTGTCCTCCCACCTGTCTATCCCAACTGTTCTGTTTGTCTTATAGTGGTAAAATTCATGTTCTCAACACTCCCTTCATCCATCCCTGTCTTACTTACTGGGCTGGGCTGCATCTCTGCTAGAACATGACCAACGAGCACAGACTCACTGCCCGTCTCCTGCCTGGTGTGTGATGAAGTCTCAGGGTCCCTCCTCAGGATGGTCAGGAAGAAACTCAGGCTGGACCTTTTGACGCGGGTTCCTACAAAGGATAGAGACATAGGAGCGGACTCACAATATTAGAACAGGCAAATTAGTGAGCTGGAGGCACTGCCAGTTATTCACAATGGTATGACCTTGGGGCTCAATGCTCAAAGCTCATCATTCACCAGTTGATCCATGTTGTCCCAGTCTCTGGAGACATGTTAATATTAATGCAATAGGAAAAGGAGAAAAGTGAATGTCCTGGGAAGGGTCTAGATCTCTCCTCTTCTCAGGAAGTTGTTCACTTGTACTTGTTGCTTCCTAGTTAGTAAACAGGCATTGAGACTGTGTCCATATTTTGGATTCAAGCAATTCATTTCTAAGATTATACACCCCATTTCCTTCAGGAATATCTCTCAGTGTGATAAATTCTGTTTAGAATTGTTCCCTCATTGGTTTCTGTGTTATTCACCTGTGTTTATACACGGTTACTATAAAACTCCACATAAAAGTGAAAGGGAACAAGAATGTTAGAGTTATTACATCCATGATCTCAGTAAAATACAGCCTACTTCTTTAGAAATCATACAGAATCAGAAATTTCCTTCTCCCTCTAAGAAAATACATAACTCAGTTGTAAAGAAATTAGGACATATTTATATATATCTGATTTTATTCATGAGCTTCCCTGGTAGCTCAGATGGTAAAGTGTTTGCCTGCAATGCAGGAGACCTGGGTTTGACCCCTGGATTGGGAAGATCTCCTGGAGAGGGAAATGGCAACCCACTCCAGTATTCTTGCCTGGAGAATCCCACGGATGGAGGAGCCTGGGAGGCTACAGTCCATGGGGTTTCAAAGAGTCAGGTACAATTCTAGATAGTTCCTTCATTTAGAATATTTACAAATCTCTATGTAATGCAGGAGAGTATCACCTGGATACTAAATTAAAAATGAATGCTCCTAACCAGAACACACTTTTATATTACATTCAGAGTTTTAGATCATCCTTTGTTCCTTCTGTCTTTCTTTCATGAAATAATTGATTATTCAAAAATCAGGATTATCTTCTTTTAAAATTTATATTTATTTATTTACTTATACATGCCAGGTCTTGGTTGTGGGCACGCAGGATCTTTCATCTCCCTTGCAGATAAGGAAGCTTTAGTTGGGGCATGTGGGATCTAGTTCCTGGAGCAAAGATCAAACCAGTGTGCCCTGTATTAAGACTGGAGAGTCTTAGC
>SJYT01042135.1:0-102907 GCA_006410635.1 Cephalophus harveyi
GCAATCTTGATTCCAGCTTGTGTTTCTTCCAGTCCAGCGTTTCTCATGATGTACTCTGCATATAAGTTAAATAAGCAGGGTGACAATATACAGCCTTGACGCACTCCTTTTCCTATTTGGAACCAGTCTGTTGTTCCATGTCCAGTCCTAACTGTTGCTTCCTGACCTGCATACAGATTTCTCAAGAGGCAGGTTAGGTGGTCTGGTATTCCCATCTCTTTCAGAATTTTCCACAGTTTATTGTGATCCACACAGTCAAAGGCTTTGGCATAGTCGATAAAGCAGAAGTAGATGTTTTTCTGGAACTCTCTTGCTTTTTCCATGATCCAGCGGATGTTGGCAATTTGATCTCTGGTTCCTCTGCCTTTTCTAAAGCCAGCTTGAACATCAGGGAGTTCACGGTTCACGTATTGCTGAAGCCTGGCTTGGAGGATTTTGAGCATTACTTTACTAGCATGTGAGATGAGTGCAATTGTGCGGTAGTTGGAGCATTCTTTGGCATTGCCTTTCTTTGGAATTGGAATGAAAACTGACCTTTTCCAGTCCTGTGGCCACTGCTGAGTTTTCCAAATTTGCTGGCAGATTGAGTGCAGCACTTTCACAGCATCATCTTTCAGGATTTGAAACAGCTCAACTGGAATTCCATCACCTCCACTAGCTTTGTTCGTAGTGATGCTTTCTAAGACCCATTTGACTTCAGTTCCCTATAATGAAAAGGACATCTTTTTTTGATGTTAATTCTAGAAGGTCTTGTTAGGTCTTCATAGAACCGTTCAACTTCACCTTCTTCAGCATTATTGTTCAAGGCACAGACTTGGGTTACTGTGATATTGAATGGTTTGCCTTGGAAATGAACAGAGATCATTCTGTTGTTTTTGAGATTGCATCCAAGTACTGCATTTCAGACTCTTCTGTTGACTATGATGGTTACTCCATTTCTTCTAAAGGACTCTTCCCCACAATAGTAGATATAATGGTCATCTGAGTTAAATTCACCCATTCCAGTCCATTTTAGTTCACTGATTCCAAAAATGTCAATGTTCACTCTTGCCATCTGCTGTTTGACCACTTCCAATTTACCTTGATTCATGGATCTAACTAAACTCTGGATATAAGGAAGAGTGGGGGTCTGTAGCCAAGGAGCAGGGGGAGGGGTCAGATGAATGTGAAACAGAGGAGGGAGGATAAATCTCCCTGACAGGGTTCCCACTGAAGGCAGGGTAGGGTGATATCAGGATGAGGAATCTGAGTGGCTATTCTGGCTGAGTAGATCAAGAGTGAAGAATTTTTGCTAAACCGACTCAGCAGGATTCTTGCTAAAACTGATCTAAAGGGGACAAGGGCAGGACCCAAGGTGGGGGCTTAGAAGACAGAGGAGCCTGGCCCATGTTTGCTCAAAGGAGAGTCCTTGTAACCTCAGTTATTGCCTTGAAGTTTGACAGCTGTGACCAAAGTGAGCCAGAAGGATGTCCCAAAAGAGCTGAGCTTAAGGGGAAGACCAGCAGGGAAGCCATGTGTTAGATACATTGCTGTTTGCGTGGCTTGGACATGGAGTGTAGGGGGAGTGGCTGGAGCTGGAGAGGCAGGCACAGACCCTGTCTTCAGGTTGGGAGCTCTTGGCTTCAACTAGTATCACCTGAGAGCTTTAAGAGTGTGCTGATGAAGTGGCATCACTGCAAACCAGTTAACGACACTGCAGATGGTGGGACATGGGCATCAGCACATTGTCACAGCTTCTCACAGGATTCCAATGTGCAGCCAGGGTTGAGAACCCCATGTGAGGCCAAGTTAAAGTTCACCCTAATTAAGGTGAAGAAGCCCTGCAGGATTTCCAGCAGGGGTGGCTTGAGGGCAGGTCTGTTGTTTTAGGAATCAGTCATAGGGAGAGGAGAAGGAAGACCATGGCAGAAACCAGATGGGAGAAAATGACCTGGACTTAGAGCCACAGTCCAGATTCAAGAGCAGCTTAGCATCCTTAACTGAAATTGGTACCTTAGGGGGAGGGACTGGGAAACAGGACTTGCTTTTTTTTTTTGCTGTATATAACCTGGGTTGTAAAGATAACACAAGTGTGTATTAATTTAAAAATGTTTTTAAAGCTATCTCAACAAAATCTTAAATGACACTTATAAAAGGTGACACTTAGACCTATGGTTTGGGCCAAAGTAGAGTACTTTATAGAAATGGATGTATTTTGTTTCTAGCAAAAATTCAGATTCAGGCACTGACGTGTGTATCACCAAAGCACAGGGAAGAAATAAACAGTGCCTGATGAGTCGAGGCTTTAGCCTGACAGGGAGTGAAACAGCTCTGCAGCTGGGCTGCGACTTGAGGAGCTGGCCCCGGTCTGTGCTCATTCTCATTCAGAGGGAGCAATCAGGCCCTTTCCCTGAGAAAGCAGCCCCGGGCTGAGCCCTCTGCACATGGCATTCAACACTCCTGTGTCCAGCTACTTGCAAGTCTGAACTGCTTGTACTTGAGGAAACTGGACTGCTGATTACTTTACGCATAAAACAATTCAACAACATAAGAATAAAACCCTTGAGCCTGAGTCATAAAAATTCTATCTTGAATATTTCTGAATTGAATTATACAAAGAAACTAATATTGAATCTCTAAAGTCCTAATTTTACAAACTATGAACTAAGGAATTTGGCAAGAATATTGGGAAGAAATAGAAAGGGGGCTTAAAACTTTTAAGTGATAATCTCTAATTAGCAATTCAAATTCAGAGGATATAAATGAAAACTGAAACCCTCACATATTACCTTTCCTTAAAAGGGACATAAGACATTCTGACCCAGCTGCTGGGAGCAGATCTGAAGTTCCCGAGGGAGCTGCATACATGCCTAGAAGTAGAATCAGTAACAGCGGTTTATTCAGCAGTGTGAGAATAATGGACAAATTTGGTGGTGATTTAGCAGTATTCAAGGTGCTGGGATAAAGGCCAGTTGCTACTGAAAGTGAGTAGGCTACCCCAGAGAAATGAATGTATTTTATTTTAAGCAACAGGGGTCAGGCATTACAAAAGGCTGAACGTCGACAGAGAGAGGCTGTCAGTGGACGGGTGTGAGGGCCTCGTACAGTCTCTGGGCTGCCAGTTCCACCATTTCTCGGAGGGACTCGTCATCTTCACTGCCTTCTTCACATTCTACAGTCTGAAAGCGAGAGCACAGATGTGCCTTTTAATGCAAGTGTCTAGAATTATTATATGCAAGGTAAACTAATGCTCTTTAAAAACAACTAGTTCCCGAGGGGGTGGGGCCTTGATTATCAAAAGCCAGAATGGCTGCACTGCACACCTATGTGCCTGCACCTGGATGTAGAGATTCCCAGCGGCATGATGACTGGGTCTAATGACAGGCTAACTTGGGAGGAAAAAAAGAATAAAAGGAAAGCTGAGAGAACTGTTTACTTGAGAGCCTGTGTTTTGATCTAGCAAATGATACTCCAAGGAATTTTGTCTATGCAACACAAATTACTGAAATACTGAGCAAACAATAGATGTGGTCATCTATTCAACATCTGGTATTAAACTTGATCTATATTCACTCATCATCTCCTGTGCATGCGTGCTCAGTCACGTCCAACTCTTTGTGAGTCCATGGACTGTATCCTGCAGGCTCTTCTGTCCATAGGATTTCCTGGGCAAGAATACTGGAGTGGGTTGCCGTTTCCTCCTCCAGTGGATCTTCCTGACCCAGGGGAAAGCACGTCTCCTGCACTGGCAGGTGGATTCTTTACCACTGCGCCATCTGGGAAGCCCAGTCATCTCCCAATTACTTCTTAACTACAAATTGCTATGCTATTTAAAAGAATTTTTGTCACATAATAAATATCCCTCATGTAAAAATTTAGCAATGAAAACACCCTTAATTCTATGACCTACTGATAACTACTTTTAACCTTTCAGTATATGCTCTTCTAGACTTCTGGCTATACACATATTCCTTTAAAACAAAAGTGGGATAATTTATCATACTTGCTATCTTGTAACTTTCCCCTCCCACTCAATAATGTAAATGGACAACTTTGCACATTAATAAATCATTCTTACTGGCTGTACATATAGTATCATCATAAGGGTATAACCCACATATTATTTTTTCAGTTTTATTTATTAGATCCTACTCTTGGAAATGTAGGTCTCTTGTAGTTTGTCTATGTTATAATCAATGCTAAAATAGACATCCTTTTATAGATACTTTTCTCACTTGCCTAATTATCTTCTTTGGTTAAATTCAGCAAGTGGAATTGTGGATCAAAGTATTTACTTTTTGAAGACTTTCAATGCAGATCACCAAACCACCCTGCAGAAAGAATGTGCCACCCAACTTCCAGCCTCCTCCTTGTCCAAAATAGCCCTGGAAGTCACTGTTCCCCTCTTCTTTCACTGGCAATGGGACATAGCACCCTTTGTAATTTGTGCCAATATAAGCACAGAAACAGTGACGTCTTATGCTTTAAATGTGTATTTCGTTTAATTATTAGTGGATCTGATTCGAACGTTTGTTTCATAGGTTTACTAGCTATCAATATTTCTTCTCTAGGTTCTTGGCTTTTTTTTCCTTCTTATTGAGGTAAAATAAATCTAGTGTTTTCTCAAAACATCTAAACAGTCAAAGTATATACAGAAGAAATACCAAAGGTGTTATTTGTTTAGTAGAACTGTTTTAATCTTTAAAAACAACTCTACAAGGAGGATGTACTTATTCATTTCTGCCTGTGACATAATCCTGAAAGATATGCTGGGTGTGGTGGGAGGAGGCCCTACACTCTCGAAGCCCATCGTTTGGAAAAAATCACTTGGATTTTGCTGCCAACAGAAGAGTAACTTCTCTGAAAAATCTGGAGTCAACTGGACGCCACACTAGAGAAATGCTGAGGTTAAGGCACATTATGCAAATAGAAGACAGTGGAGTAATAAAGACAAGAGAAATGTGCGCTATGCAGTAACATGCAAAAAATGCTTATGACAAAAGAGAAATAAAAAGGACCCCAAACTGGTAACACAAACATGATTTTTAAAATGGAGGAAAAAACTGGAAGGAAATGCCAAAATGTAAGAGATTTTTGCTTTCACTCTTTTCCCCAAAATGTCTTGAAACGTAGAAATGGACAGCTACATACCCGTGTCTCCAAGTTTATGTTAGCAGTTTTTCCATCCACTGTGACACTAAGAACAGAACCATCTTTTACACTAACACAGTCTTCTCCAAATATGTCCCTTAAAATAAACAAAGATGCGCTATTAGCGGAAACTGCTTTACAAATACGTACGGTTTTATATATTTGGGGGAAAATAATATTGGAAATAGCCTATAGTTGTGAAGTGGAATACTTATACCTACCCCCTAAAAGTTAAAGTGTCAGTTGCTCAGTTGTGTCTGACTCTGTTGTGACCACATGGACTATAGCCCGTCAGGCTCCTCTGTCCACGGAGTTCTCCAGGCAAGAATACTGGAGTGGGTTGCCATTTCCTACTCCAGGAGATCTTCCCCATCCAGGGGTCAAACCCAGGTCTCATGCATTGCAGGCAGAGTCTTTACTGTCAGCCACAGCATTTATCCCCATCTACCCCTGAGATTTACTTTTACATATTTTATTATTTTTACAAGACAGGTGAAATACACAGCTATCGTTTATTAAGAATCCTCCATTCAGCAGGCACGGTGTTAGGTACTTTATATACATTATCTTAATCTGTACGTATTTTGGTAAGGGGGCTTCCCCGGTAGCTCAGCTGGTAAAGAATCCTCTTGCGATGCGGGAGACCTGGGTTTGATCCCTGGGTTGGGAAGATCCCCTGGAGAAGGGAAAGGCTACCCACTCTAGTGTTCTGGCCTGGAGAAGTCCATGCACTGTATAGTCTATGGGGTCTCAAAGAGCTGGACGTGACAGAGCGACTTTCACTTTCACTTCATTTTGGTAAGGAGCCCCCTTTAGACGGGAGGGAAACAAGACACAGATTTGCTTAAAGCCCCACAGCTATGAAGCACTAGAGCCTTCAAATCCAAGCACCCCAGTTCACTGGCTCTCTGGGCCTTTAGATCAATTCCAAAGGCCTCCTGTGAGTTCATAGGAGTGGCTGGGGTATTTAGTTGGAAAGAAGCAGTTCAAGCCACTTCACTGATAGAAAACAGTCACCCAGACCAGTTCGGTGGCCTTGTCTGAGCCTCACAGCCAGGCAGCAATGGCACCCACTGAGCCCCTCCCTCCTGCATCACTACCCGGCTGAGCAGTAATCATGCAGCACTTACTGGAGCATGATCTCCAGCCTCTTGCTGTAAACATGCATTTCTAATTTTTTAGAAACCTTCTGTACTGCACCTGGGGAAAAAAAGCAACGGTGGGTTCACTGTCCATATTCCTGGTTAGGATAATTTCCAAACCAACAATCAGATAATACTTGCTGAGAAACCAAAATGGTTAACTGGAATCCTTTAAGTGAGTAATGTACATAGAGCATCTACCTGTGGAGGTAAATTGAAGAAAATGTGTAGCTTTCTTATGTGTCCTCAGAATGGGGGGGACTCAAAATAAATGGCAGGTAGGGCTGAACATGCATGCAGGTACAGATACAGCTGCTGTTTCCAGATCTAGACTGAGGTGTCATCAGGTTAAGAAACAGGAGCAAATGCTATCAATGAAGAATAAGAGTGTTTCACAGAAGGTGCTTCTAGAATAGAGCTGGCATGTGCGGCTTCCCGGACTGCCTCAAGCATAGTTCCTCCCCAGGAACACAAAGGCCCACCGTACACGTGTACCTTAACATGTGTTATACTGAATTATGTATAAAATAGAATCAAACTATAAAGGAATGATACAAAGATATTTTCATGGGCGTTTTCTTTGATTAAAAAACGCTTCTTAGCAAAAAAAACAAAATTACTGCAAAACTGCCCCCAATGGAAATTCCATTTTGTTTAATAAGTTTTTCAGACATGAATATAGCAGCATATTTTCATATTAGAAATGTTGGCTCAATTCAGGAATATTCTGGAATTTCTGATTGTTTTTAAGAGGACTATTACTAAAGAGAATTTTATCTTCCTGTTAACTGCAACCACATTTTTACAGCACGAATGGAGAATCAGGATAAAATAAGTAAAATATTAGTAATATACACTGTTATTCATATGTCTTGAATTAGAGGAATGAAACAATCAAGAGATTTCAAGTTCTTGAGGACTGTTTTCTGCTTTGTATTTCACAGAACCATGGGAGAAATGAAAGAATTGAAAAAATGAAGTAATTCTGTACCTTTCCTTATTTTCGGGTTTGACTGAACTTCTAGTATTACGGTTGTGACTGTATCTGCATACATATCATTAGAAGGATTTGCCAACCACTGCAAAGAAAGAGGCAGAATTAGCGGGGTCCAACCCAGCCACGCCCACAGACTGCAATCACCACCACCCACCCACTGACTGTACGTGGGGGACTACCGCTTCTAGCATTTCGCTGAAATCAACTGACTCATTATTTACTGAAATTAACTAGTAATGCTGACTTCCCTATTTTTTTTTTTAAACAACAGTAAAATGTTTTATACCAAGTACATCCTTTGTGGTGAGTGTCTTTATATGCATCCCCTCATTTAACTCACATCTTCATCATAAAGGAGTAAATTGACTCAAAAGTAATTTGTGTAAGATAACATCAACAGTCATTAATTGCTCGTTTGGGGATTCAAACTCAAATTGCTAGTCACTATATTCTAGTAGCACAGCCAGTATCATCGTTAAAGATTTCCTTCTGTCTCTCATATGAAGCCTAAGATCCTCCGTCACTGTCATGTGCCCACTGCTCTAGAAAAGTCTTCCCTGTCTGCTAGGTTAGGCGAGACCCCCACCCCACCCCGCCTCTTATTATTATCTCTCCAAAGAGTACTTTTATAAGCAATAAGAGTCACTTGAAGATCTACCTTGAAGATCTTCTTTGGCATGTTAATTCTAGGAAATAAAAAAATGCATTCTCTTAATAGTATTTAGTAGCAAGAGCTAAATTAATGTCTCTAATAACTTCTCCCCTTTCTCAGATATGCTTTATATGAATATATTATTTTATCTAACTTCATGTTATAGATAACTATTTCTCTTGACAGTTTTTCAGTTACTTTTAGCCTTATAAACACAATTCAAACTTAAATCAGAGAACTGTGGTGGGAACAGCACTGACCAATCTTCTTCTGTTTGTTTAACAGTAATATGTGTAAACAGAATAGCAGACCACAGAGTTGGGAAGTTTATACTCTGCTGTGAGGCAGAGAAACAGACCAGGTATCTTCCTGGATCATTCAGTTCCAGGACTCACTGAAGAAAATCCTTTTTTAAATAGATGACAACCTATGAAAGAGCTTCCCTGGTGGCTCAGATGGTGAAGAATCTGCCTGCAATGTGGGAGACCTGGGTTTGATCCCTAGGTTGGGAAGATCCCTGGAGAAGGGCATGGTAACCCACTCCAGTATTCTGGCCTGGAGAATCCTATGGACTGTATAGTCAATGGAGTCGCTAAGAGTTGGACACGACTGAGTGACTTTCACAACCTATGAAAATCAACCACCAAAGTCATTTGGTGTGTGGGTCCTAAATTCTACCAATACAAATTTAAAATTATAACAGTGTGAACCACATTTACCTAAATTAATCATTTCGAGCCTTTGTGGATTTGGGTCATTTTAATGTAGCTAATTGAATCTTCAGGATTCTACCCTCTTAAGAAGAACTGCATGACAAGTTTGTTTGCTTTAAAGTAACAATTATATTTTTATCTTGAGAATTTTAAGACCTTTTAATATCACTGAAGACATTCTAGGATACCACAAAATCAGTTAACACTTACTCATAGGAGAGGCTTTGGCTCACTACACACACTAAATACTAAGTCTTAATTTATTATTAGTGTCTATGCTATTGTAACTATATAGAAAATGCCTACCTATGCTATATTCAAAGCTGATCTTGCAAAGAAAAATATACATATATATATTTTCCAACAATTTTTTTTCCTGATTGGGAAGAACCCAATTTTCTCTACAATTACATGTGAATTCAAAACATTTCCCCCTCCTTGTTTAGGTAAATGATCTCATCTTACTTCTAATACCACCATTCCTGGTTCCTGTATTACAGTAATATTTTTAAACACTTTCAAAGCAGGCTTTTCTTGAATTTCTAATTCTTCCACATCACCTGAAAAAAAAGAAAATGTAAGATGTATATAATTTTTTGAGGGGGGGGATATAAGGCGGGGAAACGGGAGGTATAAGCTACTGGGTATAAGATAGGCTCAAGGATGTGTTGCACAACATGAGGAAGACAGCCAGTATTTTGTAATAACTATAAATGGAAAGCAACCTTTAAAAATTGTGTAAACATAAAAAATTTTGGAAAAAAGCCATAATAAAAAATTAATATTCTAGAGCATAATTATTTGATTATAGAGATAGCTGAAATAAGATACAATGAAAAAAATTTAATAACTCGTGTATAGACAGACTTTAAATAGTTAAGTAGATTTTATATAAATTGCTAATAGCAACTGGAAGAGATCAACATGCATTATATTACAAAAACTCATATAACTAGATACAATTTACCTTGAACATTAAACATGTTATCAATTGCAAACTGATGACTGTCAAACATCTATGTTTGTAGAAGAGATTCAGCAACTAGCATCTTAATATTTAACATGAACCGTCACTTCTACCTTCTGTCTTAACAGGTTTTAATAGTTCTACAGGGAAATTCCATTGTCTAAGATAAAACTTTTCTGGTCTTCCCAGTAACCTTTTAATTCAGGGTTAATTCAGACATATTTTGAGCTTCCCTGGTGGCTCAGATGGTAATCCCTGGTGGCTCAATCCCTGGGTCCAGGAAGATCCCCTAGAGAAGGGAATGGCAAGCCACTCCAGTATTCTTGCCTGGAGAATCCCATGGACAGAGGAGCCTGGTAGTCTATAGTCCATGGGTTGCAAAGAGTTGGACACAACTAAGCAAATGACACTTAACACTTTCAGACATATTTTATTAACTTCCTGTGTTATTTTCTAACATGAGGTTCTGAGGTTTTAAAAAAAAAAAAGATGTTCATTCTATTGGTTTATCTTTTAGCAGGACTGTACTATATCAGTTACAAAGAACATGTTAATAGAAAGTATAACTTTGTGATTTGAAGCTCTTGTTTATCAGATAGAGCCCACGTTTTTAGTCTTTGACCTTCATGATGTTCATACACAAAAGTCTAATTAAAAATGGTCTAATATGAAAACAGAAGAGGTTACTCTTTACTGACCTTTGGGCAGTGGTCATGCACTCTTAAAAAACCTGCTCTATAGATCTGTACTGATGGAACCAGAAAAATTATTTTCATTGAATGAAGTAAAGACATTATAAAATTTAGGTATACTAGGTATAAAAATTATGTAAACTGAAGTGGATTTTAAATACAAGAAGCAAAAACTACTAACAATTTTAGAATTTTATGTGGATCAAGAATAAGAGATATTATGGGATTTAAAAAATGTTTATCAGTCTATTTTTAAAATTTCACCTAAAGGGGATAACATGACCAGGTGAAGTACAAATAAAATTTGTGCAATTCTGACACAATTACCAAAATTAACATCCTTTCCTAGATATATACTCAGGCAAAAAACAGAAAAGAATTAAGAGAATGTCAATAAATACACACCTGTCAATTTCTGTAGCTGGAAATAGAGCAAATTAAAAGGACCAGTATATGGAATGGCTTGGGTCTGTTTTACAGTGCTCATGGCCAAGTCAGTATAATCTGGAGAGGAAATTAAAATAAATATGCTGTAAAAAACCATACTAGCTTCACAAAACACAATTTGCAAAACACAGATCGGGAGTGAAGTAAAGAGAAGTAAAAGCAAAGTAAGTGAGATCACATTTTTCAAGATAACAAGGTGCTCCGCAATTGGTTCCCATTCTACATCCTCCCCCTTACCCACTCCCCTCCCCCGGACCCCCACCCCAGCTAACAGGCAACTTGTGCTCCAGAAGGCACTCTCATTTCCCCAAACACATCAGGGCGCTAAACATCTCCAAGCCAGTAGGCCAGCTGTGTTCTGCCATCTTTTCTGGTTAGCAATCCTTCACCACCTGGCATAAAGCCACCTGGTTTACAAAGCTTTTCTCAACTCTTCTAGGCCCATTCTCTCCTCGCATACTCATACACTCTGTAGGTCCTGGGTCAATACTGTGATTAGCTCTTCACAAGATGTCTTCCCTTAACAGAGAGCTTTTCAAGGCCTGGGATTGTATGTTTTAATACATCTCTAGTCTTCCAGTACCCGGCACAATGTCTGGCATAGAGTAAGACCTCACCAATTGTTAATGGAACAAGTTATATTTCTACTGTGTGATGGTCTGAAAGCTGACAGTTGGCTCATCTCACAGCTGCACCCTAAACACCGCTGTTATTCCTTATTCCTTGCTAAATCATTTTTATTAGTGTCATATAAATAAAATTGAACACAGTTATTTACTTGAAGATAATACCATAGTTGGGGCTTCCCAAGTGGTGCTAGTGGTAAAGAATACATTGCCTGCCAATGCAGGAGGTTTAAGAGAGGCAGGTTTACTCCCTGGGTTGGGAAGATCCCCTGGAGGCGGGCATGGCAACCCACTCCAGTATTCTTGCCTGAAGAATCTCATGGACAGAGGTGCCTGGCGGGCTACCATCCATAGGGTTGAAAGAGTTAGACATGACTGAAGTGACTTAGCATGCATGCACAAATACCACAGTTACTGCACAAGTAAGGATGCCTTAGCATTTGCATGGGCTTAAACAGAAGGCTCAGCAAGCAACTTAACGCTGAAGGTCATACAAATCAAAAAGTTTATGTGGAGAGTCTAACATCATTTCAGGAAATTAAAGTACCAGTACTTCATATGAAATGTAGAAGACAGGTTTGAGAAGTGTCAGCAGTAGCCAACTGGTCTTACAGAAGAGCTTATGTTTCCAGTTGAGCCCTCTGCAGAGGAAGCAGGAAATCTTAACCACTGAATCACCAGGGAAGTCCCAGATTTTTTTAATCTACTAAAATCAAATTACATTCGACATTTAATAGTATACTTACTGGAGAGGTCACAAGGAGAAAGTATGTGATAATTAAAGTTTCTTTTAACAAGTATTCCTGAGACCCGCTGGCCCTGTTCTGGTTTTTTGTCTGCTAAAAAGCCCATGACCTATTTTAAAAAAGAAGAAAAAGAGCCCAAAACAATTTGAAGAGAACAGAATCTTGTGAAACACAATTAATAATTCAGGGACTCAATCATAATGATAACCATTTGACCCTTTCCATTAAACTATCCCCTGGAAAGTTCTGTGAACAGTGAGGTTCAGGAGTCAATACAACCATTGGCTCTACTTTGCAAGAAAAGCCTTACATCCTAATTTCTGCAAATTTTCCTCAATTTGACTGCAAGAAATGATATTTACCAAATGGCTTTCTGGAATTCGGCTCATGTACTAAAAGAATTCTGACAAGTTGCTTGTTAACATGCCTGATATTTAAAGCTTCAGACAGACCACAAAAAGCTCCCGTTAGCGGTGTCTTAAAAAGACTGTTGATGAACAGGAGGTAAAAATGCAGACTTCTTACAGCATCCCACTAAAATTCCAGGTGAAGATTTTTTTTCTCAACTACTTCTTTTTTAAATTGTGAAAATCTTACATTTCATCAAAAATGATTAACTCTTGAAAAGACAAATATTTATAAATTCCATCGTATCCACAGACCTTATGTTTAGACGTGGGCCTAGCTTCAGTTTCTTAGGGAGAATGCCAGGAGGCAGACAGAATACTGTACTGGACGTAGTAAAAAACAGCAGTGGGAAAAACAAAACCGTAATGGACATTTGTTTACCGTCTGATATGGATATGAAAAGTAAGTTGGGAATGTGGATTAAAAGCTATGAAACTCAAATCTAATTTATTTGAAAATTTTCCATATGAAAAAACATATTAGTGGAAACAGAAAAAGCCTAAAAACACAAGGATAAAGTCTTACAGTATTAATATATTGAATAGACAGAAATCATCATTGAGCACATTATTCTGAGTTGATTAAGAGCTGGATTTTCTTAATATACACTTCCCTAAAGGGATTATGAACTATTAGGAATGGCTAGGATTAAAAACCATAACCTTTTACCTTGGCTAGTTTTTCTCCCCTGAAGTTCAAGGTCACTGCTTCTGTATTCCGAGGATTATGAACCTCTATGTGAACTTCATCATTATCTTCATATTCTCGAATCAGGGCTGCTTTCAATCTGGCCATTTCATTCTGTTCTCCATGGACTAAAATCTACAAAGCATAAATTTTAAAAGAGCATAGGGAAGCATCCTTCAGGTTAATGTTGGCCTTTATCTGAATTGGTTATTATATGAAATTGAGATGTACTCGAAGTCATTAAACTACTACATTTAAGGATCCCCAGTCAATCAAACATGTATGAGGTTTTCATTGTATTTGGCTTATTTCAAGAGGAAGTAAAGAAATCTCTTTTCCATTCCAGTATTTGCCACTAGTGAGACATACACCTTTATGGAAGATGACCTTTTCTAGAAAGGGGCTAGACAAGGTGACTCCGTAGTCTCTGCCCACTTTAAATGTATATGGCTCTTGCAGGCAACTACTGCTACTCTTACTGTCTCAGAAAACACCCAGAGTTTTCTTTAGGTTTCTTAATATAAGGCTATCAAAAGAAGCTTTCTATGGAAAAAAATGACTTCTGATGCTTTCTTCTATTTCTTAAAGTAATGCCATATAAAATATTTCACAACCAAATGGAATGATGTTTCAGAGAGGTATTTACAAGTATTGCATTAGCTAATAGTCTTCCTAATTGACTTTCATAACCTATATTTTACAAGACAGATCATTCTTTTTTTCCTAATGTTCTTCCTTTTAAAAATATTTATTTGGCTGTGCTGGGTCTTAGTTGTGGCATGTGGGTTCTAGTTCCCTGACCAGTGATCAAACCCAGGTGCTCTGCATTGCGGGTGTAGCATCTTAGCCACTGGACCACCAGGAAAACCCCCAGACAGATCATTTCTAACCTATAGACTACTGGTAGTTGATGGCTTGCCTGGGCTAACAGAAGCTTGCCCAGTGTCACTGCAGGCAGAGGCATATGGCCTGGAGACGATGAGCCCCAGCTCTAGGGCCTGGCTGCTGTCACACAAACCCTGGCATTGCCACTTACTAGCTGTGTAACTTTGGGCAAATTATTTAACATCTCATTGCCTCGTCTACAGAACCACTGTTGGTTGTGAGGAGTAAGCAAGCTGATATATACAAAACACTAGCACAGTGTTTGGCACAGAGTAAATAATCAATAAACGCTAGCTGTTGATACTGTTACCACCGGTACTATTATTAATTTATCGTGTGGGCAGACTTTTGCTGACTTGGCTACTGGAGGAGGGTAAACATCAAGTCCAATTTAGGGATTTAAACTGACAGCAGAGTAGACTCTGGAGAGCAACACAATGGGACTGAGGATGAGGGGGTGATTCCAGAGAGAAAGTGCAACACAGCTTTTCCTCCATGGCTTTAAAATCTGGGAGAATATCCGTAAACCGCATACAATAGTAGACACCCATGAACGGCCTACACTTAACTAATATGAAGCCAACCACACACAGTAGTAGACACCCATGAATGGCCTACACTTAACTCATATAAAGCCAGTAGGAGAAGGGCTTTTTCCACCAAAGAATCTGCTCATTAAGGGGCAGCAGTAACTGTCAGGACTATTTGCTAGAAAGAACTGAAAAATGAACAACATGGGACACAAAATGCTCAGCATCCTGGGTCACCAGGGAAACGAAAATCAAAACTACAGAGACGCTGCTTCACCCTTACTAGCATGGTGATGGTTCTAAAAAGGAAAGTAACAAGCTGACAAGAATACGGAGAACTGGAACCCTTGTGCATTGCTGTGGGAAGGTAAAATGGTGTAACTGCTGTGGAAAACAGCTCGGTGAGTCCTCAAAAGTTAAACACAGAATTAACCCACAATCCAACAGTTCCACTCCTTGGTATATACCCAAAAGGACTGGGAAAAAGGACTCAAACAGATACTTACATGCCAGTGTTCATGGCAGCATTATTTACAATAGTGGAAATGTAAACACTAATTATAAGAGGTGGAAAGTGTCCATCAACAGATGGATAAACAAAACACGGTATATACATGCAATAGAATATTCTTCAGCTGTAAAAAGGAATGGAATTCTGATACATGCTACATTCAGAGGCTCCTCCATTACTTCATCCATTTCCTCATCTTTCATCTTACGTTCTGTAAGTGCTCCTCTAAGTTAAGAAACTTTTATTTAGTTTAACTCTCTCCAGCCCCACCAAAATATAACTGTTACCATCAAAATCACATAAAACTTAAGGAGCTGTGCAATGTAATTCATATCTAACTGCATCATTAACTCTTACTATGATGGCTTGCCTCTCTCCTCTCTCCACATTAAGAGGCATTTCCTATATGCCAGGCCCCATGTTACATGCTTTAAATATGTTCTCTCATTTAGTTTTCCTAAGAACTTTAAGAGGTGTTATTATCCCCATTTACAGATGAGCTAAGGAAAGGTTAAGTCACTTGCCCAGGACTACAGGGCAAGTAAGGGATGGAGATGGGATTCAAAACAGTCACACTTGCGAAGTCAGTGCTCTTAAGTTACTGGGGAGACAGCAGAAAAATAAGGGAAAGGAAGCTGAGCTGGTAGATCTGAGCCAGAGATTCCCGTGTAAAATGGAGAAAATGAAAGTGCACAGCTTGCCTAACTCGAAGGGAAGTGGTGAAGGTCAGATGTAAGGGCACGAGGCCTGTGACGAGAGCACCACTGTCAGGGCAGGGCAGCTCCGAGGACCAGCTGCTGCCCGGCCAGCCTCTTCCTGAGCCGTTAACGCTAAAATCAAGCGCATACACTAACCACGTGAGGCGGCTTCAAAGCACGTATAAATTCACTGGTTTGCTGGTAATCCGTGTGCGCAGAGAAAGAGATGTAATCAACAGACATTTTCAGAGGTAACTTCTGCCCGGACATGGTAGTGATTTCTTCCGGTTCCGACATGATATGCTGTTATAAACAAAGAATAGTAAGCAAAACACATAAACTCTGTGTTCTACTTTTTCACCTCGCCACAAACTCATGCTAATTTAGGACCTTTAGACAAAAAGCATTCTAATACTATTGACTCAGTCAATATCAAATACTTATTTTCTCAATCAAGGAAATGTTTAATCAGGAAAGTAAGCAGATTAACAGAAGTTCAGTGTATGTGGAGTCCTACAAGGGAGAATTTTATCTTGTGGTTGGAAAAGCACACTTGCATCCCCAACCATCTGCCCTGAAAAGTCCCTTTCCAGGTGAGAGGATCTGCATAAAAGACCAAAGTATTTCTACTCTGAAATCTCTGTTAGATACACAGCCAACTCTAAGTGTCTAGCAGAACAAGGTAAAGTAATAAAAACTATCTGAGCTGGGAATCATAATGTGTTCATTAGTTATCAATAAGAGAATGTGATGCAGGAATGTTCAGAATCTGCCTCTCAAGCTTTGCACGTCAGTGTCTACATCCCTCAGTTAACGTCAACCATTTACAAAAATTTATTATTCATCTTTGGCTGTGCTGGGTCTTGGTTGCTGCCTGGGCTCTTCTCTAGTTGCGGGGAGCAGGGACACTCTAGTTGCAGCACGCAGCCTTCTCAAGGTGACGGCTTCTCTTCTTGCGGAGCACAGGCTCTAGGGCACGCGGGCTCAGCAGCTGCAGCACGCGGGCTCAGCAGCTGTGGCTCCCGCCTCTACAGCACAGGCCCAATCGCTGTGGCACATGGGCGTAGCTGCTCTGTGGCATGTGGGATTCTCCCGGATCAGGAATCAAACCGCTGTCTCCTGCACTGGCAGGTAGATTCTTTATCACTGAACCACTCGAGAAGCCCTCAAACATTTTATATCAAGAGGAAGGTGGGCACTCAACCCAAACATATTCTCCAGCTTTTCAAGAGAACACTTATGAAGCCTTATGAACACTGAGGAAGCCTTTTCTTCATCAGATGAGGGTATCCATTGTTTGTCTCAAATAGATTCCCTTCCACTATTTTTAAACTCTAACTAGATGAGGACTTCTCAAGCTTTCACATGCTTCTCCATCTCCTGGATCTCATTCGTCAACCTTAAGATCAGCTCCAGCTGCCTATTGCTCTCCTCATTTTAAAAAATCAAGACCCATGTATGTTATTTAAAGAACTAATTCAGTGGAGAAACCTGGAGAACAGCGCCACCTCTGCAGCCTTGATTAGGAAGTGCCCAATGGTCTCAGGCTCTGACTGACCTTGGCAAGCGTGCCTTCTACACAGTAGCCGGCTATGATGACGCCGTTCCTCTTATCAGTACACCAGCTTTCAAAGAGCTCTCTGGATAAACCACTTTGCATCATGCCTGGGGAGGCCATGACCACGCTGGGACCAATGTCATCAAAATGATCCATGCTCTGAGAGAGGAAAGGAAATGATAACAGCATGTTAAGATAAAGCACTCCTCATTTATAAAGAACACCAAAAAGTGAGGGGGAAAGGTTAATCATGCGACTGGAAGGGCCTTGACAAAACTAGCAAACATTTTAAGTCCTTGAACAGTTTATTTAGGCTGGGAATGAAAGGAAAACAAAATGATAGAAAGCCATTAGTTCACACTGACCTTCAAAACCTTCTTTAGGTAGCTAAAAAACCATTAGGAGCATTTTCAGTGCCTAGCAGACAGGCAGAGTCAAATGGAAGGAAGAGTCAAATGGGTTTCTATCTATCCAAGACAGAACTCTGAAAGAATTTCCCCAAAGATTCACAATGGCTTTGCACACTTCATCAGTATTCTGAGTTGGCCTGGAAATCTAAGTTTAACACTGTTTCTAGGGAAAACTTGGGTCTAATCCCTAAGCAATTAACCTAAAAAATACTTTGCGAACAGAACCTATTAATAATTGGAAGACCACTTATAACTTGAATTTTTTTAGGGTATTATGTTATTATGATTAGAGCATTAGTTCAAATGAAACTTTTTATTTAAGTGAAAGGAAATTAGATTTTATTGAATACTCTAGAAAAATAAACATGATAATTTTCTCATATGGAATCTGCAGTGTTAATCAAAAAGATGATCAGGTCTGAGTAAGAACAGAAAAAATACACAACAGATATTTTTCTCATTAGGGCTTTTTATTTCTATGGCAGAGAAATCCAAATTATTTAGCAATAGTAAATATTGAGAACACATAGAGACTTGGAACAAATGGCAGTATTTATATGTTTAAGCAAAAAGAAATGCCAGTTGCAAAGTTTTTGATGTCCCTCAGAAAAGTGAATGGCAACCCACTCTAGTACTCTTGCCTGGAAAATCCCATAGACGAAGGAGCCTGGTAGGCTGCAGTCCATGGGGTCGCTAAGAGTCGGGCACAACTGAGCAACTTCACTTTCACTTTTCATTTTAATGAATTGGAGAAGTAAATGGCAACCCACTCCAGTGTTCTTGCCTGGAGAATCCCAGGGACAGTGGAGCCTGGTAGGCTGCCGTCTATGGGGTTGTACAGAGTCAGACAAGACTAAAGTGACTTAGCAGCAGCAGCAGCAGCAGAAAAGTGATGAAAGGCAAGACTGATTCAGCATGGAGTCAACCAGAGGATCAATGGCGGGCATCTCCCACTGTTAATGACTTACTTGAGTGTTATTCATCCTTCTTTCTTCCACAAGCACTCACCTTCAGGTTACTAATGTGTTTGAAAACAAACGGATTATTGATGTTGATCTGTTTGCGGATTTTGTCATTCATGGCGTTCACGTATGTCTGGTACACTGCCATACACTTCTTGGCCAAAGACGATGCGTAGTATATTGGAATATCATGGAGTTCTGGGTGATTCTGCCAGTACTCATCTAGAGAGATTTTACAAGAAACACATTTTTTTTTTTAATGTGAGGTGGTGGTTTAGTTGCTAAGTTGTGTCCGACTCTTGCAACCCTATTGACTGTAGCCTGCCAGGCTTCACTGTCCATGGGATTCTCCAGGCAAGAATACTGCAGTGGGTTTCCATTTCCTTCTCCCCTTAATGTGGGATAAATAGCTCAAATAATAAATGATACAAACAAGTAGTTTTTTAAAAAAATTCAGAAAAAAATAAAAGCACAAAACGATTCAGTTACACAGATTCTTTTTCACCCCAGTTTATCACAAGATACTGAACGCGGTTCCCCTGTGCGACACAGTAAAGCCTTGCTGTTTATCTATTTTACACACAGTAGTTGGTACCTGCTCGTCCCAAACACCCCAATTATCCCCCCTGCCCCACCCTTCCCCCTTTAGTAACTTTAAGTCTGTTCTCTGTCCCTGAGTCTGTTTTGGAAATAAGTCCGTTTGTATCGTATTACGGATTCCACATATAAGAGATAACATATGACATTTATCTTTCTCTGTCTGACTTACTTCACTCTAAGTCTATATATATTAGGAAGCTGAGGCTAAAAAAGGCTGAAAACTGTGGCCGTTTCTTTTTAAACTTGATTTATAAGTGAAAACTCTATATAAGGACTGGGACTTGTCCCGTAACACGTGATACATTTCTTGCTTTGCCCTCTGGTTTAACTGTTCATATTCTTTTACATATGATTAGAATTTTTAACAGTGTCGATGCTCTTATACATACTCTTATGATTTCTCAAATACCTTCCAAAGTATACCATATCCCAAGATCACATCACAGCCTGGTATTTTTTGTGTGTACTTTTATGAGAAAATTTCAAGTGTTAAAAATAAAGATGAATAACTTGCCCAGAGTCATATGGTTAGATCATGGGTGAGATTTGAAACCAGTGGTTGGCAAGGTCATCCTCTCTATTATAGAACAGTACAGGGAGAATTTAAGGGACAAGGAACAAGGGCGTAGAGCAGTCCTCATTCATAAAAGGAATCACAATATACTTGATAGTAGAGTTGTCAGACAAAAACAGCAAATGCTCAGTTAAACTTTAATTTCAGACAAATAAAAGATTTTTAGTATAATTTGAAATATTTGCTATAATATCAAACATATTATTTATTTGAAATTAAAATTTAACTGGTGTCCTGTATTTTTATTTACTAAATCTGGCAACCTGATGATGGTGACAACCTGGCTTTATCTCTTCATTTCTTCTACTCCTCTCATTACTTTGCCATGGAGACTTTTCATTTTAAGACTTCTATAAGGACAAATGTGACATGCAGTAGGAAAGGAGAACCAAGAGAAAAAAGACTGGCTTAGGCTTTAGAAAATTTAGCTTCTACTAAGCCCTTCAGTCGTGTCCAACTCTTTGCAACCTCTTGGAGTATACAGCCCACCAGGCTCCTCTGTCCATGGGATTCTCCAGGCAAGAATACTGGAGTGGGTTGCCATGCTCTCCTCCAAGGGATCTTGACTTAGGGATTAAACCGTGTCTCTTATGTCTCCTGCAGTTGGGTTCTTTATCACTAGCACCACCTGGAAAGCCCTGTCTCTTTCAGAGATTTGCTTTTAATCTGAGGTCATTTATTCTTTCCCCTTATTTCCCTTTTCAATGTAACAGGGATTCTATTTATCCCTATCATCATACAGACGGAAGAACTGAGAGTGAGAGCTCAAGATCATTTCTAGTTCTTCACATTGAAGCCATATATGTACAAAGCACTTACCAGTTATTCTTAAAGAAGAGTGCTTTCCCCAGAAAAGAATCACAGAATGTTAAAAAGGGTTGCTAAATATAAATATATGCACAAAGTGACACCCACTGTTTCTCTTATTACAAAAAGTTATACATGCTCATTAAAGTATTTGTAAAATGGAGAAAAGCAGGAAAAAGAAATCATCCACTTTCTCACTATCCAGATTTAGTATCTGGATATCTTTCCAGTCATTTGTGTATTTTCTACCTAACTAGGGTCAGAGTCCACAGTTTTGAACCCTACTTTTTTGGTCCACTTAATATATTATGTAAAAATATGTATTAAATCATCTGAAACATGAGTTTTTTCCTAGAGTGTGATATTTATTGACATAATATTTCATTAGAAATATTTAGAATTATGAAATCTCTTACAGAATTTTCGATGTATTTATTTCCCAGAGGTTGAACTGCTGGGTCCAAAGGCAAGAGTATTTTTAAGATGCTGACTGTTCACCATTTATATTCCCAGCAGTGCTAGAAGACAGTCGCTGTGTCTCTGGGCTCTTACTGGCACCAATTCCCTCGTCTTAAACACAGAAACCAAAGCCCAGAGGGTAGAGTGACCTATCCAAGGACACGCAGTGATCTTGACCTAACTGCACTGTAGGATTTTGAGAATCTCCCAAATAAAAAGGAAAAGGTGTACCTAAAATCAAGAGGAGCTCCTGGGCCCGTCCGAGAGCAAAGACGGGAATGAGGCCTCGGCCCCCTCTGTTCACAATATCATGGACGGTGTTACAGAACCTTGCCTCTCGCTCCTCTCGCTTCTCGTGGATATGGGTCCCGTAAGTAGATTCCTAAACAACACGTGAGAAGGGTGAGACCAAGGCTGGTGAGTCTCAAACAATACAAAAGGTAAATATCAAGGAAATGTAGAAGCAAAGTGACCTATGTCTCTATTATTATGCCATTTACTTGAACATATCCTGTTAAAACACTAATTGGAAAGAAGAGTGAATAAAAATGTTAGAATTCAGGTCTGGCTAAGGAAAAAAATCAGGAAATAGTTCAAAAATATATCTTCCCTGCTCAAGATAATTTTAGGATGCTTCTTTCAGCACTGGTCGCTCCCCAGGAGCTTATCAGAAGTGCCAGAGCCCCAGCCCAGCCACAGTCAGAATCTGTATTTCTATAGCATTACCAGATGATTCATAAACACACTAAAATTTGAGAGGTACTCCAGCCCCAGCCCAGCCACAGTCAGAATCTGTATTTCTATAGCATTACCAGATGATTCATAAGTGAAGTTGCTCAGTCGTGTCCAACTCTTTGCAACCCCGTGGACTGTAGCCCACCAGGATCCTCCATCCACAGGATTCTCCAGGCAAGAATACTGGAGTGGGTTGCCATTTCCTTCTCCAGGGGATCTTCCTGACCCAGGGATTGAACCCAGGTCTCCCACATTGCAGGCAGATGCTTTAACCTGCCACCAGGGAAGCAGATGATTCATAAACACACTAAAATTTGAGAGGTACTCCTCTACAGTACCAGATATAATGAAAATAACTTTTTCCCCTGAGAATTAAAAAAAAAGCAACTTCCCTTAACTTAATGTCAATTTACATGCTGAATATACCATGAGCTAGGCCAAACTGAGTTCACTCACAATACGCTGCATAGGGACAGCAACACATGCCAGTCCCTTATGCTTGGGTAGCTGAGGGATGCTGTGGGTGGTGAGGGGGCAACAGACCTCACTTCCACTGATATTCTTATATAAACCATAGGACCAATGCAAATTTATTAACTTGCTCCTCACCAATCATCCCCTCCCCACCAAAGCTTCTGTAAAGTTAATTTTATTACTATTCTCTTGAGAATTGCAACCTAGTAGGAAGGTAAGACATTCACATAAAGTTAGCAGGTGCTAGAGGTCAGAAGACAGTCACCACAGCAAAGACAGTGGGGCCAGGCCATTCTACACAACCTTTAAGATGTTCTACATATTTGGAGTAATTAACCTAAACAAGAATATTTGGGAGACAGAATATCATCTCTGATATTAGACTAACTAATATATTTAACACGAAGTGGGGTTGCACTACAAAGAGAGGCCAAAAAATTTTTGTACTAAAAAACTATTTATATCTGATCACAGATATGAAAATGAGATCATGTTATTTTTCCTTGGAAAAAATCCTGCTTACATTACACTAATTACAATACTGGGCACTAATACTTACAATGATAAGAATATCAGGTTTAATGTTAGGAATTTCAGCTGCCATTAAGTGTCTGTCTTCTTGTCTTGAGAAATCACCTGTGTATAAAAGCTGAGAAAAAGAGAAAGTTAGAAATTAGAAAAGTTAGAAAGTTAGAATTGTGGAACGATTCATTTTACTCTGAATATATTTCACTCATAAATTTTTGAAAATGAAGTGCAATAGAAAAAATAGCCTAATTTTTAAATGAAATGTAGATGCATTCAGTTCAGTTTAGTTGCTCAGTCGTGTCCGAGTCTTTGTGACCCCATGAACCGCAACACACCAGGCCTCCCTGTCCATCACCAACTCCCGGAGTTCACTCAGACTCATGTCCATTGAGTCGGCGATGCCATCCAGCCATCTCATCCTGTCGTCCCCTTCTCCTGCCCTCAATCCTTCCCAGCATCAGGGTCTTTTAAAATGAGTCAGCTCTTCGCATCAGGTGGCCAAAGTATTGGAGTTTCAGCTTCAACATCAGTCCTTCCAATGAACACCCAGGACTGATCTCCTTTAGGATGGACTGGTTGGATCTCCTTGCAGTCCAAGGGACTCTCAAGAGTCATCTCCAACACCACAGTTCAAAAGCATCAATTCTTCTGTGCTCAGCTTTCTTTATAGTCCAACTCTCACATCCATACGTGACCACAGGAAAAACCATACCCTTGACTAGACGGACCTTTGTTGGCAAAGTAATGTCTCTGCTTTTTAAAATGCTGTCTAGGTTGGTCATAACTTTCCTTCCAAGGAGTAAGCGTCTTTTAATTTCATGGCTGCAATCACCATCTGCAGTGATTTTGGAGCTCAGAAAAATAAAGTCAGCCACTGTTTCCCCATCTATTTGCCATGAAGAGATGGGACCGGATGCCATGATCTTCGTTTTCTGAATGTTGAGCTTTAAGCCAACTTTTTCATTCTCCTCTTTCACTTTCATTAAGAGGCTCTTTAGTTCTTCTTCACTTTCTGCCATAAGGGTGGTGTCATCGCTTGTGTCTAATTCAAAATGTGTAACTTAACTCAGTCATAAACCATCTAGAGTTTCAATTATTCAATCTAACTAATGGGAATAATATAATCCCAGAATTTATCCACAAAGATAACCTTGAGATGTACGCTTAGCATCTTAGAGAAAAAGGGCATGATGATCAGGAAAGAACTCTTTACTTTTTTGAGATGCTTATTGTATTCTTCTCAATCATGATACAGAAAGTACTAACACAGGGGTAGGAACAATGATATTTACAAGACAAAAGTACGAGCCTAATTTTACCTTGTTTCAGTGTTTTCGCGCTTTGCTAGCCTTAGGGTATATTCTTTAGTACCACTCGGTGGCATAGCCCTGCACTGATTTCTTATGGGCAGGAAATTCCCAAGCAAGAGTGTACCTTCACGCCCGCGATCTCGATCATGAACATGGCAGCTCCCAGAACATGGCCGGCGTGGTAACACCAAAACTTGATTCCTGCAACTTCCTTCACTTCATGAAAATTGATGGTTTCAATTTTGTCCATGCTTTCTTCCAAATCTGTCTCAGTATACAGCATGTCGTCTGCTGATATGTTACTAAATTTTTAAAGATGCCAACACAAAAAAAATTAAGGGTAAGATTTTTATAAGTCTTTAAACTCAAAGAAATTGTCTGTGGATGACATAGCCACATATTTCTTAAAATCATATTGTAGGTGTTATGCTATTTCTAATCTCTTGGACCTTTTTTATATCTTTTTACTCTATTATGAGAAAAATGCTTAGTGTATATAAAGCATGATTTCAAGCAAAGCACACACACTAAATTAAGACAAAGTACTCTTTAGGATAGCACTTCTCAACCTTTTTTCCTGCCCCGACACCTTCTGTGAGATAAAGGCACTCACACACATTGAATCACAGCAGTCTTCCCCACCTGTGATATGAAAAGACTTGTCTAGAAAGTCTAACAAGTTTTCTCTGGAAAATTATGCTACCATACTTTCAAAAAAAACAAGAGAGGCTGGGGTTAAGGACACAGTCTGGAGTCAGACTGATTGGATCTGAATTCCAGTTTTGTTTCTTACTGTGACCATCATGGGTAAATTACTTAACCACTCTGTGCCTCAGTCTGAAAAGCGAAGTTAAGTGAAAGTGTTAGTTACTCAGTCTCGTCCAACTCTTTGCAACCCCATGGACTGCAGCCCGTCAGGCTCCTCTGTCCATGGAATTTTCTAGGTGAGAATACTGGAGTGGGTAGCCATATCCTTCTCCAGCAGATCTTCCCAACCCAGGGATCGAACCTGGGTCTCCTTTATTGCAGGCAGACTCTTTACATTTGAGCTACCAGAGAAACCCATGCCTGTCTAATCATCTGTAAAAAGGGATTCATGCAGAGTCTGCATCACAAGGCTGACATGGAGATGAAAGGAGTTAACATATGTCAAGAACTGAGGACTGCCTGGCATATGATGAGCTTCATTTAAGTGTTAACCAGTATAATCATTACCAAGGATAACTCTTCCATTCTTCTGTATGTTTACAGAATAACAAACTGCATCTTAGCTACCCTAGGAATATACATATGAAACTGTAAGCCATTGAAGGTTCATCATCTGTGCTATAATTATCACAAGAAGGCTCCAAACTTTCTGGAAAAGGAGCAGATTTTCCTCTTGCAGCTGGAAAAAGCTTCCCCAGGGAACCTTTTCACTTCAGACAGTCAATTTGCTTTGATCAAATCACCCAAAAAAAGACTTCAGTAGATAGCACTGTATAATGTATTCTGCTTTAAATTTTAATAAAATTATGAAATTCCTTATATAGAATATTGCTATCATACCTTGTAACTCACCTAAATTTCAAAGACTTAAAAGGATGCAAAAACTATATAAAACCTTTACGCCAAGGAGGTGCTGGGGACATAATACCTATTTGATGAGTTGGTACTGAATGACTAAATGACTGACACCTTTGTAAATAGGAAAACATCTCATTTCAAAACACAAAATGGTCTAATATTATGAACTGTATGTATTGGGTTGAACCAAGTGCATGTATAAATCTATTAAGGTAATTTACCTAACTTTGACATAATCTGAAAGAAGCCATCTATAAATAGCTTTTGTAGCATGAGTCATAAATGTTCTTCCTTTGAAACTTGTCTTCTGTAGAAACCAGGGCAAAGCTCCACAGTGATCCAAATGGAAACTTTAAAAAAAAGAAAAAAGAGCTTCTGTCAATTCCTAAAATATTATATATCATATACTTTAGGTACAGAAGAGTTCTATGTAACAATTAGATACTTTCAGAACACCCAGAGTAGGTATGTTCAGAGGGAAGAAATAATGTATTTAGTTCTAACATAAGAAAAACAGATTAAAAGTATTTCTCTCAAATATAGCCAAGCCTATTCTCAGAAGTCAAAATTGTAACAAGCGGTTTAGTGGTATAAAGTTGAAGCCCATCACGGTTTACATATGAAGTTCCCAAAGAACAGTGTGACAACACAGTTGTTGTTCGGTCGCTCAGTCGTGTCCAACTCTTTGTGACCCCACAGACTGAAGCTCGGCAGGCTTCTGTCTCCTTCACTATCTTCCTGAGTTTGCTCAAACTCATGTCTATTGAGTCGATGATGCCATCCAACCATCTCATCCTCTGTCATCCCCTTCTCCTTCTGCCTTCAATCTTTCCCAGCATCAAGGCCTTGTCCAATGAGTCAGTTCTTTGCATCAGGTGGCCAAAGTATTGGCGCTTCAGCATCAGTCCTTCCGATGAATATTCAGACAACACAACAGCCTCAGGGATATTCTGATAGGGCTTTCTTTTAGTCTCAAGTTTTACAATGATCAAGGCATACGTTATCTCTTCTCTCCTCCTCATTTACTCTAGATAAATGAAAGGAAGTTTTCTGTCATAAACTTCTCTCACCTGTGATGACAATATGGTGCTCTGTCTTAGATGTTTGCAATATAATTCCTGGTAGAAAATATTTTCAAAACACTAGAACCTTAAAATCTGGTAAAGAATGATCTTTAAAGTAAAAGTCCTTGAAAAACAATGCCCGTAATAAAAAGTAAAACAAAAACAAACAAACAAACAAAAAAAACCTTACTGACTAATTAGTAGGAGATCAATCTCAGCTGGGTCAATCAAATCAATATAAGGAAGAGCATCCATTCCTTCCAGGCCAGGGTGGATCCCACAGTCGAGCTGAAAGACATGGGAAAAGAGATCACAGTCTTCTCCACATTTTATTCAAATTCACTCAACAAATAGACATCATAACTGATCCATCATACCATACACAATCAGAAAAGATTCTATATGTTTGGAAAGCAATTCTTATTAAGTGGGCAAATACGCCGTTAACAATTCTAACTTCCCAAATTTAAATACAGCTCATACTTAGAGTCACAGGACACAAAGTACAAGAAATCTTCTTTCCAGTTACTTTCCGTAGGCACTCTAATAACGAATGAACTCTTTTGCAAGAACTTTAATATCAGAAATGGCTAGCATTTTTAAAATTTATAGATTCACTACTACCAGATGTGACTATCCTGAGAAGGCAACGATTAGAACAACAGGAAACTTCTCTGATCAGGACAATTTAGGTATTAGAAGACAAATTCTTCAGAACCAGTTATTCCTGAATTATATCCTCATTTGGGGGGTGTTTCTATCAAATTAACACAGTAAATGATTAAAAAGATTGTGTCTGCCACGTGCCTCTTCTTTTAAGTGGGAGAAGGGGAAGAGTGAGACCAAAAGACCCTGATGAGCTTCTGCACCGCCTTCCTAATGAGGACCCCCGAGACTGCCTCTTCCAGTTCTTCCAGCTCTCAGCTAAGGAAACGGGTTGAGAAGGGGCCTGACTTGCCCTGGTGCTAACTTAGGCACCTCGGCTACCAGACTAGGGCCTGGCCTACTGTCCCACTGCACAGGAGGAGGCTGGAGTTCTGCATGTGTTCAGGAGGCCAGTTCCCTGGGGTCTCCCACTGGGGGTGGGGCAGACAGGTTGGCAGACCTTCAGGAATGGAAGAGGGATTTGGAAGACTTTTAGATTAGGAGATCCAATTGACAGTTTTACAATCTTTAGTTCCTCAGTCTAATATTACGTCAATGCCAAGTGGAAGTATACTAGTTTTCCACATTAATATTTTATAAACACATATACTAACCATGACATTATTCTGGGGGCAAAACAGCTAACTGCTGAATTGAAAAAACTACTGGACTAGAACAGACCTAACACTCAATGCAGACATACTGTTAATCTGACTATACTGTGCTTAGTTGCTCAATCCTCTCCAACTTTTTTAGACCCCATGGACTGTAGCTCACCAGGCTCCTCTGTCCATGGGGATCCTCCAGGCAAGAATACTGGAGTGGGTAGCCACTTCCTTCTTCAGGGCATCTTCCCAACCTTGGGATTGAACCCAGGTCTCCACACTGCAGGCGGCTATTTTACCAGCTGAGTTACCAGGGAAGCCCGAGGATACTTGAGGGGGTTGCCATGCGCTCCTCCAGGGGATCATCCCATCCCAGGGATCGAACCCAGGTCACCCGCACTGCAGGTGGATTCTTTACCATCGGAGCCACTTACCATTATTTTCCTCCCTTTGAACTCCAGAATAATACATGACCTTCCCACTTCCTGCCCAGCTCCACTGTAAACATTCAAAGGAAAAAATAAAAATGATTAAAAAGCCATCAAAATGAAGCCAAATAAATTCAAACTTTTTTTACAACTTAAACTACGTTCCATCTGATGACAATACTAACTTGAGACAGATGAGTTCCACAAAATTACAAAAGACAGGGAAGAACAGCGTCAACATGGGTAAAAAATGAAGTGACCTCTGAGAGGTCAGACTGAGAGGATCAAAGGTTAAATCCAACCTTCTGAATTAGGGTTAAAATGATGATGTATTTAAAATGTAAACTAGCAGTGACTCAGATGATTTAATAAGACTTTTAGAATTAGCACTTAAGTAAAAACCCATAAGCAGTTAAAAATTCTTTCAAGATGATAATAATAATACACATTTACCAAATGTGAATCTCATTTCTTTTTCCTTCTACTTTCTGTTATTTCACTTAAAACAAATTTCCTTTCTTCAGAATAAACAGCCTTTCTTTCCAATTATCACAAGGCTTTAAGCCTCACCAGTCTAACCCCTCGCCTTCTTTGATGCCTTATCCCAACCACTCTAGCTTGTGATTCACCCGTTTATTTAACATCGAGCAGTTTTTTGGCTGCACTGTGGGGCGTGTGGGATCTGAGTTCCGTGACCAGGGATTGAACCTAGGACTACAGCTTTGAAAGCGCTAAGTCTTAGCTACTGGACTGCCATGGAACTCCCTCAAGCAGTTTCTATTTGCCAAGCAGTGTAGATAAGCACTTAGCATATGCAAAGGCCTAATACCAGGACCCTGGCTGCAAGAATGGATAGGCTACAGGACTGACATGAGAGGGATTGATCCTCAGACCGAGAGCCTACTTCAGAGCAGGATGCAAAAACAATCATCAGATGACTACAAAGCTACCACCGTGAGCCCCTGGCCTGCCACTTTTGACTGGCCCTCTGCTCTCCCTCTTGAGTGTCCCTCCAGTTTTTGGTGCAGTTTTTCCTACAGCTATTGGTGTAGTAACTATTTCAAACTTTCTCCCCTTTCCTAAATTTTCCCATGCTCTATCCTACTCGAGTCATGGGCTTTCTCTGTATCAAAAAATTACATAGTTTGTCAGTTCCCTCAACTTGCCAACTTCTTCCACTTCTCCTGAACAGAGATCAGACCTCTCTCTGTAAGGCTAACCTTTTCACCATGGTTCTACACTCTTCCCACTCCCTCCCTCCGAGGTACTGACCCCTGCTACATCATTGGCTTTCCCCTTACTATCCTCTTTGACATCTGCATTTAAACATGCCAGTCATCCTTGTCCCCAAATGAAAATTCCTTAATTCTAATTTCTAGTCTCCCTGTCCACTTACTAAAGGTTGCATACTTTGAATTCTGGCTTTTTACCAACCATCCCTCTAAAACTCTCCCTGCAAAACAGCTCTTTGTTGGTAAGTGCAAAGAGCCCTTCTCAGTTCCTGCCTCACTCTTCTCCAGGCAGCACGTCGTCTGTCTTATTCCATCCCTCTCGGAGCCTGGTTTCTGTTCATGCTCTCATCCTGTCCTGCTGGTTTCCCCCTTAGTTTCCTTCATGTAGCTGCCTCTACCTATCTTTCAAAAGCTGTTATTCCAAGGGTTCTCTCCTTGGCTTTCTCAGTCTTTCTGATCTTCATCCTCACGTTTTTAACACACTGAGGACTTCCAATTCTCTATTTGTAGTCCAGATTCAGATAGTTGTTCTCCTGAATCCCAGACCTCTAACAGTCACCTGGTTTTGGCCTCTCTCGGGACATCTCACAGGCACCTAATATTCAAATATGCCAAACAAGTTTGCACCTCAAGTTCCTAGCCCGTGCCCTTCTTTCTGGAACACTCTGCCCTGATATTGACATAATTGGCTCTTGTGTATCATTTGGGTCTCAGTTCAAACGTCACCTCATGTGCCCTTCAGACCACTCTATCATAACACTTATTACTACATGATGGCATTATATCTACTTATTTATGGCTTATTTCTCACTATTAAAATGAAAGCTCCATAATAGCATAGATGTCTGTTTCATTCACTGCTATATAGTAAGATGCCTGACATGCAATATATCTCAAGAAAAACCTACTGAATGAGTAAAAACTCCCAAATTACAAAACTTGGGAACATTAAGTTAAAGAAGCCAATTTCAAAAGATTACATGTTGCAACCCATTTATATGAAATGTTCAAAATAGTATAATCGGCAGAGACAGAAAGGAGATTAACGATGGCCGAGGGCTGGGCAAGTTGGAGGGCAATGATACAGGGTTTCTTTCTGGAATAATGAAAATGTGGATTAGACAGTGGATTAGACAGTGGTGATAGTTATAAAACTCTGTATAGATTAAAAACTGTTTAACTGTTCACTTTAAATGAGTGTGCTGATGTGATTTCAATCTCGATAAGGCTGTTATAAAACAATTTAAAACTCCCAAATTTACTCCAGACCTGCCCCATGTCGGGTACCTAACTCTCCTCTCTGCCTGGCCTTCCCTTCCATATCTGCCCCTTCTAACGTACCTGATCACTGACAAAGCTCTAAAGCTTTCACTTCTTTACTCTCTAAGGGCTCTTTCCAACCCACTGCTGCTCTTTCAAGATCTCACTGCTTTATCACTTGGTTTGTTTCAATCTCATCCTACTAGATTCTCTCCACTTGATGCACCTTTTTTTTTTTTTTGGCCACACCATGCAACATGAGGGATCTTAGTTCCACGACCAGGGATCAAACCTGCATTCTCTGTAGTGGCAGCTCAGAGTCTTAACCCCTGGACCACCAGGGAAGTCCCTAAATACACCTTTAATTCATCTGTGCCACTGCTGCCAGAGGCATCTTTGATATTCCTAAAGCATAATTTCCACCACATCCCATCCTTGCTTAAGACCCTTCCTTGGCTCCCTATAACTGGCGAGAAAGACTCCAAATCCTTAGTATGTGTGTATACAAGGTCCTTCATAAGCTGGACTCTGAGAGCCTCTACCATCTCATCTGTTATCTTTTAGCTGCACCCTACAGGGAGACTGGCCACAAAGAGACCTCTCATTTTCACATGTGCCACTTTCTCAGCCTGGAACATCCCTGCCCCCCATGCTTTGGCTGTCTTTAATTTCTAGTCAGTCTCTAGGACTCAGCTCCGTGTCCTAATTTCCAGGACACAGGATGGCATTGTCTTCTCACTGGAAAGCCACTTTGCATACTCTCGGGGCCTTAGTGCAATGCCTATGTGTCCTCTTACAGTAGTCACAATTCACTGAGCACCTACCAGGAGCTCTGCTCTGCACAGTTAAGTGCTGCTCGACTATTTCCACAGGAGGAAGTAGGTTCAGTGAGGCTGTTGTCCTAGTAATCGCTGGAGTTTGGACTGGATTTCAGGTCTGATTCCAAAGCAACTCTCTCTCCAGCACTTTTCATTTGGAACAGCAATTCCCATCAAAAGGGTGAATTCAGTAAACTCAGCCCTGTCTTATTTGTAACCCAAGTGCCCAGTGTGCTGCTTGACACTTGCTCAGAGTTTGCTGAACACAAGAAGAGAGGACAGGTGCGAAGTGAGTGGCAGGCAAATTTGTGTTCCATCCCCAGTAGGTGCTCAAGGAGTTACTGAATGAACAAGTGAAGGAGATACTTTCTACCTTTGGAAAAATGCACGTGTTCACTTGGTGCTAACTCATGTCTAACAATAAATATGTTTGTGAATTCAAACTGCACAGTTAGGCAAGTTCTCATTTCTCTAAGCGGCATTCCAGGTCCAAGGTGTTTCTCTGAGAAAAGGCCATTTCCAATGAAAGACAAACCCTCTCACAGTCAATCAGCGACTGAGATATTGTCCTAACATTTCTGCCTTTTCACCTTTCCCACTTTCTACCTTCCCTATTCCCGGAGAGTTTGAGCTCTGAACGGAACTCATAAGTTCCCTCATGTATTTCCCCTCTCGCATTTCGGCAAATATGAGTCCTGGAAGTTAATAACGCACAAGTTTAATTGTTCCTCGCGCTGTCAAAGCCTTATCCGGGTTATCATCTCACCCTGCCATCCTCAGCATCCCTGGTTCCCTCGAGTCGCCCCTCGTGGGCGTATACGAAAGCGCCCTGCGGTCCCACCATAGGCCCTCGCCCCCCAAACCCGACATCCTCTCCACCCTTGAGACTAAAGAAAAAGCAAAATCCTATTCAACCTAGCAGGCCCCTTCCGATTCACAGTTCATCAAACTGCTGCAGCCGCAGAGGCCTGGAGCCAGGAGCTGGCTGCCGAGGCAAGCGGGCCTGGGGCGGGGGGCGACTGAGGCCAACCATCGGGTTCCCCTCCTCGCCTCACAGTCACGGCTTCAGTCCCTCTCGGGTCCCTTACAGGGGTCGGATCAGCAGCTGGTCACTCTCCTCTGCAGGAATCGCGGACATCTCAGAAGTCCAAACGGGAATGAGGAACAACAGGCCGCAGAAGTCTTTCTAAACTAGAAGAAAAGACACAGAGACCCTAAGACGGAAGAACCACCCCCGCTCCATCCCACGAAAGCACAACTTCCGTCATCTCGGCGCCCACGACACTAGGCTCCTCCCTTCGACTTCCGGTCGCAGAACCCAACTCGCTAGGCTCCTCCCCGCCCAGGCTTCCCGGGACCTGGGGCGGGGTCCGGACTGCGCCTGCGCGAGGCTTCGGGGGCGGGGTCAGGTGGGCGGGGCTCGGGGGCCCGGAAGAGCTGGCGCTGGAATTAGAACCGGAGGGGCTGCTGCGGCTCCTCAGGCTGCCTCTTCGGTGGGTGTTTGACTCCTGAGCGTAGACCGCGCGGAGGTGAGGGCCCGACGGTCGCCGCGCTCGGGCCGAGCGTGGTCAGGAAGGCGTGGCCGAGGATGGCGCCGGCGGGGAGGCCAGCGACGCGGGGCGGATGGGTGGTGCCGCCGTCTCCGCAGGGACCCGCCTTCAGCGGGCCCCGGGCCCCGGGGGCAGCGCCAGGCGGGCGGCGGGAGCCGCGCAGCGGGCCTGGGCCTGCGGGTGGAGGCAGGGTCCTGGGCCGATCCCTGTCTAGGGTGGGACTGCGGCCCCGGTGACGACGGGTGTGGCCGGGTCCTGTCGGAAGGCGATGGAGTGCGAACACCCGCTGGGCTGTTCCCAGCGCCCGGCCCTGATCTGAACTCAGGGCGACGAAGAGCGGCCTCCTTTTTTTGTGCGGGATCCAGTCGGTTCCTCCGCACGCTGGGGTTTTCCCCGCAGCGCGGGGCTGGGGCTGTGTCTGTCTGTTGTGCAGCACTCCAGCACGTCGCAGGCGGTCACGACGGCGACGAATACCTGGGGAGCTGGGTGGAGTCTGCGAGGAGCTTTGGCGGCAGCTCTACTGAGGCTTCAGATTTGGCCTCAATCGTATGAGAGTTGGACCACAAAGAAAGCTGAGCGCTGAAGAACTGATGCTTTTGAACTGTGGAGAAGACTCTTGAGAGTCCCTGGGACTACAAGGAGATCCAATCAGTCAATCCTAAAGGAAATCAGTCCTAAATATTCCTTGGAAGGACTGATGCCAAAGCTGAAACTCCAATACTTTGGCCACCTGATGCAAAGAGCTGACTCATTTGAAAAGACCCTAATGCTGGAAAGATTGAAGGCGAGAGGAGAAGGGGACGACTGACTAAGGATGAGATGGTTGGATGGCATCACCGACTCTATGAACAGGAGTTTGAGTAAGCTCCGAGGAGTTGGTGATGGACAGGGAGACCTAGTGCTGCAGTCCATGGGGTCATAAAGAGTCAGACACGACTAAGGGATTGAAGCAAACTGATTATTAGCCTTGTGGCCTTGGGCAAGCTGCTTAATAAACTTAGAGCTTTGGCTGCCTCATTTGAAAGGGGCTGTAATATTGCAACCTTGCTGGTAAGTAGAGAGGGTCAGAAGTACTGTATATATACAGCATAAGGACATATACATATATATAGCATTTTTTGTCACTTGGTAGTGTCTGACTCTATTGTGACTCCATGGACTTTGGGCTTCCCAGGTGGTGCTAGTGATAAAGAACCTGTCTGCCAATGCATGAGATATAAGAGACAGCAGTTCGATCCCTGGGTTGCCATTTCCTTCTCCAATGCGTGAAAGTGGAAAGTGAAAGGGAAGTCGCTCAGTCTGTCCGACTCCTAGCGACCCCATGGACTGCAGCCTACCAGGCTCCTCCGTCCATGGGATTTTTCAGGCAAGAGTACTGGAGTGGGGTGCCATTGCCTTCTCCGCTGGGTCGGGAAGATCCCCTGAAGAAGGAAATGGCAACCAACTCAAGTATTCTTGCCTGGAGAATCCCATGGACGGAGGCACCAGGCAGGCTACAGTCCTTGGGATCACAAAGAGTCGGACACAACTGAGCTACTGAGCATGGACTGTTAGCCCTCCAGGCTCCTCTGTCCATGGGATTTCCCAGGTAAGAATACCAGAGTGAGTTGCCATTGCTTTCTCTAGGGTATCTTCCCCACCTGGGGATCGACCCCTGGGCTCCTGCATTGGCAGGCGAATTCTTTACTGCTGAGCCACCAGGGAAACACACACACACATACATATACATGTAGATACTGCTGTGTATTATGTATATGGCAGTGAGCACTGGGCAGCAAATGGTAGGTATTCAGTATGTGGAAGTTGTCATCTGGGTATTATCTCACAAGAAAGTTCTCTAATTGGCTAGCATGACCTCTGTCAGGCTGTGCCAGGCATTGGGTATACAGAGATGACCCAGTCCTGGTCTTTGATGCACCCGCAGTTCTGAGATAGTTACAAGTAGTCAATAGCCGACTCGTGCTAAGATCAAGATGTGGAGGACCATCCCTTAGCCCAACTTGGAGGCTTTCTAGAAGAAGTCTGAATTGAGTCTTGACAGGTGACCGAAGTTAGCAGATCAAGTAGAAGGTAGAAGGGTATCGTAGGCAGAGGGAACAGCAGGAGCAAAGTGTGGAAACAGGGAACATAATGCATGCTGAGAACCTCAAGCAGCTGTGCATTCTTTACACATCAGGTGAGTGTGAAGCTGATTGCGGAAGACTGGAGAGATCCATGTGAGCCAGGTCATGTAGGACCGACTGTGCTTATCCTGGCAAAGAGCCTTGACTTCAGGCTTTAACTTTTGAGGAGCCAGTGAAAGATTTTAAGTTGGTTACATGGCATCTGACTTGAGTTTTAAATAAATCATTTTAGCTGGAGCTTGCTGATAGATTTGAAATGGCAAGAAGTCCAGCTAGGACTGATACCAACCAGTGGTCTTAGCCTTTCCTAACCAATAGAAATTGATGAGTCCAGTCAAGAAATTCAGGCAAAGCTTGGCCAGAGGGTAGGGGTGTGTCTAGGGGTCAGGCAGGAGGGGGACTTTAGGTGGTTTGCCCACCCCTTTGTTGGTGGTCAAATTGCCAACATCCATTGGATCATCGAAAAAGCAAGAGAGTTCCAGAAAAGCAAGAGAGTTCCAGAAAAGCAAGTGAGTTCCAGAAAAAATCTGCTTTATTGACTACTCCAAAGCCTTTGACTGTGGATCACAACAAACTGTGGAAAATTCTTAAAGAGATGGGAATACCAGACTACCTTATCTGCTTCCTGATAAATCTGTATGCAGGTCAGGAAGCAACAGTTAGAACCAGACATGGAACAACAGACTGGTTCCAAATCGGGAAAGGAGTACCTCAAGGTACTCCTTGCTTATTGTCACCTTGCTTATTTAACTTCTGTGCAGAGTACATCATGTGAAATGCCAGGCTGGATGAAGCACAGCGAAATGCCAGCTGGATCAAGCTGGAAGCAAGATTGTCAGGAGAAATATCAGTAACTTCAGATATGCAGATGACACCACCCTTATGGCAGAAAGTGAAGAGGAACTTAAAAGTCTCTTGATGAAAATGAAAGAGGAGAATGAAAAAGCTGGCTTAAAACTCAACATTCAAAACACAAAGATCATGGCATCCAGCCCCATCACTTCATGGCCAGTAGATGGGGAAACAATGGAAACAGTGACAGACTTTCTCTGCTTGGGCTCCAAAATCACTGCAGACAGTAACTGCAGCCATGAAATTAAAAGACACTTGCTCCTTGGAAGGACTGATTTTGAAGTTGAAATTCCAATACTTTGGCCACCTGATGCGAAGAACGGACTTATTTGAAAAGACCCTGATGCTGGGAAAGATTTCAGGCAGGAGGAGAAAGGGACGCAGAGAATGAGATGGTTGGATGGCATCACCAACTCGATGGACACGAGTTTGAGCAAGCTCCGGGAGTTGGAGATGGACAGGAAAGCCTGGTGTGCTGCGATTCATGGGGTCGCAAAGAGTTGCACACGTCTGATCAACTGAACTGAACTGAACTTGGTGGTGGTGAGTGCAGGAGGCATGTGCAGTACCCTGTTTTTGCTCTTCAGAAGTGGTAGTTGGGTTTTTGGTCTTTTTGTGTCTTGTCCAGAATTTGCCCCAACTGCACTTGTATTGTTGTTATTGAGTTGCTGAGTTGTGTTCTACTCTTTGTGACCCCATGGACTGCAGCATGCTAGGCTTCCTGTCCTCAATTATCTCTCAGAGTTTGCTCAAATTCATCTCCGTTGAGTCAGTGATGCTATCTTACTGTCTTCATCCTCTGCTGCCCTCTTCTTTGCCTTCAATCTTTCCTAGTATCAGTCTTTCCAATGAATCAGCTCTTTGCATCATATTACCAAAGTATTGGCGCTTCAACATCAGTCTTTCCAGTGAGTATTCAGGTTTGATTCCCTTTAGGATTGACTGGTTTGGTTTCTTCGCTGTCCAGGAGATTCTCAAGAGTCTTCTCTAGCACCACAATTCAAAAGCATCAATTCTTCAGCACTCGGAGTTCTTTATGATCCAACTGTCACATCTGTACATGGCTACTGGAAAAATCATAGCTTTGACTATATGGACCTTTTTCTGCAAAGCCATGTCTCTGCTCTTTAGTATGCTGTCTAGGTTTGTCATAGCTTTTCCTCCAAGATATATGTACATGCATGCACACGGTTATTTTTAGTTCCATATATTTCTTCATATTTTGTTGCTCAAGGAGGCATTTGTCCAGATGCAGGCATTGTAGCAAAGGGTCCCAGGAGCCAACCTGTCTCAGGACAGGGTCCCTCTCCCTTGAAATGTCTCTTGGAGGCTGGTGAATTCCTTAAATTGCATTCCAGACTTTGTGCATTTTTTATGGGTTAAGGATCTATCACTTTCATCAGATAATGAAAAAGTATTTCTATGTAACCAAGTCTAGAACAATGCAGGCCCTGTTTGATTCATGAAGGGTATAATCTACAGATGGTAGAATCACTGCATCTTGGGTTTAACTGGATGTGGGGCAGGAGGACAGTGAGGGGTTGGTGGTTTCCCACTTTATACCAGAAATAATGTAATTTACCAAAAGGGAAAGGAGAGGAGCAGGTGTGGAGGGGAAGATGGCTTCTGCTTTAGGCATTTCTGCCTTTGATGAGTCTGTGCAACATCCAAGTGGTATCTTTGGCCTCATTTTTATGCATGAATAATTCAGAGACGAGAATGATTTGCTTAATTAAGAACATGCATCAAAATTGTGGCAGATATCAAAGGCTTTCATAAGTGCTTTTCCCCTACAGCTCCTAGACTAATGAAAAAAGAAAGTCTTAAGGAGTTGCCAAGACCTTATAATGTGGTGACTTTCAAATCATTCTAGTATTCTAGGGGTTTGAATAGATGCTTTGGGAATCCGTAACAATACTATCAAATTTTTAAAAATCATTAAAATTGATATATATATATATATGGACTTGTGCTTAAATGTGCTATACAACAACATTTTAAGTGTAACACTGAAAACAATCAGATTATGGCACTTTATGCTGCTAGGGTTACCCAGTTTGGGGCAGACCTTGGAATAAGGCTCTCTCGCCTTTTCTAACGGAAAGGTATCCTGCAATGGCGAAGCTCTCGTCGGCAACAAAGTTATCCAACAAGTCACCTACCAAAGCTTTCTCAGTAGTCTCCCTCTTTTAACTCTTACGCTCTGTAGCTAGTTCCCTACCCAGCAGCCAGTCATCTTTCTAAAACAGAAATTTGATCGTACCACCTGACTGCTCTTTGAAACCTTGCAGAGCCTTCCTGTGAAACCCAGAGTAAAACCCCAGCTTCTGCTGCGGCCTGCGAGGTGTTCTGTGGCTCTGCCTCGCCTGTCCCTGTCCCTCCGCCTCCTGTTCTTAGTCGTCCTGGCATCTCACTGGCCCTCGCGTCAGCTGGCATCCCTCAGGACCTCTGCACTTGCCGTATACTGCTTCTCCACGTCATGTCTGCTTCTGCTTCTCTCAGGTCTTAGCTGTCACCTCCTCAGAACGTCTTTTTTTCTGTCTCCAAGAGTCACCCCTTCCTTTGATTACTGTCTCCTTAACTTGCTTTAGTTCCCCTTAGAGCAATTATTATTTCCAAATAATGTGTTTGATGCTTGGTTTTCATGTTGGTCTGGCTACTCCCTGTAAAAATGAGCCCCCTGGACTTCCTGGGTGGTCCAGGGGTTAGGGCTCCATGCTTCCAGTGCAGGGGGCATGGGTTTGATTCCTGGTGGGGGAACTAAGGTCCCACACTAAAATAAATAAAATTAATTAAAAATAAATAAAAAATAAGCTCCCTGAGGTCAGAGACTTTATCTGTCTTATTCATTGGGGTAGTCCCAGCACCTGGTAGCGGCTCACTGGCCACTGAGGAAAGAATGAATGAATGAGTTGAGTGTTCTTGCTACTCCACAAATGAAGCAAAAATATAGAAATAAATTGAATGATGGGGCTGATCAAAATGCTTGGGCTTAGGAGTCAAGTCTGAGGTCAGATGCTTATGAATGGACTTGGGTGGGGGGGTGTTGAGGAGGGGAGTGTCTCCAGACTCACTGGGAGAAACTGTTCATTGGAGAGGGACTTTCACTGATGTACTCATTCTTTTCCTTCATCAGGTATCCTGTTTTTCTGTCAAGAACTGACCATGTCAGAGTGAAAGGAAGCTGTCTTTGCAGACCGCTATCTGTGGAACCTTTGAAGACTGTAGAACAGCATTCGATTCTGCAGTAAGCAGACCCCTTTTTCCCTCTGTAGAATCAGTCTTTAGTAAACATTTGTTAGTTTCTCGAATTCATACATTCTCCAGAAAGATGGGTCACAGTTCCCTCATCTGTGAAACATGGATTCTAACCTCCCTTCTATAAACCCCTTTGGGGGTTGGGGGCAGAGCCCAGCGGGATACAGGACGCAGACAGACCCTCAGAGAACACTTGGAGCAGACTCTGGGTGTCTCCAGATGCTGTGAAGATTAAGTGAGACAGTGTGAAAGCACTTGACCTATGAAACATTTCTCTGGCCAGTTCATCATTGTTCAAGTATAATATGCTTGCTCCTATGAAATGGGCGAGGAGAAACAGTTCATTCGAGATCTACAGAAGGCTCACTCTGGAATATTGAAGGTCACTTCCTTCCTGGCCTTACTGGAATGAGGCAAGAGGTAGCACCTGACGTTATTGTCATGTCTGCCTTTCCCTAAACATAGTTTGCGACTTTAAGAAAAATGCACCAAACCCCAGAGGCGCCAGTGCTTTCAGTTCTTGGCCCTGCTGTTGACAGAACAGCAAGCGGAGACGGTAACTGATCTCAGAATCTTGGTCGATAAACTAATATGTCACATATTTTACTAACGTCTGGGCTTGATTAAAGAGAAGGCAGGCACTTGACTATTTCGAGACTAGATGACAGGTGTCTGGTACCTCTGATTGGTGCTTTTCATACTTCTAGAGATGACAAAAAGGTTCCTACCTTTCAGATTCACTGGGTTAAAACTTTGTGATTCAAGAAAAGTATGAGAATGAAATAGTATCCAAATTTTGTGGGTTGGCGGGGAATATTTATGTCTTAAGGAAAAGGAGTATACCAGGGAACTGGGAGGAATTGATGGTTATTATTTAATTTTATTTCTATTACGTTGTAAAGGGATTTAAAGTTGCTTCTCTCCATATAACTAAACAATGCTTACTCTTCCAGAGGAGCGCCTGCAGATCAAGCTATGGTGGAAGATGTTTCGGAAAGGCAAAAAGCGCCACAGTAGTAGCAGTTCCCAGAGCAGTGAAATCAGTACCAAGAGCAAGGTAGGTGGTGGAGTGGAGACCGCGGTCATAACAGTGAGAACTGTTTCTTCTGAGCGACGCTGCATGAAAGGTACTAAGCATGGCAGACCTGCTGATATTCTTCAAACTGGAGGTGCTTACATTCTTTTTTTTTGCACAAGATACATTCTACATTTGATTCAATTTTTTTTTGCTTTGGTAGATTTTTCTGAAGTCCTTAAATCCACTAATGTAGATGAAGCGGGACCTGTGAGAGGTTTCATTGAAACACTGGTCAGGGAAATTGACAGGCAGTCAAGGAAATTGATAGGCGGTCAAGGAAACTGACAGGCACTCAAGGAACCAGATGTGTTGAATTCTAGGGCTTGAAGTGTGTGTGTGTCATTATAATTCTGTGTCCACCATGGGGAGTGAGTTGGAGAGTGAGGCAGATATGCTGATTTGAGTATGCAGGGCCCTCAGAGTCCCAAGTCCTGGCCCGCTGGGCCCACTGGACTAGGACTGTTGCTGCTAAGTCACTTCAGTCGTGTCCGACTCTGTGCAACCCCATAGACGGCGGCTCACCAGGCTCCCCCGTCCCTGGGATTCTCCAGGCAAGAACATTGGAGTGGGTTGCCATTTCCTTCTCCAATGCATGAAAATGAAAAGTGAAGGGGAAGTCTCTCAATCATGTCCGACTCTTCGTGACCCCATGGACCGCAGCCTACCAGGCTCTTCTGTCCACGGGATTTTCCAGGCAAGAGTACTGGAGTAGGGTGCCATCGCCGTCTCCGGACTAGGACTAGAAAACTGAAACTGAAGTCACTCAGTCATATCTGACTCTTTGCAACCCCATGGGCCGTAGCCTGCCAGGCTCCTCCATCCAGGGAATTCTCCAGGCAAGAATACTGGAGTGGGTTGCCATTTCCTTCTCCAGGGGAGCTTCCCAACACAGGGATAGAACCCAGGTCTCCTGCATTGCAGGCAGATGCTTTACCATCTGACCCACCAGGGAAGCCCACAGGACTAGAAGGCCTTTTTAAAATCATTCTTCACCCTTGTGAGCTCCCGATTGTGAAAGGTGTCTGTGCCCAGAACCTGAACTGGGCGAGGCAGGTGGCAGGAGAGGAGCCCAAGGCCCAGAACCTCCAGGGGGTGCCTCTTGCCAGCCTGTGGGCAGCGCCCTGGGTGAGGATAGCCACACTCAGGGAAGAACCTGCAGGACACCACTGCCCTGCAGAAACTTCCGTCAGGCGGGAGGGCTGAGCTCTCAGCGTGTAGCCAAAACCACGGAAACCTGACATTTTGGGAGACCTGTGCAGTCTGGGAATGGGACAACTACGTTTTTCTTTAAGGCGTCTAAACTCCTGAAGCTCATAGAGAATCGCCTCACTGTTACCTCACCATGAGGTAGGCTTGAACTGGGCCCAGTTTCCTGTTTTCCAGTTCAGAAAATGGAAAAGGGGAGACGCACGGACCTGCTGCTGGCCGAGTCGGACCAGAGCTCGTGTGCTGATTCAAGGACCTGCCGCCCCAGCAGGGTGGGGGTTGCTGGGGGGATGCAGGAAGGCCTGTGCCCCCGAGTGAGGTCTTTCCCCCAAGTGACGGGGGGTCTCGCGTGACTTCTCTGCAGGCCTGTGACTGTTAGATGTGTGCTCTAGGATGAAGTAAGCTTCTGCTCTTGTCATTCAGAACCAGGGGAAATAGGCCAGGTTCTCCCTTCCCTTTCTCCTTGCTCAGGGGTCGCTAGGTTCTGGCCTTCTCCTGCGTGTGGGGGTAACTGGAAGCACAAAAGCTCGCTCTGTTACTCCCTTCCCAGAAGGCAGCCTGGCTCTGTAACAGCATCTTAATTCCAGGTCCCCTGCCTTCACTCTTTGAATATCCAGGTTTCTTCCAGGTTGTCAGAACCACACAAACAGGATGATGACCCTCTCTGTGCATACAGCTCTGCTCTTGTTTGAAAGTGAAAGTCACTCAGTCATGTCCGACTCTGCGACCCCATGGACTATACAGTCCATGGAATTCTCCAGACCAGAATACTGGAGGGGGTAGCCTTTCCCTTCTCCAGGGGATCTTCCCAACCCAGGGATCGAACCCAGGTCTCCCGCATTGCGGGTGGATTCTTTACTGTCTGAGCCACAAGGGAAGCCCAACGTGATGGTGACCCTCTTTATGCATATAGCTCTGCTCTTGTTTGAGATTCCCAGAAATGCAATTATTAAGAAAGGGAAGTAATAAAACTGAAGACTTGATACATTTTTACATTCGTTTTGATTCACTTATTAAACATATGAAAATTTGACTGTACTTTTAAAATGTAATTTTGATTTGAAGTGTGCAAAAGTGATTTTTTTTTTTTTTTCTTTTTGGCCAAGCCGTGCAGCTTGCAGTTCCCCAACCAGGGATCAACTCTTGGCCCCAGCAGTGAACGTGCTGAGTCCTAACCCCTGGACCACCAGAGAATTCCCAAAAAGTGATTTTTTTTTTAATCAAAGGTTTTTACTTATTTCTAAAAAATTAAGTACACCGAGAGTATGATTCTGTAGAACAAACTACACTGACACGTATGATTCTTTGAATTTTGCTGAACAGTTTCGTTGGTTTTTCTTTGTAATTCACATCACAGTTATTCTCTGGTCTGCCACTCCACCTGTGTTTACCTGCTGGGGCAGGTAGTAGTTGGAGGCATTGTGATACTGGGGTGAGGGTCAAGAGACATGGGGTTGGGATCTGGGGTGACTAGATGTAACCTTGGGTAAATCACTTCACCGCTCTGTGTCTCTCTACTCATTTACTAAACAGGAGAACGCTCCTGCCTGCATTCTGCACAGAGTTCTTCTTGGGTTCTGTGGAAATAATGTGAAAGTGAAGTATAGATTTTCACATGTGATGTGAAATCTCAAGTCTCAATATGATGTAAATATCAACTATCTTATAAGGCTATAGAGGTAATGGCTTTAATTTAAACTGAAAGTGTTGATCCCAGACTTATTATTGTGTTGTGGGAAGAGCAGTTGGGATTATGTGTTTTTTTGTTTTTTTTTTTTTTAGTTTGCTATGGAATTTGTCTTCAAAAGAATCTGTCACAGTTGATCTGCATGAATAACTGACCTGATTTTATATATGTTAATTCAGTGATAGTAAATAAGTCATTTGAATGTTTGGTAAAAAACTTGAAAGAAGATAGTGCTTCTAATTATGTTTAAAATGTTTGTGTTTGTTCGTTTGATTGTTATTTCTCAGTCTGTAGACTCCAGCCTTGGGGGCCTCTCACGGTCCAGCACGGTGGCCAGCCTCGACACCGATTCCACCAAGAGCTCAGGTATGGACAGAGGTGGGATCATTTATCATCTCGGGCTTTTAACTGAAGTTCACATGGTTTTACCAGAGTGGACAAGGAGTGCTTGAGTATTTGGGGTTTTCTTTCTCTACTCTGTCATTTTTGCTAAGAGTTCAGAAATGGCCCAGGATCTGGTGGAAGGTGGGTTGAGGTGAGGAATGGGTGGTGAAAGCCACGGGAGCAAACTACTCGTAATGGTTGTGGAGCAAAATTATGTGTGGCTACTTGGTAGTGACAGTTTAGAAGTATTAGGTTAGCTTTGTTAAGAAGTGGGCTGGCAGAGGGTAAATTATTTTGGAGTTACATTGTTTGCGGGGGATAGGACAATGTCCTGCTGATTAAAAAGACTAAGGAGCCTTGTACCCAGAGATGTACCAGCTCGTTAACAGCAGGAGCACACGGTTATAAGCAGGGGTCTGTCACTGGCCCTTGGAAACATTTATGCAGCCTCCTGAAAGAAACAGCTCTCTAGAAATCAAAAGGTGGCTTCTGACCCACCTGTTAGCTGGTGTCTAATTGGAAACCTACACATTCATTTTGTTAAACAAAATCCTTCTACTTCTTTTGGGATCACAGACAGCTCAGTCCATGCGAGGTGGGGAGAGTGGGAGGGGTATAAAAGGGGATGTGGCAGCAGAAGATCTGCTGTCTTTCCTTCCCGGTGCTTTGAAATATTAAATACATGGGCATCTTTGTATTACATAAACAGATCTAAGAACGACCGCATAGTATTCCCTTACTATGTCAGATGTTGTAAATCCTTTGTGGTACCTTGTACTGGCTGGACTTTATGGCACATGGAGTTCTTCACCTGTTACCATCTGGTCCTGTCTGGCATTACATCTACACTGGGGGAAAGCAAGCCTGGTCTTTTCTGGCTGAATGGGAGAGGTAGATTAGGTTTCCTGAGTCTGGAAAGAAAGTTAAAGTTCCCATGGGAAAGTGGAAGAAGAAACCAAAAAAATAATCAAATGTCATATGCATTATAAAGGTGCTCAATCATTGTCAAGTTGACATTTTAGTTTTCTTTTGATGAAGAAGTGAAGGCTATTAATACTTAATTTATTCCTACTGAGATTTTATACATTTAGTACATTGTGAGTCACTGAGGGAAAGGTTAGTGAAAATTCAAGTTCTTTCGCATCAGAAAGTTTGCATTTAAAAATTTCTAATTTTTATTAAAGGTTTAGTTCTAATGATACAGTTTATTTCCTGTGTGGGGAGGGGTTAAAGATACCCTGTAATGCAGCTGTTTCTTTTGAAGTCTTATGATTTTTCCTTCACCTTTAGGACAAAGCAACAACAATTCAGACACCTGTGCAGAATTTCGAATAAAGTATGTTGGTGCCATTGAGAAACTGAAACTCTCAGAGGGGAAATGTCTCGAAGGGCCACTGGACCTGATAAATTATATAGATGTTGCTCAGGTAAAAAAAAGAAAAACTTTTCTCAGATTCTGGGGTGAATTCGTGGCTTTGGAGACAGACGCCACTCTTCCAGTCTCTTCACTGCTTCTCCTGAAGCCACGCTTTTATCACTGTTAAGGTGTCACTGGGCGCTGTGGTCAGAGGAGGGACCTGGGGACCGAGTCACAGAGGAACACAGGGACTTAGTTCCTCCCTTCAAACAGTGGTTTTTTACTCTTTCTGGGGCTGACTGAGGATGTCTCTTTGTTTAAAAGGGGAGCTGAGCGCAGTGAGTGAGTGCAACCACAGGCTTAGCTTTAGAACACTCTGGCAAGTCTTAACTGTGTCTCCGTAGAACTATTTCCAGTTATTTGAATGAGCAGTCTCATTCATGGTGTTGAACTCCCATCTCTCTCTTCATACCCTGTCTCCAACAAGGGTTGAGGTGAGGTGGGTTTTGATCCTGGCCGAGAAAATAAAAGAATAAATTCATCACGAAAGAAAATCTAGAGTGAAAATGAAGACAAAGGTGTCAGGTTTGTGCATAAAGTATTGTGAGGTCGGTGCTCTTAGCAGTGAAGGGAGTGGATGAGCTGGAAGCATGACGCTGGCCACAGTCAGTTGCTCCCCGAGTCTCTAGAAGATGGAACTGCCCATCTTTGTGTTCATGAACAAAGGGATGTTACTGCAATGGGAAGGTTCCCTTACCAAATTTGTAGAGTGTCAGTCACTCTTAAGATCATGTGGTCTCTTAACGCATGGAGGTGAGCTCGGTTCATATGCCGTTTCATGTCCTCCTGAAGGAAGTCTTCTCTGTCTGAGGGGAAATCAGCCAGTCCAATCTGCCGTTGACCAGGCAACTAACACGATTATCCCACTATTTTACTTTGGAATCTGTAAAGTCATTCCAACATCGTGCAAGCAACAACTAATAGTTTCCTGAAAGTTTGCTAATAATGCTGCCCCCAACACTAGGATTATTTTCACACTGACAGGGGCTGCTCAGTTTCTCACAGCACTGTAAAATTGGGCTTGTCAGAACTTTACAACTGACATAGCATTGCTGTGGATTCTTGGAGTTGCTTTACCCTGTGTGAGAGGTGATAGGCACGGGGGTATGCTTGTGTGTGAGGACCCAAGAACTAAGGTCGGTGGACACTGCTCATGACTGTAATTTCTTCAGTGCAGGCAAACAGTTCCACAAAAACGTTGACCGTGTGGAACATCTACTGATGGCTGACAGTATCATATTTATTTTAGAGAAGACAAGTCAGGCACGCTAAGCAGATAAAATGTGATAATCTGCTAGGAAAACCATCAGGCATTATCTGCTGTCTTCCTTGCTTCTGAAGAGCTCAAAATACTGATGGATGTTTTCAAGAGCTGAAAAGCCATTTGTCAAGCTGTATTTATTCGCCCAAAGCCCTGGGACACTGGGATGAACCAGACATATCAACACCTGGGTAGGATATAAACCATTTGAGAATGGTTCCTACGGTGTGTTTCCTATTATTTAACGTGCTGATGTTACTGTAAACTTTGAAAAAGGAGCCTTACATTTTTCTGGTGTAAATATATAAGCCCCACTGGTATCTGTGAGGAGTGTCAATTTACAAACAAGAACCATGGAGCACATGGATCTGAGTTCTGGTCAAATTTGTGGACTTCTTACTAAATAAAAAAGGTGAGGGGGTATTTCTTCTGCCTCTTTGGAGAGAAGAGGGCTGGGCTGTTGTGTGCCTCACATTCTTTAAAGGGTTTGGGTTTGCGATGGCCAGATGCTAAAATTGACTAATCAGAATCAAGAAGGAAACATCATTTTTTAAAATGTAATTTATTTTTACTTTAAAGCAAGATGGAAAGTTGCCCTTCGTTCCTCTGGAGGAAGAATTTATTATGGGAGTTTCCAAGTACGGTATAAAAGTGTCCACATCAGATCAGTATGTAAGTAATTTAATTAAAGGGGAAAGTGGGTTTTACGTGTTGGAGAGTTCAGACCAGGAATGCCCTTCTTATAATTCGATCTGCCCGTTTGCAGTGGTTGGTTTGTCGTCATTCCTAGCAGCTGGCCTTAAAAGTGACCAGTTTCCTAGGGTAGATGATTAGAGGCTTTTGCTTCTGTGTCAGGCCCAAGCCAGGGCTTCCCAGGTGGTGCTAGTGTCAAAGAACCCACCTGCCAATACAGGAGATGTAAGACACAAAGCTTCGATCCCTGGGTCGGGAAGATCCCTTGGAGGAGGGCCTGGCAGCCCGCTCCAGTATTCTTGCCGGGAGAATTTCATGGACAGAGGAGCCTGGCTGTAGTCCGTAGGGTCTCAAAGAGTCAGACACGACTGAAGCAGTTTAGCACAGCACAGGGCCCCACCCCACACCCATGGCTGGTCTGTCGTACATTTTCAGCTTAGGACCCCACCCCAATTCAGAGGAGCTGTCAGCTGGGTGTAGAAAACAGGGCCGTGAATTTAGATTGTCTCAGTCTTCTTAGAACTTAGTAGGAAGGCATGATTCTAAAGGCAAACTGGCCCCTAACCAAGCTCACCGGAATGTCCCTTTTGGTGAAAAACCTGTAAAAACTTATGTTCAGCTAGATAGATCCACGGATGGATACGTTCTGTTTAAAGCCTCACGGTAAATTCTGCACTGGAAAACGTGGACATGTGAAGAACTAGCACGGTCCTTCTTGCCTTGACCTCTGCAGGATGTTCTGCATCGGCATGCTCTGTATTTAATCATCCGGATGGTGTGTTATGATGATGGTCTCGGGGCAGGGAAGAGCTTACTGGCTCTGAAGACCACAGATGCGAGCAACCAAGAATACAGCCTGTGGGTTTACCAGTGCAACAGCCTGGTAAGGTTTTCAGTCTCCTTGGTTACTAGTCTCATACGTCAAACCAAATGATAAAACCATTTATTTAGATTTTTCAAAGGCAGAAGAGATGCTGTCTGCCACGTTGTTTGATACCTGACATAACAGGAATGCGTGTATCAGACAGCAGGTCAGCCAGCAGACCAGCCTACTGCAGGCTGTGAGCTGTTAGCCCAGAAGCAGCACTCGTGCCTCATGAGTGAATGCAAAGCAGGTGAGCGGAAGGGGTGTGTCCTCCACCGGCAGCCCTGCTTTCCTGCACCTCGTGGTCCTGACTCATGAGGGTCCCTCCCAATGGCTGCGGGTCCTGTGTTACCACGTGCAGTTACTAAAGGGGCCCAGGAAGTGGTGACCCAGGCAGGCCGTGTCCTGGACATCCCCACGCTGGCGGTGTGTAGGTTTAGGACAGGTGTTAGGAGGGTCTGATCTAGTTGGGGAACAGACTTAATAATTCTTTTACTGTATCTTTTCACTTAATGTAGGAACAAGCACAAGCAATCTGCAAAGTTTTATCCACTGCTTTCGACTCTGTATTGACTTCTGAGAAACCTTGAATTCTGCAGTCAAGGGGGAAGTAAGCTTCATGTTCAGCTGTTTTCTCAATAGTTTGTTCCCAGTCTGCAGTGTTGAACTGTTAACGGAAATATGAGCGATCTTTTGCTCTCGATTTTCTGAAGAAAATGCAAGTGTATAAAATACTAGTCATTTGTTTTTCTAGTAAAATGTGTCTTATTTAACAGGGAATTAACTCATTGAAGTTACCTACCTACTGGGACTAAAAGAGCAACATCATTTGTTGCCTTTAGACACAAATCAGCCTAATGACTTTTATATGTTACAGAAGCACCCTAGGTGAGTAATGAACATGGAGAACTTTCTGAGGAAGACCCAGGCCACCTGTCCCAGCACTGGCTGGTGATGCAGTCTCACCAGCTCGGAGCTCTAAGTAGGCAGAGGTCTGGTCCAGGGACCCACGAATCAGGCTGGTTTGAAACAGTGATGTCATCAAGTCACAAAAAGGGAAACTTTAAAAGGTGTGTTGTCTGGATAACCTGTTAGCAAACCACAATATAAACCACAGTAATTATCTCTGAAAACCCTCAAAGATTACTGATCATGTTAGAAGTCATACACTGTGAAGAATTTCATGTTCAGTAGACTAGTGTATTTTTTTTTTTTTAAGACTTTTTATATACAGTGCTTTACTAAACACTAAAGGGGGCTTCCCAGGTGGCGCTAGTGGTAAAGAACTTGCCTGCCAATTCAGGAGACGAAAGAGACATGGTAGTTCGATCCCTGGGTCGGGAAGATCCCCTTGAGGAGGGCATGGCAACTGACTCCAGTATTCTTGCCTGGAAAATTCCATGGACAGAGGAGCCTGGTGAGCCTGGAGTCCATGAGTTTGCAAAGAGTCAGACGCGACTGAAGCAACTGAACACTCCAAAGATTAAAAACATGGAAACATCATGTCCGTTTAAAAGCATTTTATTTTTTCCAGTCAGATGACTAGTTAACAAGAGTAGACTTATTAAACATGCTCTAATTAGGACAATGAAAATAACTGATTTAGGTTATACAATATATACAGTTGCGCTGCAACTAGACGGAAATAATCGAGTGAATGAATTGAATATCATACATCTCAGATAGCATCCAGGCTGCAGTCGTGGTTCCCAACCTTCACAGATCACATGCTAACCATTAGTCCGTGGACAGATTTCTGAGTCGCCATCCCTAGTGGTCAGACCTGATGGAGGATGGCATGCCAAATGCCAGAATCCTGCAGCTGAGGTCACAAAACGTAAACTTTAAATATAAATAGATTATCTACAGTGTTTTCCTTTTTCTCGGTTGCTTTTTTTTTTAATTTGCAAAGAGCAAATAACTAGGAAAGGACATCATTAGTAGGGAAATTGATATAATTTCTCCTCCGGCAAGAATAATATTAATTACTGCACAATAGCACCACCAAATTGTAGACTGGGAAAATATTTCCTAGGTATTTATGTATGTACCAGTGACCCTGATGGATCAGTTTGGGACTGGTGCTCCACTGTTGATATGGATCAACTTTAACTCCTTATATAGCTGGCACCAAGTAGGCAAAAGGCTGATTGAGTATAAGGTACAGATGTGGGAGGGCTGTGCTAAAATATACATATGAAGTGCACTGTGCAAAACATCTGTTTACGTTCTTCAATCTATGAGAGAATTAACTGAATGAAGGGTACAAAAACAGAAATGAACAATTAGTGAAAACAGATGTAGTGCTTAAAAAAACAAAGAAATAAAGACTATAATTACAGATCTAACACATTTTTACCCGGAACTTTGAAAGGCAAAGAACGCAATTGCCATACAACATCATAAAACATTCCAGTTTGTTCTGTCTTCCTTTATAATATCAATGAAAAAAAAATACAATGAAATTAAAAAAAAAAAAAGCTCTACACTCACATGAGTCTTGCATAATAAAGACAGGCTGCTTCAATCAAATGTACCATCATGACATGCAGAAACAGCATGGTCACCTTGCTTTCCAAGCCTATCCTTAAGTTTACCGCTTTTGGTAAAAATCTAAGTGGGCATCACATGCCTATTTATTCTCAGAGAGCGCCAAATTTTTCAACATACCTACTCTGAATCTTACGCTCACCATGACTAAGTAGAGGTATGATAGTCAAGTTCATTAAACCTAATGAATTTTTATTTTATCGTATACAACCTAACCCCCACCCCCCTGCCCCCAGTAGCTTAAGTTTAAGAATGATATGATGGACTTCAACAGGAAATCCGGATGTCTGGGGTTATTTTATTACCTGGGACCTACAGATTTCTGATATGTTCGTGATTACAAACAAGTGGACAGATTAAATTGCAAGACAGTGTAACTACCATTCCTGTTGGTATATTCTATAAGTACAAGACACTAAATCGAGGAAACGTTCTCTCGAGCTAGGAGGGAAGGCAGCGGTACACTCGACAGGAAACAGCGAGGACTTGGTGACTTAGGCTGCAACCAGGGGGCTCGAGAAAGCGGATCCCAGGACACCTAAAGCGCATAAACTAGCTTGAAGAACTGTGTCGCAATCCGTCATCTTTAGTTTTCAACCGAATTCAGGAAATGCAGTTTTATACAGTCTGGAGCTGACGTAGGCCATAGCAAACCATCTCTAGTTGGCTTAGGTGGGCTTGTTCACAATAGTTTACACATTCATGCAGGATACAATGACAGCTGCAACCTCACACACCAGGTGCTGGAAAATACAACGCTTACGTGTACACTCCCAAGTTGCTTTAAATGTTGGGTGGGTTTCAAAGGAAATCTTTCAAGGTATCTTTAAAAAAAAAGTCTTTAAAGGTGAACTGAAGCATTTTATCTAGAAAGTGCAGGTTAGCTGCAGAATTGGAAAGCAAAAGTTTACTGGCTTTCTAAAAAGAATAACTGTGCTAAAGGTCACTGACTAAAGAAATGGGCCAAGAAAAGCAGGATGCATTTCTTCCCAACACTCAAAACTTATTTTGAGGTTCAGCTAATGCTGTAGATTCAGGCTTGATTTGTAGTTAAAATCACTTTTCAGAAAAAAAAAAAAATCACTTTTCAGTTCACCTCTTAGGAAATTGAGTTTTTCCTAATAAAAGTATAGCAATGTTTCATGAAAAACACAAAATATAAAAACAATTCATTGATATATATATAAATTGCCTTTTGAGTTTATAAAGCAGAACAGTGGCATTAGAGAAAGTGGGTACAAGTCATGAAACAGGTTATCTGGCAAGAGTACTGGTACCAAAAATGAAACAGGACATGACTTTTAAAAGTGTTTTTCTTCAGTAGCAATTCAGTCAGCAATAAAGTGCACAAAAGACACAGGAAATGCTCCCTTGCGACTCGGATCTCCGTCAATGTGGCCGATCTGAAATGAATACAAGGTTAGGTGGTTATAAAAATTCCAAATGCTGGAAACTCTGAAGGGCATTTTAGAATTTGGAGGGGGGGGGCGGAAAGATCTGTCTGGAAGAACTTCTTCTGGGAAAGAATTACTTGGGTAAAACATCTAAATTGTTTTTTCTTCCACTCACATTTCAAACAGTCCCTGCCTACTACTCGGAACTCCTGTTCAAGGGCAGTCGGTGCCCTCAAAGATGCCCCCACCACAGTCCTGGCAGTCTTGGAGGGCACATAGGACAGGATCTGACCACCACCCCATCTGTGTTTTTGTTTTTTTAATAGACGAAGGGACTGAATGTCAGAAGTTTGTGAGCTTCAAAGTCACAGAAAGTGGCAAACGCAAGGGAGCCCTATTTAAATGTAGGCAAGCATTTATGAGACTTCAGTAAACCATTCACTTTTGCTTTGGGAAAATTATGTAAGTTCTATATCAAGTGTGATCTCAATGATGCAAATTAAGTAGGTAAGTAAAAGTCTAAAAGAAAAGCACCACAATTTAAATGTGTGTGTGTGTGTTTAAATGAGTGGAGAAGCCCTGGAGATTACGGGCAGCATTTCCATACTTGATACTTTAAAAAATATATATACAGAAAAACTGAAGAGTTATCTTACTCTTTTGGCCACGCCATGTGACTTGCAGGATTAGCTCCCTGACCAGGGATTGAACCAGGGGCCATGGCGGTAAAAAACACCAAGTTCTACCCACTAGGCCACCAGGGAACACCATGCCGTATGTTTCTATTAAAAAAAGGCTGAGAGGCTGGCTGTGATTTCAGGTTTCCACTGTCCACTCACTGGGCTTCCCTGGTGATTCAGCAGAAAAAGAACCTGCCTGCCAAAGCAGGAGATAGAAGAGACCCAGGTGTGATCCCTGGGTCGGGATGATCCCCTGGAGAAGGAAATGGCTACCCACTCCTGTATTCTTGCCTGGGAAATCCCACGGACAGAGGAGCCTGGCGGGCTTCAGTCCATGGGGTTGCAGAGAGTGGACACGACTTACTAAGCACACATCCACTGCTGGTCAGACTCTAAAGTTTAAAAAGCACTGATCTATTGTTGCACTGCGGAGGAGGCAGCAGCCCGAGACTCCCAAGGCCACATCCTCCTAGCAGACCCTCAGGTGCACTCTGGAAACTGCAGCCCACGTGGCCCGCCCACCCGAGGGGGGACCCCTCGGAAGTTGGGGGAAACACCCCCTCAGGCCCAGACTCACCCACCACTCTTGGTCCTCCTCGCCGTCCACGATGATCACATCCCCCTCGGAGAACGTCAGCTCATCGGGGTTGTCGGCCACGCAGTTGTACAGGGCTTTGACCCGCTTGGGCTTCAGCTTGGTCTGCCGTCAAGGAGAAGGGGGCTCAGAGCTCAGTGTGTGGGAAGACACACCTGCTCAGGGGAGAACCAGGCTGCCTTGCTTCCAACGGGTCCCTGGGGCCTGCAAGTGTGCAGGCCTGCGTACCCACCCGGGTACCCAACTTGGGAAGGCTCAGTGCAGCTGGTGGCAGGGGGACTTCCTGGAGGAGGCCAGCCCAGGAAAGAGAGTGACAGCCTGGTGTGCAGACAGGGGTCGATCCTGGAGCCAGCCCCTCAGCTGTGAGCTCTGGGCCAAGTCCGGGTGAGATCTGAGCCCTTGGAGGATAACCCGCACACTCCTGACCAGAGCAGAGAGGCAGAAAAGAAGGGGCTCGTCCACTCACCGTCTGGGACTTCCTGGGCATGGGCGCTGGGGGCTGCATGACCACGGCATTGGACAGAGGACCCAGAGCGTCTGTTCCAGAGAGGTCCACTGCTTTAGGGCCAAAATGAATCAACTTCACAATATGCCCCCTCAGCCATCACCACGAGACAGAACCAACATAAAAGCCATTGTGTCAGATTCACAAGGCAGGTTTCCTGGGTTTTTCTAATCATTGACAGGAAGTCCCCTGAAGGCCAAAGAAATTTGTGACTTCCCTGCGGCCTTTGTAGAGTGTGCTGGCCTGCAGCTGTCACCATGGAGAGGAAGCTATAACCTCCTCCACTGACCAGCACCCCCATCCCCTGCCAGGCCCCCCCCCTACCCCCAGTGACAGAGGGGAGTGGGATGTGGGGTATGGTACTCGGCAGCCCCAGGGACGGGGGCATCAGGGGCTCTGCAGGGGGCAGGGGGGCTGCCCTGCCCTGGACAGGACAGCTGGGCCAGGAGACAGGGCTGACCGCAACGGGACACATACCCAACTCTGCCCTCACAGACCAGTTCATGTGAAATAATTACCAGGTCCTCTCGGCTGGCCTTTGTTCATCAGTGGGCTTGACTTGTCAGGCCTACAAAGAAGGGGAAATAGTGTTACTGGTACATGTGTACATGCTAAGTTGCTCAGTCGTGTCCGACTCTGTGCGACCCCACAGACTGTAACCCACCAGACTCCTCTGTCCATGGGATTCTCCAGGCCAGGATACTGGAGTGGGTTGCCATGCCCTTCTCCAGGGGAACTTCCTGACCCAGGGATCGAACCCGCATCGCTTACGTCTCCTGCATCGGCAGGCGGGTTCTTGACCACGAGCACCCCTTGGGCAGCCAAGAGTCACTGGTACAGGAAGCCTGAAAGGCACGTGACTGCCCTACCTCACCCCCTGTTCTATGGGACCTGTGTTCAAACTGAAAACGGGCAAGCTAATTTTATCAACTGCCAATCCAAGTTAATTCTTTTTCTCTTGGAAAAAGAAAGAATGAGAGACCCAGAGGACAGCGCCAGACCCCAGGGGTTCCTGATTCCGAAACTAGGCTCCTCCCGGGACTCTCCTGTCCTGTGTGAGCCTGCAGCCGACACCCCGCGTCTGGGCAGGAAGCTGGGCACTGAGAATTAGCTCTGCCTCCGACGTTCCCATCCCACGTGGCCCAGGTCTCCTCCTGTGTCAGGTGGGGCTGGATCAATCCGCAGGCCTGGGGGCTCTGCCAGGACTGTCTGGGCCCCGCTGGCCCGTGTCACCTCTGTACTGTGAGCCCTGCTGTAACCCCCCAAGACTGACCACGGCTCGGCTCCCCTCAGGACCAAGGGGCCTAGTGAAAGCTTATCTTTATTTCTACGTTCAATTCCCAGAAAACATGCTCCATTCAGGCAATAGACTAGAAGTCTGTTCTCTAAGGAACCTGCGGTGTCCAATACCAGGGCCACTCAGGGAGACTGCTCTATGGCAAGACCCATGCCAGCAGCTGTGCATCAGGGTGCAGTCTGCCAGCTTCTAATGCTGCATCTGAAGGGGCAACTTAGCGACAGGGAAGACCACACTTACGGGAAATGTCTATGATATAACAGAAGTCAGAACGGAAAGAATCGTGGAAGAGATGAGAGAAAATGAGTCCATGAAACCAATAGGATACTATTAACATGAACATTATATGCTGGCAAAAAGCTGAGAAAATCTCCCAGAAAGCTGACTGTAAAAAGCAAGCAAGCAGGAAAACAAGGCCGGAATGGAGAACCAGAAGGGGACTTGGGAGCTAGCCCTTCTGCAGTGCAGCTGCACTTCCAGCCCCTGCCTCTAGGTGGGGCCACGGGACTGGCCTGAGTGAGAGCATCACTCAGGCCCCAGGGGTTTGCCAGCCCTCCCCGTTTCTCCTCCTGCAGAATTAACCTTCAGTCAGTTCAGTCTCTCAGCCAAGTCTGACTCTTTGTGACCCCGTGGACTGCAGCACGCCAGGCTTTCCTGTCCATCACCAATTCCCGGAGTTTACTCAAACTCATGTCCATTGAGTTGGTGATGCCATCCAACCATCTCATCCTCTGTCATCCCCTTCTCCTCCCACCTTCAATCTTTCCCAACATCAGGATCTTTTCCAATGAGCTGGCTCTTCACATTAGGTGGCCAAAGTATTGGAGCTTCAGCCTCAGCATCAGTCTTTCCAATGAATATTCAGGACTGATTTCCTTTAGGATGGACTGGTTGGATTTCCTTGCAGTCCAAGGGACTATCAAGAGTCTCTTCCAAAGCCCCAGTTCAAAAGCAGCAATTCTTCAGTGTTCAGCTTTCTTTATAGTTCAACTCTCATATCCATACATGACTACTGGAAAAACCGTAGCTTTGACTAGATGGACCTTTGTTGGCAAAGTAATGTCTCTGCTTTTTAATATGCTGTCTAGGTTGGTCATAGTTTTTCTTTCAAGGAACAAGCGTCTTTTAATTTCAAGGCGGCAGTCACCATCTGCAGTGATTTTGGAGCCCCCCAAAATAAAGTCTGACACTGTTTCCACTGTTTCCCCATCTATTTCCCATGAAGTGATGGGACCAGATGCCATGATCTACGTTTTCTGAATGTTGAGTTTTAAGCCAACTTTTTCACTCTCCTCTTTCATCAAGACGCTCTTTAGTTCTTCACTTTCTGCCATAAGTGTGGTGTCATCTGCGTATCTGAGGTTATTGATATTTCTCCCGGCAATCTTGAATTAACCCTTGGCCCAGGGGATAAAGACGGTGGAGTCAGAAGTAGAAGGGGTCTGAGTCTCTGACTCACCCCCTTGGGTTTGCTGTATAAGCAAGAATGGGGACACTCAACCTCGTGGAAGCAAGAGGTGAATTCCTTATGTTAAACCACTGAGATGGTCCAGGGGTAGGCTGTTAGAGCAATCAGCTTCCTCTAATAAAGAGAAAAGGTGATACACATAGAGGAAAGGCCAAGGGAATCTGATATCCGAATAGTAAGAATTAGACTACAACTTAGAAAAATACAGATGCCAAGACATTAAAAAAATCAGTGAAGGTTTCTCAGATGCAGGATGCAGTTTCTATGTTGAGAGGCTCCATCATCTACTTGGGAGCAGGGATGAAAACAGACTACCTCACCCAGGAGTCAGAGCCCAAGGTGTCCATGGATGGGGGCCTAACCGGGGTTTGCCTGAAGGGACACAGGAAGGCATCCACCTGGCCGGGGGCAGGGCCTGGCCTGTCAGGGGAGCTGGAGACCCAGGAGGGTCCCAGATTCCAGCAGGGAGAGGAGGCTTCTGCACAGAGGAGAAGGCGGAGATGGGAGATGCGTTTCATAAGGGTTAAGTAAACATGGGACCGGGACTTCTTTACCATTAGAAAAGGGAGTAACAAGTGCAGAAAGGAATAAAAAGCTACACAGAATGAACCCTGTGGAGCATTTAAAACATCGAGAATGGACTGCACGGCCACTGCAATGCCCCACCCTCCCCTGACAGAGTCCAGGCTCTGCTTGTGCCGAGCAGTAGCAGAAGGCAGACGTGATGTCCTGCTGGTTTCCAGGACTTTCTCTTGGGCCCAGTCACCCTGATGTGAGACGGGCCAGGACACGTTAAGTATTCCAGCCGAGAACCCCAGCTGGAGTCCCAGCTGACAGCCAGCACCGACCATATGTGTGGACTGGGGAGGCCTCCTCTGATGAATCTCTGTTGAACAACCCCCAGCCCGCGAGTCTTTTCGGCTAAAGGCCCAGATATTGTCAAGCAAACACAAGTCACTCCCCCTGTGCTGACCCAAACTCATGAGTGTAATAAGACAGTTGTGTCTTATGTCAATACATTTTGGTGTGGTTTGTTACTCAGAACCAGAGAAACTGGAGAGAGTGTGAACTCATGGATTTCCATCCATATAGACAAGAAACAGAAATAAATGTGTTTATACATGTATACAAGCATGCATGTACATGTATGAATATACACATGTATATCCCTAGTTCTGATCACTCAGAAGGCCTGCCTGGGAACACTGACAATCCAATGGCAATGAAGACACCAAGCACCCAGATCTTGGCGTCTAAGTATCATTCCACTAAAAGGAACCATTTCTCCACCATAAAAATCCAGACTGAAAGCCATGAACTGGATCCTATGAGCTTTGCTACAATAAATGTGGTAAAGGACATTTATTTAGACAAATGGCAAAACCTGGAGTCTGAGTTTTGGAAGGTAGTATCCAGGTTAAGAGCTTCCCAGGTGGCTCAGTGATAAAGAATCCGCCTGCCAATGCAGGAGACATGGGCTCGATCCTTAGGTCAGGAAGATCCACCAGAGAAGGAAATGACTACCCACTCCAGTATTCTTGCCTGGAGAATCCCATGGACAGAGAAGGCTGCAGGCTATAGTCCATGGGGTCGCAAAGAGTTGGACACAACTTAGCGACTAAACAATAACAACCACATTAATTTCCTGATCTGGCTTGGCTGTATTATGTTTATGTAGAGAATGTCCTAGTTTATTGAAAATACATGCCCTGCATTGCAAAGAGTCCACGTATTCAAGATAATCCTATGAGTGAACAAGTAAGACCTATAGGCCCCGTGTCTTGAGGACTTTAACTCCCCTAGTCCCAGTATCTATATTTGACAGAAATCTAAATTCATCATGTAGATATAAGACACGCATTGGTATGAAATGTTTGCAGTTTAAATATTCTTGGTAAATTATTTTGAAGACCCCTGAAACATAATGAATTAGTCATGCAACACTTGACCTCAGGGGTCACAGCAGGATTTGAAACGTGGACAATTTCAAACATTCAGAGAAACCCCAGCAGGTGAAGTTGTGGGGCAGGTGCACTGGGAAGCCCCCTGAAGGCAGGAAGCATGGATGGTGACCTGGCTGGCCCGAAGGGGACACAGACGAGCAGCAGTTACCCGGGAGCAGGCTTCTTCTGGGGGAGGCGGCTGGGTGGCTGGGGTGGCAAGGGTGGCGGGGCTTTGCTGGGCGGGAGTCCGGGCTGGGCTGGCTTGCTCTGCTGGCTCAAGGCTTCGATCACACTGGGCGTTTTGGCCACCGGAGGGGGAGGCGTGGGAGCCAGGGGGTCTGCAGAGAGAAAAAAGAAAAAGAGAGACACACACGCAGAGGGTCAGCCTCCAGGTGTCATATTCCCAGGCTCCCCACCCGAGGCTCCTCCAACAAGGGCTTCCTTTTCTCCTTCCACTATTTCACGGGCAAAACACCCACTTCCACCAAAGACTTTCAGACAGCAGTATCGGCAGAGAGTCCTTCCAGGTCTCAAGGGAGGATTAAAATGATTCCATGAGCCTGGGGGTGTTTTCTCAGCTAGAACCCCTCCCTGGGGAAGCCAACTGGGTCTTCCATCCTCCAGGGAACCTGGGGAAGCAGCCGTAGGAGGCCTGGCCCGGGTCCTGCTCTGGGACCCACCCGTATCACCGGTCAGTCTGGGGTCAGTCTGTGAAGAGCCAACTCCGTGAAGGCTTCCTGTCTGTAAGGGGACAGGGCAGCAAGTTATATTCTCTACGTTTAACAGAGAATGAGGGAGCCGAGGCTTTCAGCGAGGGCACGGGGCTGGTAAGACAAGAGGCCGGACCTTGAGCCTCCTTCCCATTTGCTGACAAACATCAGCACCCCTCTCAACGGCCAGCACCTGCGTCCTGCGGTCCGAGCAGAGGCAGCGACCTGCCCCCGGGCCTGGATGTGGACACCTCAGGAGCCTCGGCCCCGGACGGCAGAGGTGGGCGGCGCTGGCTGAGCAGGGAGGGGTCCAGTTCAGGCTTTCTTTCCTTTTTTCATAAGCTTTAAAAGCAAAGTTAAAAGGCAGACTCTCGCATGCCTATCTACAGCCCCGGGGACGCAGGACCATGAGGCAGAAGAGTGGGCTTTGGAGACCTGCTGGGCGCCTCTCACCACTGACCCCCTCGCTGCCGCCCCAGACCTGGGTGCCTCTGCCTCACCCCAGTCTCTGGAAGCCCCTCCCCACGGCAGCTGCCCGCTCGGCCTCCAGCACCCGGAGGGCACCGATTGCATCCAGGGTGGCTTCTCCCACCTTAACTCCAGTTATGGAAACCCGGGGAAACCCTCGGCGCTCTGGGAGCGGACCTGCACTCCAAGAGGCTGGAGCCCCTCCTCCTACAGCATCCAGGCCTCGCCTCCTGGTCTAGTTGCCACCCCCTGCCCCTCCCCCCGGTGCACACGTGACACAAGGGAAACACAGAGCAGATTCTAATCCACAGGAACACACCCTGGTACCCCGAAGCATGGAACAGCCAGAGGAAGCCCCGGCACCAACGTGGAGAGAAAGAAACGCTGCTGGAGTGCTTGGAGACGGAGGAGGGGTGGGGGTGACCCCCATGGGGTGTGGGACAGACAGCAGTCAGCCGCTGGGGAGGAGGGGGGCCGCAGGGAGGCGGCCACGGAGGAGCCCTCAGCAGCGTGCAGGCCGGGGGGGCCGAGAGGACCACCCCCCGCTCCTCCCCACCAATGGCAAGAAAGGAAAAAGGGAAGAAAAAAACGTACTGGTAGATGTCACGCGGAGAGGGGGCAGCGGTGGATGGACAGCGGGCGGATCTGACGAAGATCGCTGCCGGCTTATACTGTCCACGCTTACAGAGTTTGTCTTCCACGGGGCGTTAGCGGAGGAGACTGGCTGAGCTGCACACGCACGCACACGCACGCCCATGCACACGCAGGCATGCACACGCACGCAGGAGCACAGAACAAAAACAGAAACAGAACACGGCATTATTGATCCTCTCCCTGTACGGCGGGAAACGTGACCCTTCTGTGGACAGAACAGCGGTAAGACCACAAATAGGATGCTCATTTGTTAAAAAAAAAAAAAATTCTTTCTGGCACCTGGAAGACAGATACCAATACACATCAAACCAACGATGCTCCCGGGAAAATTCCTAGTCGGTCTCCATCTTACTGATTTCTGTAATGGAAGTACAGTTTGAAAAGGGAAATGATAACCACAGTGACCTCCTGAGCGCTGCGCTCGGGGATGGGACATCTGCTCGTCTCTACCCATTTACATCCTCCCGTGGGGTCAGCACCTCGACCGAGGGGGCACCTGTCCTCAGACAGAGCACATGAGAGGAGGGCCAAGTCACACACAGCTGGTGAAGGGCAGATGCATTTCTGGCTGGACCCTGGCAACTGGTGACACCCTTCCCCTGCCCGCTCCTCCTCACGGAGCGGTATCTGCCCAGGGCACAGGCGTGACCGCGTCTGAGGCTGCGTGTGGCCCACATGGCCTGCTGGGCCTGGAGATGAAAACGGGCCACAGCCACATAGGGCAGACCTGGGGTAGGGGGAGTCTTGCCATGTCTGCTGATGGGGACAGTGCCGACCTTCTTCCATTTGTTGGGTGGATACTCCACGTGGATCAAGGGTAGAACAGACGGAAAACAAAGATAGGCTTTAGGGGGCTGGAGGGGGTGAAGGGTGATCTCCATCATCAAAGGAAGACACAGGGAACCCTCTAAACCCTTATCATCCTGAGACTTGAAGGAAGCCAAGAAATACAGGTGAACAGCTCTCTACCGCTGTTCTGTGACCCAACAGAGCAAAAGAAAACCTCTCCGCCCACGACACACAGTCAGGAAAAGCGCTCACGAGGTGGGGACGACCTAACCATTTAGCTCCAGTCTCACAAGACAACACACACATCTGGGACTTGGGAGGAGGGAGGGGGAGGCGACAAGCCGCCCCCATGAGACCCCCTGACCACAGCAGCTCTCCCACACTGGGGCCCCTTCCAGCTGCGGGACGTGACCTCCTTCCTCACACAGGGGCTCCCCGCAGGCCTGGAGGAGGCGCGGGCTCTGCGGGAGGGGGCAGGCTGATTTCCGAGGTCTGCCCGGGGTAGCCTGTGACCTCTGGGCCTCCCTGAGCACCGGGGCAGAGCAGTGTGGAAAGGCCTGCACCATAGCCAGGGCGGGGGGATGGGAGTTGGGGGTCAACAGCCATCCCACACTGTGAGCACAGACTTCAGGCCTCCCAGCGTCACCGCCACTCGGCTACGTGCCCCTCTCCGAGAGTAGCTCCTGCAAAATGCAATCAGGGACTTACTTCGGGGGCCGCCATCAGCCTAGAGCAGCCGTGGGGCTTGGACTTTACACCCAGGGCAGGCTCCTGCCCCCCGCCCCCGGGGAGCCTCCTGGAGCCCCAGCATAGAGCCAGCCTGGCTACCTGCTGAACCTACCTTCAAGGAGCAAAATGGCCAGTGGGCCTCCAGTGCTGGGTAAATTACTTAACCTTTGTGGGTGGGCCTTCAGTTTCCATTTTATAGAAACAGAAAATAGCATCTGTGGTGTCAAACTCACTATGCTGTGAAAGAGCGACAGGCCAGCACAGCAAGGCTTCGGCACCTGAAGCGCCAGCAGGACCCTCGGGGACTATTCTGTATTTTTACAGCTAGGCTGAGCACTGCTTCCCAAATTAGCATCTTTGTATCTTTCACTTCATGGGGAAATCACAGAGAGAAGAAATAATCAGATGCCACAAGCTGGCCATGTACAGGCAGGAGAGAGATAGAAAGGGAAAGAATGGAGGCAAAGGGAGGAGTGGACAGCAAAAAAGAAAAGCACCAGGAAGCAGGTCTGCGGGAAACACCCCGGGACAGCGACAGGGCTCACCCGGCCACCCCAGGCCTGCCCAGTGCAGTCCCCGTGTTCCCAGAGTCACACAAGCCACCTCCCTGCCCGGAACAAGAACGAAGCCAAGACACACTCCCACCATCCTAAGAATGATGGAGCTCATTTTGGAAGCAAAGAACGTTAAGTACAAAACGAAAGACCCAAAAGAAAAACGCGTCTTGATGCTGGTCCACAGGCGAGCTAGGTGGGGACAAAGCAAGTAGAGCGTGACCCCAACCACAGTGCTCCCGCACCGAGGGTGACCAACAGCTTGGTACGTACCTTTGGCGACGTTCCGCGGCGGGAGTGGGGGGGCGCTGGCCGAGCCAGGGGCCGCAGGCTGGGTGGGTGGCGGGCTGCCACTCAGGATGGCACCGTATGTCTCGTTCTGCAAGAGGCTGGGCACAAAGCCCCTCTGCTTGTCCTTGGCCAGGCTGCCGGCGTCTCTCGCCAGAGCTGCAGCGCTGGACGGCAGCTGGCTGGGGCCCAGCTGGTAGAAGCTGACAGGCCGGTCTTCTCGCCGACTGGGGCTGGGCTGCGGGGGTGGTGGGCAGAGGTGTGTGAGATGCAGATGCACTGACCTCCAAGTCACGGCTATGGACGTGCTGGTGACAAGCCCAGGCATGCCACCCAACCACCTGGGCACAGCGCATTGTTGCTGTTACAGGACAGTGGCGAGACCTAAACCTCACTTTTAGTGTGTCTCTTAATGGACACACCCACCAAAAGAGCCGTGCTTTACAAGAACCTGCATTTCTTCATTCCGGAAGAACTCAGAATATAAGCTGCTGTATCTGTACCAGCCGGAGTTGGCTCAGTTTAGCTCTGTTTTCACTGCACGTCCCCTCCACCAGCATCCTTCTCAGACAGCACCCACAGATGTGACCGATCCCCAACAGCCACACAGCTAATTCAGGGGAGATCAATGCCTTCCTCCCATAGAACTAGGACTCTAAAGAGTCCTCTAGCTCAGGGTCAGCAAATTATGACTTGTGGGACCACCACCTGTTTTAATAAGTAAAACGTTAGCAGAAAGCAGCTATGCCTGCGGTTTACACACTGCCCATGGCTGCTCTCCTAACACCCTGGAGGAGAGGAGCTGGGACACAGACTCGTTATTTTAGGCCCACAAGCTTAAAACATCTGTCATCCGGCCCTTTACGGGTTTGCAGACCCTTGCTCCACCTGAAGGTCATGTGCATGGAACCAGGTACTTGGGTAAATTCAATCAAACTCCTATCTCAAATGTCAGCTTTGTTTTAACAGCTGTGATCTTGAGCAAACTAGCCCTGCTGATCCTATTTTTCATCTGTTAAATGGGTACAAATTTAACTACCAGCACAGAGCCCAGAATTTAGCAGGTATGAGTATTGGCTGTCACACCCACCTGCCCTCACACGACCACCTGCCTGGTCAAGGCTCTGGCCAAGCAAAGGCTCACACTCGGCTCCAATGCATAGAGCTCAATGGCCAGTGGTTCTTCCTACAGAGTTTAAATTCCGACAGGGAGCATGGCTGTGTGAACCATACCCGCCAGTCTCTGCTGGGGGTGGGGGAGGGGGTGTGTGGTGGTGGGGGGCATGAGTGTTAGCACTGCTGCTGGCCTTTCACTGGGACCATAGGACCCGCCCAGTCACTGCCCACATGACCCTGGGAACCTGACAATGTGACATGTGCCTGACCAAGAGGCACTCATGCTGGGGCAGATGTTTCAAAGCTTCTCTTTTTTTTAAAAAAATATTTTATTGTATTTTTAATTTATTTTTTGGCTGACCCATACAAGATCTTAGTTCCCCAAGGAGGGATCAAACCTGTGCCCCCTCATTGGGAGCGTGGAGTCTTAACCAATGGGCCACTAGGGAAGTCCCAAACCTTCACTTTTTAACAGGAAAATCTAAATGTAAAATAACCAGCTTCACTCACTTTGACGTTGTTTTACAGCAAACTCAGAAATTCCTTATTCTAAGAAACAGAATAGTCCAACAGCTTTCAGAAATGCCATGTATTTCTGAACTATACATGTGAGGACATTAAAGTCCATCAGTAAGAACTAAAACATTACATCATGGCACTCCCACTAATTTCACAGCTTCTAGGCATACAGGTTTTGGAGTAGTCGTCCTGGGTCTGACTCTGAGCTCTGAGATGGGTGTGAAGGTGGCTACCTTCCAGGGGTGCCCCCAAGTGCACAAGCCAGAGGATCCTGAGGAGCAGCTGGGCGAGGAGGCAAGAGCCCCCGGGCAGTCTCCAAGTGCTGGCTTCACTGTGGCCAAGCCAGCCTCTCAGTCTTGAGGCCTGAATGAACCATGTGATATAGGAAAGGGTTGGACCAGATGAGCCCTAAGGGTCACTGATTTCAGTGAAGGTTTTAAAGATCAACTCGGTGAGCACAAAAACTACTCCTGGGGGAAACATGGCTTTTCATCACATCATTCTCAGTGAGAGCTTCCTCTGACATCCACCAGAATCAGAGGCCCTCTCGTATCTCTCCTTCGTATCAGAAGGTGAGCAGCTGCCATGAAAACATAACTAACGTTCCGTAAAGTCACATCTGTAGGAGCTGGGGGAGAGGGGCAGTTGCGGGATGGGCAAAACTCAAGAACTACTGAGATCAGCAGAAGCAAAAAGTAAACTCTATTGCCTTTCCTACAACAGTTTTCTGCCCTAAATACAGGCCAGGACCCACACCGCTCTGAAGGATGCTCATCATAAAACTCTTCAGGTTTTACAAGCTGGCACAAACCTGCAACTTCTCGTCCATGTCATCATCACTTTCATCCAGGTCTTCGTGGAGCAGTCGCCATTCATATTCCACATGAACATGAGAATTAAACCTTCCAGACAAGGCCTGGTTCAGCTGAGAACGACAATGGGCCATCAGTGACGCTACTCACACGCTCAACCTTGTAAAGCAGATGTGGATCTAGAGGCAGCGGGCCTGCACCCCAGATAGGCTGCACCCCAGCATGAGGCTGGCTTGTTTAATTTGCTGTTTCTCAGGCCAATCGCCCCTCCCGGATCCACACATACCCTGGAAGCTCAAACCCGACAACTCCCATTTAGTGTTTTGTAAGCTGCAAAGTCACAGCATGCAGCCAAGGAGTGTTTGAGATCTAAAAGGCAATGGCCAGCCCTTGGGTACCCACAACCGCACAGGGAGCACTTAATTCAAGAAGGAACAAGCCCGCTAACTGTAGACCCCGCTTTTCCTGACCAGCACAAGAGAATTAAGCCCTGCGGAAAATGATGTGAATGACTGCTTTCCCAGCTTTCTCCGGGAAGGTGGACAGCTGGTTTCATTCTAGGTGCACAGGTAAGAAGTTATTGCATCAGATAAATGGGTGTCTTAGCACATCAGGGTCTAAATTTTCTCCAAAGCCAGACAGTACCATGTGATCACAGGCAAGTTATTTAACCCTCTGAAGCTGTCTCCTCATCTGTAAAATGGAATAAGAGTAGGTGCCTACTAACCAGTGTCCTAAGGGGTAACAGTAGGCGCCTACTAACCAGTGTCCTAAGGGGTAACAGTAGGCGCCCACTAATTAGTATCCTAAGGGGAACCAGTAGGCGCCTACTAATCAGTGTCCGAAGGGGTAACAGTAGGTACCCACTAATCAGTGTCCTAAGGGTTATCAAGATTAAATGAGTTAATGGACACAAAGAGCTCAGGAATAATGATAATGTTTCTCATCTTCTATAGCAGCGACTGTTAATGGCTCTGTTTACTGAGCACTTAGTACGTGCCCATGGCTTCACAGAGTTCAAGTACACGACGACCCTGCAGACTGGCGTAGCCTACTCCACTTCACAAACAAGGCAACAGTGGGGAGAGCTGGCGCGACCTTCCTAAGCCACAGCAGTGGAGCTCCCTGCAAAGCCGGGGGGCCTCGGTTCCACTCACCCCCAAAGCCAGAGCCGCCAACACGTCCAACCAGAAAATACTGACTCATGTTCCAAAAGTGTCACCGCTAGGCAAGTGGTCCCCTCCTCTCTAAAGGTGCCCCAGAACACTTGCTCCGTGCTGTCCCCTCTAGGACACTGGGATCTGCTCAGGACCCTCCTGTGGACCCTCCCCAAGGGGCACCCCCCACCCCACCAGGGGAGACTCACCAGCTCCTCGCAGCGCTCATGCCTGAGTCGCTTGGCGATGTCCAGTGGTGTCTCTCCTGACTCATTAGCTAAGGGACGGTGGGATGAAAGGACATGTTGTAGCCAAATCAAGCAAAGGTCTGATACCCGGAGGCTATTAAATAAAGACCCAGTGAAGCAGCCCAAATGACACTGGTCCTGACTAATGAATTCTGGCGACTTAGCCCCCATCGGGGCTCAACTGTTCTGAAATCACACAGAACTAAGCAGTGTGCAGTCATCAACGTTTTAAAAGACAAGGTTTGAATTAATCATGAAAGTAAAAGCACTAAAGTTAAGCCAACAAATGTAAAAATAAATATCCAAGGCGTAATTCACTGAGTAAAGCAGTTCTTGGTAATTCTCTAATCAAAAGCACTGCTAATCTAGTTCCAGGCACCTGGCTGAAAGACTTTACACCTCCTCTTATTAATAAGTAGTCTGTAAATTTGGAATTGTGTATTTTCTTCTAAACAAGCCTCAGTCAACGAGGTTGGATGATTAATTAAAAAATAAAAAACTCAGCTCTCAAGCAGACATGAGCCTTTTTTCCAGTCTTGGCTCTCTGTTTGATAACTCTTCAAAGCTCCTCCCCAGGACACATCACAGCCAGATGTCCTGGGGGTTAGGCTGTGCCCAGCCAGCTGCAGGTCAGGGCCGTGAGAGGAGGAAGCGATGGAAGCCAAGCAGGCATGGTCGCTCATGGAGGAGGCTCCATGCCAGTGAACAGAGGGGCAGTGGGCAGTGACTCCCAGCAGTAAACATGCCCGCCAAGGGCCACTGAGGGACCAGGTCTGATCTCAGGTGGAGTTAGGAAGAGGAGGGCAAGATGCCTGAACCTTGTCCAGGGTCATCGGGCCACCAGTTAACAGCTGTAGGCCACCCTCTGCCTCTCAGAGCCCAGAAAATGTCTGCAACACGGGGGCAAGTCCACGAGACAGCGGAGGAAAACTGCTGATTAGTATTGGACCTCAGCAGCCTGGCAGAGCGGGCCCTGTCTTGCTGGGTGGCGCTGGCTTCCCAGCTCTGCCCGGAGCCCAGTGGCCAGAGGGGTCTGGGGGAGGGGCGGGGCTGAGGCTCACCGATGCCAATGGAGGCCTTGCCCCGCAGCAGCAGCTTCAGGCACTCGGCACTGTCGGTCAGGCAGCAGTAGTGCAGGGCCGTGCTGCCCTTCCCCGTCTGTTTGTCCAGGTTCCCACTGGCAAGGACGGACGCAGAGAGAGAGCGAGAGAGAGAGAGAGAGGACAGGGACGTCTCGGGTCAGAGGGCTGGGTTGCTGTGCAGGGGACTGGGGTTCGGAAGCAGGAGAGGCAGTCGGTGCCAGGGTTCGTGGCCGGCAGGGTCTCTCGTCCTCCTCCAGGGTGGGGGGCCACAGCGCCAGCCCAGCTTGCGGCAGGAGGTGGCCTGGGCTTAAGGCCGTCAGGGAATAAACGACAATGGTAGAGCCGGCCAAAAATGGGGGCGAGGCACCTGTGCACCCCTGAGTGGGGGCTGGGAGAGGGACGGGTGAACTGGGGTCCCTTCCGCTGCACTGCCAAGGCCCCACCAGTGTGTCTCACTGCACGGAAGGCTGGGCTGAGCTCTTTTCATCCTACCGACGACACTCTTACCAGGAAGGAGAAAAGCCACTTTTTCTAAAATTCAGAGTCACCAGGTTCCTCTGAGCTGGCTCGCCCTGGACCACCCTGAAAACAGGCTCTGGGGGCACGAGAGGACCACACGGGTTCTGCCAACACATAACAGACTGGGCCATCCCAGGATGAGCCACTCAGCCACTGGGGGGCGGCCGTTGTCACGCTGTGAGCAGGACAGCAGGGCTCCACCCTGGACAGACACATGGGGACGCGGAGGGACCACCCGGAGACGTTGCCTCAGGATCCCGACAGGAGGAAACCAGTCACATTCCCTGTTCCTTTTTTCCAAGCAGCTATGTTTTCAGTAAAAAAGGGCCTGATCTCTGATCTCTCTGCTCCCGGCTCCCAAGAAGAGGGATCAGGGTTGCCCTTCTCCTGCCCCCTGAGAGTCTGCTCTGAGGGAGCTGGCACCGCACAGCTGCTTCGAGCCCCTCCACGCTCCTGGTGCTGGGTGGGCAGCTCCCTGCAGGCGTCCAGTGAGCTCCCAGCTCCTGGGGAAGGAGCTGACCGCCCCCAAGGTCCTCCAGCCCCAGCGATCTCTTCCCTCTTCCCTCCAGGAACGGCAGAAGACACAAAACGCAAAACGTCTCCTTGCTTCTGCACTTGCTGAAGAATTTCTGTGGCTTCTGGCCATTCCCTGCCCCGACCCCCCACAAAGCCACGTTCATGGAGACACGATGCACCTCGACTGGGCTTCACGACTGGACTCCGACTGTCAGGCCAGCCCTGCACCAAGCACGGCAGGACGAACCTGAGGGAGTGCTGGGGCCAAGGAAGCCGCCCGTGCACGTCCTCCCCACAGGCACGCTCTAATTGAAAACAACAGCTTCTCCTACCAAGCAAAACGCCCACGACCTTGCCTCGGCCCACGCTGGAGGTGGAGCCCTGCTTCCTGCTTCCCTCTCCCTTTGCTCACGGCGCCCTGCCTGACGTCATGGGACCCCCACCTCACAGGACAAGCTGGGGGCTGCCCTGCCTGACCTCATGGGGACCCTACCTCACAGGACAAGCTGGGGGCTGCCCTGCCTGACGTCATGGGGACCCCACCTCACAGGACACGCTGGGGGCTGCCCTGCCTGACCTCATGGGACCCCCACCTCACAGGACAAGCTGGGGGCTGCCCTGCCTGACCTCATGGGACCCCCACCCCACAGGACAAGCTGGGGGCTGCCCTGCCTGACGTCATGGGACCCCCACCCCACAGGACAAGCTGGGGGCTGCCCTGCCTGACGTCATGGGGACCCCACCTCACAGGACAAGCTGGGGGCTGCCCTGCCTGACCTCATGGGACCCCCACCTCACAGGACAAGCTGGGGGCTGCCCTGCCTGACCTCATGGGACCCCCACCCCACAGGACAAGCTGGGGGCTGCCCTGCCTGACAAAGCCCGGGGGCTGCCCTGCCTGACGTCATGGGACCCCCACCCCACAGGACAAGCCCGGGGGCTGCCCTGCCTGACGTCATGGGACCCCCACCCCACAGGACAAGCCCGGGGGCTGCCCTGCCTGACGTCATGGGACCCCCACCCCACAGGACAAGCCCGGGGGCTGCCCTGCCTGACGTCATGGGACCCCCACCCCACAGGACAAGCCCGGGGGCTGCCCTGCCTGACGTCATGGGACCCCCACCCCACAGGACAAGCCCGGGGGCTGCCCTGCCTGACGTCATGGGACCCCCACCCCACAGGACAAGCCCGGGGGCTGCCCTGCCTGACGTCATGGGACCCCCACCCCACAGGACAAGCCCGGGGGCTGCCCTGCCTGACGTCATGGGACCCCCACCCCACAGGACAAGCCCGGGGGCTGCCCTGCCTGACGTCATGGGACCCCCACCCCACAGGACAAGCCCGGGGGCTGCCCTGCCTGACGTCATGGGACCCCCACCCCACAGGACAAGCCCGGGGGCTGCCCTGCCTGACGTCATGGGACCCCCACCCCACAGGACAAGCCCGGGGGCTGCCCTGCCTGACGTCATGGGACCCCCACCCCACAGGACAAGCCCGGGGGCTGCCCTGCCTGACGTCATGGGACCCCCACCCCACAGGACAAGCCCGGGGGCTGCCCTGCCTGACGTCATGGGACCCCCACCCCACAGGACAAGCCCGGGGGCTGCCCTGCCTGACGTCATGGGACCCCCACCCCACAGGACAAGCCCGGGGGCTGCCCTGCCTGACGTCATGGGACCCCCACCCCACAGGACAAGCCCGGGGGCTGCCCTGCCTGACGTCATGGGACCCCCACCCCACAGGACAAGCCCGGGGGCTGCCCTGCCTGACGTCATGGGACCCCCACCCCACAGGACAAGCCCGGGGGCTGCCCTGCCTGACGTCATGGGACCCCCACCCCACAGGACAAGCCCGGGGGCTGCCCTGCCTGACGTCATGGGACCCCCACCCCACAGGACAAGCCCGGGGGCTGCCCTGCCTGACGTCATGGGACCCCCACCCCACAGGACAAGCCCGGGGGCTGCCCTGCCTGACGTCATGGGACCCCCACCCCACAGGACAAGCCCGGGGGCTGCCCTGCCTGACGTCATGGGACCCCCACCCCACAGGACAAGCCCGGGGGCTGCCCTGCCTGACGTCATGGGACCCCCACCCCACAGGACAAGCCCGGGGGCTGCCCTGCCTGACGTCATGGGACCCCCACCCCACAGGACAAGCCCGGGGGCTGCCCTGCCTGACGTCATGGGACCCCCACCCCACAGGACAAGCCCGGGGGCTGCCCTGCCTGACGTCATGGGACCCCCACCCCACAGGACAAGCCCGGGGGCTGCCCTGCCTGACGTCATGGGACCCCCACCCCACAGGACAAGCCCGGGGGCTGCCCTGCCTGACGTCATGGGACCCCCACCCCACAGGACAAGCCCGGGGGCTGCCCTGCCTGACGTCATGGGACCCCCACCCCACAGGACAAGCCCGGGGGCTGCCCTGCCTGACGTCATGGGACCCCCACCCCACAGGACAAGCCCGGGGGCTGCCCTGCCTGACGTCATGGGACCCCCACCCCACAGGACAAGCCCGGGGGCTGCCCTGCCTGACGTCATGGGACCCCCACCCCACAGGACAAGCCCGGGGGCTGCCCTGCCTGACGTCATGGGACCCCCACCCCACAGGACAAGCCCGGGGGCTGCCCTGCCTGACGTCATGGGACCCCCACCCCACAGGACAAGCCCGGGGGCTGCCCTGCCTGACGTCATGGGACCCCCACCCCACAGGACAAGCCCGGGGGCTGCCCTGCCTGACGTCATGGGACCCCCACCCCACAGGACAAGCTGGGGGCGGCCCTGCCTGACGTCATGGGGACCACCCCCCCGTCTCACAGGACAAGCTGGGGGTGCCCTGCCTCACATCCTGGGACCCCCACCCCACAGGACAAGCTGGGGGCTGCCCTGCCTGACCTCATGGGGACCACTCCCCACTTGACAGTCAAGGGGCTGCTTTCCAGGGGCTTGGAATTCAGCAGACCTATTCACGGGGCATCCCCCTGAGCCCCAGACACTGGAAGCTGGATGCTGCGGACACCAAGAGGGGTTAAGACTGCACGGGAACACCCCACACATGCAGCCCTTTCGCTGTCCCGTAACTCCTAGTCACACCTGAGGGAATTCCAGCATGTTGGCCACATCGCAGAAGCAGTAAGCCAACCCCTGATCCCTTCCCCAGAAACACCCAGGAGCAAAATCAAACACCGGCCCTGATTTCAGGACACCTACCTGTTCTGAACTAAAAAGTCTACAATGTGGAGAGAAGTCCGGTCCACGGACCTGACGGCAAGGTGGAGGGCAGTCTCATCCGGTTCCTGAAGACCAAACAGAAACATCCCAGGTCCCAAGGGGAGCATTCAGCTCTGCGGCCAATGCGAGTGAAAGCGTGTATTTCTCTTCTAAAAGCCTCTGAGTCTGTCCTTTGAAAAACTTATCTCTAAAACGTGTTACCTATTGCTAAGTTGTGTCTTGCAACCCCATGGACTGTATATAGCCTGCCAGGCTCCTCTGTTCATGGGATTTCCCAGGCAGGAATACTGGAATGGGTTGCCATGCCCCAAAAGGTTCTTTACAGCTGAGCCACCAGGGAAGCCAATTCCCATGGCAAATTCTGCCCTTGGGAATTTAGAGACTGCCTATCATTTAGAGACTGGTCCTAGTCTTCCTCTCTCCCTAGGAAAGAATGAGAAATCCAGGGGTTTCAGTGCAAAGTCCTCTCAAGGTTTCTGACCCCCTCCCTGCATCATCAACATGATGAAGCTTAGGCCTCTGAGAAAAGGCTCCTTCCCCTGGGGATGGACTCTCTTCCCAGAGCTGCCACAGTTTGGCTGAAGAATCAACCACGAACCTCCTCTCACCCAGGACTCACTGCCTCTTCTCTCAGGGTGTTTCACGACACTGTCGGCACTTCTGATGACCCTGCTTTGTCACTCCCCATCAACCTCCCCCAACCCGTTCTGTTTTTACAGGTCCTTCCTTACATGTCCATTGGCCAGTGGGATTTTTTCTGTAAGATCCACACCGTCGGCATATGCTTGAAGTAATCCAAAAATGTCTCTTGTCTTCACGGCTTCACAAAGACTGTGAAGTTTGGCCGCATTATCCGTGTGTTTTTTCCGTGCGTATTTCCTCTCAATGTACTTGGCAGTGATGTAGTCCTTTCTTGCGTTCCTGAAATCAAACATAACTGCCCTGTAAATGATTAAGGGCCGTAACATCCATTCATCTGTGATGAGTTAAAAATAATCCCACCCCCTCATGGTAACAAGGACTGATGCTGAAGCTTCCATACTCTGGCCACCAGATGCTAACAGCTGAGTCATTGGAAAAGATCCTGATGTTGAGAAAGATTGAGGGCAGAAGAAGCGGGTGGCAGAGCATGAGATGCCTGGATGGCAGAGCATGAGATGCCTGGATGGCATCGCCGACTCGATGGACCTGAGTTCGAACAAACTTTGGGAGATGGTGAAGGACAGGGAAGCCTGGCATGCTGCAGTTCATGGGGTGGCAAAGAGTTGGACCCAACTTGGCGACTGAACAACAACATGGTAACAAGCAGCACCGGCAAGAAATTACAGAGCAGGAGGCGGGCAGCACGTGGCTCTCCTACAGCACCGACGTCCACTCTGCCTCTAGCACTTTCAGGAGGCTGGACACACAAGGGGGATCAAGGTCTGGGTCTAAGGGCTAAGCAGCCGGGTGGGGGTGCTGGCAGACTCCAAGGGAAGACTGTTTTCCTGTTTGTGGGCACCATGCCTGGCAGCCAGGTTCCCCACGTGCCCCATGAAATCAAACGAGTTGTCCACCTTCATGGTCTATTTCCTGGCTCTAACTCGGCCTTGCGGGCACAGACCCCACCTCTCCAAGGAGCGTAGAGCACCAGCAACTCCAGGGGAACCAAAATCCTCCCCTGCCATAGACTGTCAAGTGACCCTGGGCAAGTATGTAACCCCAAATCTTCTTATCTGTGAAACGCACGCAGCCTGGGCGAAGCACACGAGGTGACACTTTGCCACACTCCCGGCAGGTCCTTAGGGCCTCGGAAAGTACTGATGAACTCGAAAGACGGAGCAAGAAAAACAGCGGCTCCTGGTCCAGAGGACTGAGCACTCCAAGGACCATAACAAGCAGCAACAGCAACAATAAAAGCCTAGACACGGTGTCTGAGGGGCAGTAAACACTAATCACCCACGACAACCAAGTCATAAGGGTCCATCAGCTGATGAACAGGTAAAAAGGACATGGTGTCCACATAGCAAGAGTACGACTCAGCCACAAAAGCAACGAAGCACTCACATGGATGAACACTGGAAACATCCTGAAATCCTAAATGAAAGACGCCAATACTAAAGACCACGCATGGCGTTATCTCTATACAAATGTATAGAGATAGGGAGTGGGGGAGCAGTGGCCCCAGGCTGGGGGAGCGGGTGTTAACCAATACTTTGGCCACCTCACGTGAAGTGCTGACTCATTGGAAAAGACTCTGATGCTGGGAGGGATTGGGGGCAGGAGGAGAATGGGACAACAGAAGATGAGATGGCTGGATGGCATCACTGACTCTATGGACGTGAGTCTGAGTGAACTGTGGAAGTTGGTGATGGACAGGGAGGCCTGGCGTGCTGTGATTCATGGGGTCGCAAAGAGTTGGACACGACTGAGCAATTTAACTGAACTGAACTGAGCCATTCCTTTCTCCAGGGAATCTTCCTAAAACCCAGGGATCGAACCTGGGTCTCCTGCATTCCAAGCAGTTTCTTTACCATCTGAGCTACCAATCGATGAAGTGAAATTTTCTCAATATAAAATAACTGAAGTGAGGTATATACTTGAGAGAAAAAAATGATTTTTTAAATATATCACAAAGAATGAGATTTTTTGATCCTTTACTTTGGTATGAGGGTTTTTTTTTTTTTAATGAACTACAAGGCATACACACTTGTATACTTGCATAATAAGTCATTCCAATAACTAGAAGACAGACACACAAGCTTGGAATATAAGGTCTCTGAATTCACACGTACATAGCCTTACTGAACAGTATTTAAATTTTTGTACTAAAAGAAACAATGTATTATATATAATTTTCTTCCATATATATATTTTTTTGCTGATTATATGTGTAAGACATTCATTTCAAATGTGGGAGGAGATATGTATTTACCCTAGGAAAGCTCTTATACGAATAGACATTTGAGATGGAACCCATAGTGCAAAATGGTTTGCATTCCAGGTCTGTGATAGTCTCAGCCTAGGAAGCTGTTCCTCTGGAAGATAAGGTCCTTTGCAGAGATGTGATAGCTGTTTGGGTTTATTTTTCAAATTATGGCTGTATTTCCTAATACACATTCATGTACCTTGCTAATTATGACTCCATGAACATGCACTGATTAACAATCATTAAAAAAAGTGCAAATGTTTACTCATTTCAAATAGTATAACCTCATCAAGGGATGAAGACTCAGTTCTGGCATGAAGGATAAGAAGGGGATGCTGTTAGTAGAGAAGAGAGAATTGCTAAAATCTAAAGTGTCATTTTCAGAGAAGGCAATGGCAACCCACTCCAGTACTCTTGCCTGGAAAATCCCATGGACAGAGAAGCCTGGTAGGCTGCAGTCCATGGGGTCGCAAAGTTGGACACGACTGAGCAACTTCCCTTTCACTTTTTACTTTCATGCATTGGAGAAGGAAATGGCAACCCACTCCAGTGTTCTTGCCTGGAGAGTCCCAGAAACAGGGGAGCCTGGTGGGCTGCCATCTATGGGGTCGCACAGAGTCGGACACAACTGAAGCGATGCAGCAGCAGCAGCAGCAGCAAAGTGTCATTCTAATTAAGTGCACTAAATGCATTGTTTCTAGTACACTACAGTCCCAAGCATTTGTTGTTATTTTTTTGTTCATTCACCAAGATGTGTCCAACTCTTCGAGACACCATGAACTGCAGCATACTAGGCTTCCTTGTCCCTCAACATCTCCCAGAGTTTTCCCAAGTTCCCAAGTTCATGTCTGTACCTCTGGCTTAACCCTTTTCAAAATGAAATATATTTCAATCTATTAAAGAAACTTTTCCTTTATAGAAATTACTTTTCTCTTTAGAATGAAAATATAAAGGCCAGACACATTATAGATCCTCCTTGACAGTTAATGTTACTTGCTGGACAAAAATTATCCCTTAAAAAAAGGATACCTGTTATCCCATATCATTAAAAAATTAACAAAATAATAAATAATACCCACACTGCTGACTCTAAACATGAAAAGTTAATCAGGCTTACTTGGTTGTACGGTATTGCTGATAAGAAATATTAAAATGCCAAATATTTCTATGCTTAGAAGATACATCTTTTAACTAGGCAGGGAAAATCACCATGTATTAACATTCAGTTCAGTTCAGTCACTCAGTCGTGTCCAACTCTTTGCGACCCCATGAATCGCAGCACGCCAGGCCTCCCTGATCCACTGTTTCCCCATCTATTTTCCATGAAGTGATGGGATTGGATGCCATGATCTTCATTTTCTGAATGTTGAGCTTTATTAGCCATGATTTTAAAAAGAACAAATGAAATATAGAAAATACAGTGATGACAATCTGTGTTTTGCTTCTTGATCTTCCTTAAAGAAATATTATCAGAAAAAGTTACTTGGGGATAAGTGATGCATTGTACATTTACCTGTATTTAAGGGAAGAGATTCAATGAGGATTTTTTTGGTTCATTTAAATTCCAGTGGTGCTCATTGTAGTCAAAGCATTATTTTCATGGAGTTCCACTTATCTAAATTCAGTGCACATTTATTTTAACAAAACTATATATTAACCAGTGCATTCTTTCAAAATAATACATATTAAGAGAAGCATTTCCAGTATAGAGATGGCACGGGAACTATTTTTTACATTTGTTTTCTATTACAGGTGCTATGATGGTGTGATTTGATATTGGGAACTTAGTGCTTTTAGAAGACTTTTAAACTACATGAAGATATTCAATATCAAACAATCTTCCATTAATGGAGCAATTACTGGGACAGGCTTTCATGGAAGCATAGAGTCAAACACAAGGCATGCAGAACAACTTCTGGCCAATACACAAGGCCAGTGAATGAAAACAGAACCTTCTCTGAAAATGACATTTGAATGGTTCTATCTGAGTGGTTCTTAGTCAGTCTAAGAACACAATTAACTGTAATGATAGGAAACGGTCTTGGGGCTTGGACTATGGTTCTATCTATGTCCTACATATGCTTTTATTTCAATAGTGCTATAAGATTCTAGAATGTGGAAGTGTTTATTCCTATTATTTCCTGTGGGTTAAAGCAGTTATATAGGACAGGAGCCTGATGATTAATAATTTAAATTTGAACCAGTTATAAAAGGTTTAAATAAAGGAAACCTCTTGGAATCACCATTACAAATTATTTAAGAGGAACATGCAAAAGCAATAAATGAGATTTGTCTAAAACATGTGTTTGTCTTGTGTTCTCCCATGTATTATTTGATCAGTGTATTCACTGAGATTCCTCTTATTCCTTGAGAGTAAAATGAATTGGAATCAATCCATTTAAAGCAGGCTGGAGTCCTCCCCAAGACTGCTACAAATCTCCAGATGGAAGGGAAGAACTTATATTTTCATGATCACTTCTTGTTTCAAGTTCCAGTGCCTCATCCTTAACTTTTTTCAAACCTGAGAATATGTATATAAATTTTGGGGCAAAGCAATGAATCTTAGTTTCCTGTTCTATAGTCCCCTGCTATCCACCATTGGTATTCCACCCTTGTTGCTTATCTACCCATGTCCTTCAAAGTCCTCCTATCACCTTTCTTTGATACCCCCACTGGCACCCATTTGATACCCACCATGACTCTGAGGTTAATTTTGCATATCCAAAATCTCACTAATCTGTTCTACTGCCTGCTCTGTTCTCACAGAAAGGCTGGCAGGGGCATTGAAAGTAACTACCTACCCACTGACAAAATGCATCACCTTTTTGAGACAGAAGCAACTACTATATAGCTGACAAGGGAGCTGTAACTATTCATTATTAGAACATCCCTGTAAAACAGATATTACCGCTAGTCTTCCTATTTCATAGATGAGAAAAGTGAGTTTCAGTGCTATGTCCAGGTTTCCTGTGCTGATGCAGAGACTAAAGATTTAAACTAGGGCTTGAATTCAAGACTTCTAAGCCTTTGTTACTCCATCTTTGTGGTGTTCCTTGGCATTCCTCTTCTTGGTAATATGTTACCATCATCCAATGTCATCATACATGAGATTCTCTGTAAATGAAATATATGCATATTTCTCATTTTTTTTTCTTTTCGTAAAGGAATATTTACAGAGTCTGAAACTCTGCCCATCAAATCTTTATTGTTGCCTGGATTCTGTATTCCACCCTGGTTTATGTGAGAGTATGTGCAGGGCAGAGGCATGCGACATAGCATTATGCATGGGGCATGCACCTGACATCGGTTTTCTTCTCCCCTAGGAAAGTGCTGTAGCCTTGCTGACAGAGATCTGCAGCAGGCCTGAGAGGATGGGAACATGAAATCAGATAAAGGATTCCAAAGTTCTGTGACAGCTGTGCAAGCTTGGAACCCTCCCTCACTGAAAGCAAACAGTGCATGGTGCTTCCATACTTGCCACACACTTTTGGTGCTGGTCAGGAAAACGGAAAACATGATAGGTTTTTCCAAGTGAAGAAAATTTAATACAGGCACAATTTTGATAAATTGGATGTGCAAATGAAGGAAGAGCTGAAAATCCAATTGAGCAAATTGAAGCAATTAGCTAACCCTGACTAGCAAGAATCTATGGGGTCGCACAGAGTCGGACATGACTGAAGCCACTTAGCAGCAGCAGCAGCAGCAACAAGAATAGGAATCTGGAAAAGCCCAATGGCTAAATGAAAGGTGGGAGGCAGTGGGGTATCCAGAATCTAAAAGCCAGGCCATGTGGCTTGGCTGCTCAGTGGGATTCTGGGCCACCAGGGAGGTGCAGTTTCTTCTGCAGGCTGTGAGGCAGAGCAAGAGAAATTACCTCTGCATCTAATTCTCCTCCAGAGCTCTTGGTACAGAACTAGCCAAAACCCAGCTGTCAAGGGAACTTGAAAAAATATTTTCATAAAATACCAAGCAAAGCAGAAGGGTGAAGAATGGAACGACTTGAAAACATAAGGCACGCTAGTCCCCAAACATCCACAGCTATTAAATGCCTTCACATTTGCCAGTTATACATCCAATTAATGAATAGCTTTAATGAACAGGGAATTTAAAACTCTGATATCTCAGAATTTTTTTCTAAGATATAAGCTTCTTTCTTTAGTATCGATATTGGTGGTAGCAACTATCTTATTTTATTATTATAATGAATAATTATTTTAAGTAAAATCATCAGGTCAAACTATGAAGTTATTCATGAGCAGTGTCTTGATTTTTCTTTTTAACATTTCATCTCTCTTATTTGTTAACTATGATCTTGTTTTAATAGTCTGGCTTTAAGGGTCTTGTCTTCAAGATATGAAATGGTTCATTTGGAGTGATTTACCAGAGTTTCCTTTTCTTCTGAGAAACTTTCTCATCTTAAAAATTGTCAGCATGAGGTTTTTGAAAACAAGAGTTAAAGAAGAAAAAGAGTTTCCATGAGGGAGGAGAGTCAAGGAAAAGACAGGGAGATACCAGAGGAGCCATAAACACTTTGCCTGAAATGTTGCCCAAGGCAGGCCCTGTCTTCCAGAACAAGATCGAAAAAGGAACAACTGGAAAAGGTCAGTTTTCAGCCCAATCCGAAACACAGGCAATGCCAAAGAATGCTCAAACTACCGCGCAATTGCACTCATCTCAGTTCAGTTCAGTTCAGAGGGCCAGCGACTCAAACCTCCTTATCCTGTGCAAAAGTACACAGGTGAGGCATGCACAAGCCGATGACGTCTGCTCGCAGGCCTCTGCGGGATCACAGAGACGGAAACAGCACACTGAGGCCTTCAGCCCAGGATTCCGTATGCAATAATCAGGGCAGCACGGAGTGAAGAGGCGCTGGGGGAACCCACCGGCTCTTCCTGGCTGGGGCACCACTCGCTCCTACCCTGGGACCAGGACTACACCCACCGCACCTGTTTCTATGATCGTCAGGGACCAAGGCCCCCAGGTCGACCCATGTGGGTCTTTGCTACAGCCCACCAGGGTTCAGGAGCGGGTGGGTCAACTCCAGGATCCCAGCAGGGGCACACAACACTTTGCCAGCTTCACCTAATAAACCACCACCTAGGTGTCGGGGAGCCTGGTGGGCTGCCGTCTATGGGGTCACACAGAGTTGGACATGACTGAAGTGACTTAGCAGCAGCAGCAGGTGTCCATAGACGCTGCCTCGCGTGAACTGTGCTGGGGGACTTCACATGTGTCCCCCACAGGGGACAGTTACTGCAGGCCAGAGGTCGGGTGGAGCTGTGCTATCCATCTGACCCTCGCAACAGCGTTGTGAGTGTGAGCCCATGCCCTCCAGCAGCCCGGCAGCTCTGAGGCCCTGCTCCGCTGGACTGAGTTCTCCTCGCAGGGGCTCCCGGCCAGAGTGATGCTCTGGCTGCTGCCTGATGACCATCCTGGCTTGACAAAACTAATAACCCGTCTGATGAAACTCTACAGGTCTCTTATGACAGGAGGCAGGGCTGGACAGGTGTCAAGGCTTCAGTTCAGTTCAGTCATTCAGTCGTGTCTGACTCTTTGTGACCCCATGAATTGCAGCACGCCAGGCCTCCCTGTCCATCACCATCTCCCGGAGTTCACTCACACTCACGTCCATCGAGTCAGTGATGCCATCCAGCCATCTCATCCTCTGTTGTCCCCTTCTCCTCCTGCCCCCAATCCCTCCCAGCATCAGAGTCTTTTCCAATGAGTCAACTCTTCACATGAGGTGGTCAAAGTACTGGAGTTTCAGCTTTAGCATCATTCCTTCCCAAGAAATCCCAGGGCTGATCTCCTTCAGAATGGACTGGTTGGATCTCCTTGCAGTCCAAGGGACTCTCAAGAGTCTTCTCCAACACCACAGTTCAAAAGCATCAATTCTTCGGTGCTCAGCCTTCTTCACAGTCCAACTCTCACATCCATACATGACCACAGGAAAAACCATAGCCTTGACTAGACGGACCTTAGTCGGCAAAGTAATGTCTGTCTCTTATACACATCTACTTCACATGAGGTGGTCAAAGTACTGGAGTTTCAGCTTTAGCATCATTCCTTCCCAAGAAATCCCAGGGCTGATCTCCTTCAGAATGGACTGGTTGGATCTCCTTGCAGTCCAAGGGACTCTCAAGAGTCTTCTCCAACACCACAGTTCAAAAGCATCAATTCTTCGGTGCTCAGCCTTCTTCACAGTCCAACTCTCACATCCATACATGACCACAGGAAAAACCATAGCCTTGACTAGACGGACCTTAGTCGGCAAAGTAATGTCTCTGCTTTTGAATATACTATCTAGGTTGGTCATAACTTTTCTTCCAAGGAGTAAGCGTCTTTTAATTTCATGGCTGCAGTCACCATCTGCAGTGATTTTGGAGCTCAAAAAAATAAAGTCTGACACTGTTTCCACTGTTTCCCCATCTATTTCCCATGAAGTGATGGGACTGGATGCCATGATCTTCGCTTTCTGAATGTTGAGCTTTAAGCTAACTTTTTCGCTCTCCTCTTTCACTTTCATCAAGAGGCTTTTTAGTTCCTCTTCGCTTTCTGTCATAAGGGTGGTGTCATCTGCATATCTGAGGTTATTGATATTTCTCCCGGCAAGGCTTAGATGGCTCTAATAATCACTTTGGGGCAGCATCACTATGAATCCTCAGGAAGGGGCTAGTGCTAAACCGGACCTTATACTTTTTAAATGTTTTATCCACTTGTCCAGGCTCTGGGTCCCAAACCCAGAAGGTGGTCCCTCCACCAGCATAGGTACAGGTCTGTTTGGGCCACACCAGGCCCCACGGATTCCTGGTGGAAGTTGACTCTGCCAGTGTGACCCATCCACTCCCTCTTTTTTTGGAAAGGTTAAGGTTTCTGGAGGAAAGCAATGAATTTAATAATAATGTGTTTGGCATGCGTTCAGAGAGGGAGGCTTCTTATACTTCCAAAGGACAGGGCGTGCGTGAGCACCCAGAATCACAGGAGAGAAGCGGTTCTGGCCTCTGTGAGCAGGAAGCTCCCTGCTTCCTGCCTATTTACATCTCTCAGCAGTCCCCGGCAAATCCATCCGGGGATTCACAGGCCACGAGACGGTCTCTGGCTTCCCTTTCAACAGATTCATCTGCAGATGGTGTGCTGCTTTGAGATAAAGCCAGGAGCAGTGCACTCCTTTTAATCTGGAAGTAAGATAGTAGCTTCTCTAAGTAGTCACCGAGCTAGAGCTTCACCTCTGACTCATTGATTCATTGTTTATGTATGAATATTTCCCATCACAAGCAACATATTGTGGTGGAACATGCAAACACGAGTAAGGTGAGATTTATTAGAAAAAAGTATGTGGACACCTAGGTACAATGTAAAGTGGGATGAAATGCTTTAAAACAGAGCTACGCCCGCAACTGGTTTCAGCTGAGGGGGCATCCACGTGGGTGCCAGTTTGCTGTCACGTTGGTCATCTGCCCTCATTTTGAAAAAAAAAAAAAAAAGGAGGGGAGTAAACATCTTTTTCACTGGTGCCAAGGCTGGGGGGCAGGGCAGGGTCTCAATGTAGATGGAACATTATATCCAAGAGTCCCAAGCGGACAGGATTCACTTTTTAGAACCATTTCCCCCCCAAATAAACAAATGCTCTGCTTTTATAAAGTACCCCTGGTACTTGGAAGAAATCAGTGACCATGTCTTATACTTTGTTCAAAGTGGATCAATACTACAGGGTTTCACCACGCCCTTCACTGTGAGAGCAGGTGTCTATGAGACAGTAAGTGAAGTGCCCCAGGGGACCATGACCATGACGTCTCTGTCCTAACAGACCTTCTCGTAACCCAGTCAGCCCATGTCAAGGGACATCCACAGACACCTGCCTCGAGAGGACCCGAACTTCTCAGCACCCACGCCCACAGTGAGCAACAAGGGCAGCCAACACCAACCAAGCACGAGATAAGTGACCCCCTCACCCCTGATGTACGTTCCAGCAGCTCTGTGAGCAGGGGGACGGCTGTCCCTCTGCTTCTATTAAAGGAAAAGGGCCCGGAGAAGCTGACGAACCCTCCCAGCTCCCATGGTGGGCAAGGATGCAGGTTTCTACGCCTCCCTGTTGTCTCTCCAGGTCTGGGTAAGGATACAGACTTGGAACTCAGATCCTCATCAGGAGAGGATACCAACTCAGTAAGCCCCGTGCCTGGAATCTAAAATCACACCTCGTGCAATCTCAAGGAAATGCCACACCACCGCCATCTGCTCCAGGACCCAGACGAGGACTGACGCTAATCCAACCCCACCCACGCTCACCTCCTGATACCTTCTCCTCCAGTTAGTCTGTCTAAGCTCCCTCCCTGGAGGGAAGTCACCTCAGCCAAAGCCAAAGAACACAGATCCCGTGACCTTGGCTTCCAAAGACCCGCCCCCACAGCACGAAACCCTCTCCCGGCCACTGCTCGGGGTCCTCGCCTGACACCTGGGGGAGCCCTGCCAGCAGCTCGCTCTGGTTACTCCCAGGGGACGGCTGTCTCAGTGAATGGGTTTTCTCTTCTCTCTGAGTACATATTCCTTTTTTCTTTTTTTTCGGTTGTCCTGGATCTTCATGGCTGCACACAGGCTTCCTCTCGTTGCAGCGAGCGGGGGCTTCTCACTGCAGTCGGTTCTCTTCTTGCAGAGCACAGGCTCCAGGGTGTGCCAGCTTCAGCAGTTGCAGAGCACAGGCTTAGCTGCTCCACGGCATGTGGAATTTTCCAGAATCAGGGATCGAACCTGTGTCTCCTGCATTGGCAGGCGGATTCTTATCCACTGTACCACCAGGGAAGTCCCTGAGCACGTTATTTCTCACTTCCCCTTTCCTGCCAAAACACACTCTGACTGGAAATCAACCCTGAATATTCACTGGAAGGACTAATGCTGAAGCTCCAAAACTTTGGCCACCCGATGCAGAGAGCTGACTCACTGGAAAAGACCCTGATGCTGGGAAAGATTTCAGCCAGGAGGAGAATGGGGAGACAGGATGAGATGGTTGGATGGCATCACTGACCTGATGGACATGAGCTTGAGCAAGCTCCGGGAGTTGGTGATGGACAGGGAGGCCTGGCGTGCTGTAGTCCATGGGGTTGCAAAGGGTTGGACACGACTGAGAGACTGAATGACAATACCACTCAAATGCTGAACTGGCCTGGACCACCCCCATCTGCCTCACTGTGCCCCCCTAGAGTGGGTAAACCATCCCAGTCCTGGTGCAGCAGACAGGCCACCCAGGGAGAACAGGGCTGGAGCCTTGGGGGGCAGGCCAGGCACTGCCCTGGCCCCCGGTCACCCATCACCTCTCTCGAGGACCAGTGTGAGCTTGGCTGGTTCATGCGTTATATGGTAAGACTGGTAGGAAACTCCCCTGCTATCAGCTCTGCCTCAGTGGGCCAGCTAGGTGCATGACGAGGCATGAACGTGTCCTCATCAGGTTTCGTGTCAACAGTTAAAACAGAAACAAAAATTTCTTTGAAGGGAACGACACACTCGACATTTGCTCTGAGGACCAGACAGAACCACGTATCTGACAACCCACCCTCTCAGTGGCTCAGAATTCAGAAAGAACTCAGGTGGGAGGGCGACGACCCTGCCCTGAGGCAGAGGCAAGGCTGTGCCCACACAGAGGGAGACACTCAGTGTCCCCCATCCCCAACCCCCAGGAAAATCTGCTTGCCTATGGCTTCTAAGAAAAACTGCCACATCAAATTTCCACTTAGACACCCAGAAGGGTTGCAGAGACTTTACACACAACACGGGCTGATTTCTTCCTTAAAGAAACAACAATCGATACACCCAGACTTGTGCCCCCTGCCTCTGCGGGCCCGGGGCAAGCCAACCTCAGCGAGCGAGACCTGCCAGCTGCGTACGTACATGTCGCTGCCCGGGTTGGGTTTGACTGAGTCCTCAGCGGGGAGACAGCACTCCATGATTTCATTGAAGCCTGCGTTCCCGATATTCTTGGCAAGCTGCAAAAACAAAAGTTTGTTTCAGTGCACTCAATTATTAATACCTTCCACCGCTCCACACTACTCACACAGCTGATGATTTATTTAATGGTCGCTAAGAAATAGAGCAATAAAGTGGTTTGCCTTTAATGAAGTTGGACAAAACCCAAACCCCAGAGGTACCCATAAAACCAGAGACAAGAGCGCCTGTTACAGAAGAGGGCTCTCATAAAACGTCCCCTGGACAGAAAGCCTCTATGGACGGGGAGGAGGAGGAACTCGGCTCAAGTTTCTATTCTTTCCCCAACCTCCCGCCTCAAGAAGAACCTGCGCTCTGGCTGAGAGAGATCTAACAGCCTTTCCTCCTGCCAGCAAGCGGCGGACCTGGGCCAGGAAGCCAAGATTCACATTCAGTCATGGTTCTATTTACTGGCTTTGTGACCACAGGCCAGGTGGCTTCCCTAAGCTTCGGTTTTTTAATAGAAAAATGGGGATGATACCTACCTTGCCAGCCTGCAAATAATGATAAAATGGGATTTTACGTGAAAGCATTCAATACACCAAAGCACTGAAAGTGTGACTGTTTCAAGGTAAGGTTCTCACTTGCCAATCAACCCCATGACCTAGTTAGAAACGAGGTTTCATCACTGCTCGCTGACACAGGCTCTGTGCTGGATGCAGTGGGTACCACGTAAACACCATGGCTGGTGGCAGCCAGGCCACCCCAGCAGGGTGGCACCTGGCACACTCCTGAACGGAGGTGCAAACCCGGAGTGACTGGGGTCTTAGGAGCAGGGACTTATTTGTTCCACCCCCAGCAGGCAGCTGAGCACCTGGTCAAAGTGGGATTCTTCAACATCTAGCGAAACAAAGAAACCGAATGTGAACACCGGGCCCAGTGCAAATCGGGTGACTGGGGTCTTAGGAACAGGGACTTATTCATCCTATCCCCAGCACCCTCCTCAACACCTGATGGAGACTGGGTTCTTCAACATCTAAGGAAACAAAGAAACTGAACGGGAACACCAGGCCCAGTGCTCTGCAGCGAACAAGTATTTTCATTTCCCATTTCCACACTGAAAACGGCAACAGTGGGAGCCGTGACACTTCTGGGGCTTCTGCCCTCAGCGAACCACATGGACACAGGCGAGTGGGCTGGGCCCGAACAGCCTCTCTCAGGGGCACAGCTGCGGAACAGCCAAGGGCTCTGGGCTGGAGAAGGCCAGGCTTCCTGGTGGCAGGTCACACGACGTGGAAAGGGGGTCGGGGGGCAGGTGCCAAGGGCAGAGAAACACACCAGCTTCATGATCTGGGTGGGGAGGCTTTCTGAGTCTTCCTAGTCCTTATGAACCAAGTTCGGGATGTCCTGAGCCCCGGGATGTCCTGAGCCCCAGGCTCTCAGGAGCCCCTGCCTGGGCCTCTGGACTGGCCCTGGGGTCTCTGGTGGCAAAACTCCAGGTGCCTTGCTGCTCTGTCTCCGGAGACAAAGCTGAAGATCAGAGCAGCATGCCACAGTGGGTGATGCGGCGTACCGAGAATCTAGACTGAACCCCGGTATCAGAGCCCCGGTTTAGAGTCAGGCACCTGCTAAGGCCCCACCGCTCCACGCAACATGAATGGCGTCCCACAGCCAAACATAGCCTCCTTCAGGGGGGTGACAGGACAAACCCCCGTGCTGCCCCCAGGAGCTCCCTGGGCTGTGGGCAGACGGGAGGGGGCGAAGGGGGAGGGGGATTCCCAGGAATTGGGAGCTGCTTCCCTTCTGCTGGGCTTGGCCGGCTCACAGGGGCCAGCTGGTCCAGGGGGCCACCACGGCAGTGCGTCACAGCTGCCCAGCGCGGGCAATGGGTCACCTCACAGCCTCGCCGAGTCCTAGTGGATGGTCCAGCCTGCAGAGAACCCTCTGGAACCAGGAGCCAAAGCGCAGTGTTTGCAGATGGAGGGTGCAGCGTCATGTCAAGAAGACGGGGGCCCAGCAGGACAGGGCAGGAGCCAGGGCAGCAGGAAGGTGGGTTAACCAGCCCTGACCCACACAGCCTCTGCTCCCAGAGCACTGTCCCTGGACAGGGGGCCTCGTTGAGGGTACATAGGGCCCCAGCAGATCTGGGGGGTCCAGGGCGCTTACAAGCCACGTTGTCAGGGAAGTGAGCCTCAGGGATGGCCAGAACACACGTGGGGCCCTCGGGCAGGCTGGGCTCTAGGCCTGCTCCAAGGGGCTCAGTCTAACAAGACAGAAGTGAACGAAGAAGCAAAGGAAGGGACCTGTGATGAGGGCTGAACCAGCAACGCAGGAATGGAGACAGCAGGATGGTGGGAGAGCAGGGGTCTGGACTGGACGCACCCCCCCACCCCCACGCCCTGGGACTGCATCTCCCTAATGCACAAAGCACCTGAGGACGGGGTCCGGGAGTCACATGTTCCTGGAGGCCTAGGGCACCTACCCTCTCGGGCTCCTGAGCCAGAAAGGGGCTGTAGGTTCTCTCTAGAGATGGTTTCCAGGGTTTGGGTGAGGACAGGGAGCCTCCGGTGCCGTTTTAATGCTTCCAGGTGGAGGGTCACCATTCCTGAGACATTCTGTCTTCCTGTACTTATGCCCCGGAGGAGAGGAGTGGACTGTGGGAGAAAAGACCTCCATGCCCAAGGGGCTCAGAAGGACGGACACCCCTGGGACATGATCAGGATGCAGCGCGGGGTGGGTCTGCCCCTCTGGCCCTGCCTGGGCCCCCTGAGTCCAAGTCTGGGATTCAGCTACCCCCACATGTGGGAACCAGGTCAGCGGATGCAGCGATTTTCAACAGTGAATTGGACCTTCAATCTCTCAAGTGGTTCCAAATCAATGCAGGAAAATGGGGTGTCATCTCCTGGGCCCCCTCAGGTCCCAGAAGGTTGGAAAGCTTGGAGTGCATGGCACACAGATGGACAAAAAATGCTTTGGGAAAGTGAAAGAACTTGACCCTTGTAGGCAGAGCTAAGAAACAGCAGTGAGCTCTAAATTGCTGCCTCCAAAGAAGGGAGCACAAAAAAATACTCTGAAAAAAATTGTATGTTTCTCCTGAGCCTGTAAAATTTCTACTTTAGATATATTTATGAAGTATACAATACACTTCTTAGTAAGTAAGACAAATGCAACTATACATTACATACAGGTCTAGGTTTTGGTGCTCAATTTTTTCTGATAGGGTTTGTGGTTTTTAAAAAGTTCATAATTGTGATTTAAGAATAAGCCTTTTAGCCACCTTTTTAAAACAGCTCTTGTTTAGGCTAGATAAGACAAAGGACCTGGGACTACGTCTAGAGCATAACAGTCACTCAGTATATGGGGGCTGACACTGCTACTTCCTGTTGCTCTTCATAGCCTGAACGGCTTCAATTCAGCCCCAGGTAAAACAACGGTGTCATCTGTAAGGAGGCTCTCAGTTTCTGAGGGTTTTCCTCTCCCCTCTCTCACAGATCCAGCTGTTAGTTCATTTGCTTTACATTTAATAGCTTGTTAACAACCTCAGGAGAAGGAGGCATGAGACGGTCACAAAAAGGGCTTGAATCAGGATTGTGGGCTCCGGGGGTTTCTAACCCCATTCTCTGATGTTAGATGATTTTTAAATTACTGTGGATGCGTGCTATGTCGCTTCTCTTGTGTCTGACTCTTTGCGACTCCATGGACTACAGCCCGCCAGGCTCCTCTGTCCATGGGATTCTCCAAACAAGAATACTGGAGTGGATTGCCATTCGCTTCTCTAGGGGACCTTCCCAACCCAGGGATCAAACTCGTGTCTCTTATATCTCCTACATTGGCAGGCGAATACTTTACCATTAGCACCACCTGGGAAGCTCTTTAAATTACTGACTCAAATTCAATTACAGAATACTGAAGTTTTCTTTAGTAGCTTCATTTACAATGTGAAACTGATCATATGAAACTAGGAGTCTCATATCAACAATACTGTTCTATGAAGGATCTAAAAATCGGAGCCAAAATCATAATCTTCTGTGTTAAGGAGGAAATTTATCTTTTTAAAATCTTTGCTTTTCAGGAGGCCTTCTGAAAGCAGAGTTGCTTTAACATCTAAGGGTATTAAGCTGGTGCGCGCCAGTTAAGATGGCACAGCTTCCCTGAACTAATCAAATTAATACTTCAATTACCCCAGTTTCCTTCCACTGAATAAGAAGTGATTCCAGGAGAAGGAAAAGGGAAGAAAAGATGACTGCCAACCAGCCACCTTCACGGACGCTGCTAAAATCACTTGACTAAACATGGGACTCCAGAGTGCTTGAAACAAAAACAAATTTAAAAAGAAATGGTGAAGCACCACATCAGGGGAAGCCGTTTGCAAGACAATTTAGACAGAATTAAAGACTTCCATCATGAGGCTACGCTGAGGCCATTCGGGGGGATGGGGCGGCATTTTACGGGGTGAGCATCTGTCTGTTCAGAACACAATGCCGACAGGAAACGAAGCTGCCTGCTCATGTCTCTGCTGTCTCCACCAGGCTGTTCAAAACGCCGTCTCATGTCACAGCATCCCCCGTGTGGGGCTGGGACCCTGGCTCGGGGCAGGCTGCAGCCTCGGACACCCCGGCAAGTCCTCCTCCAGTTCACCCTCGTATCTCTTTCAGAGAGTCTAGTTACCATGTGCGACCCCAGAAGACACACTCCGATGAACACACCAGCCCAGGACCCTGACACCACGGCTCTGTGAACTTGAAAAGCTCACAAAGGGAGCAGTCAGTCCAGTTGGAGGATTAACACGTTATGACATGCGGATCATTCTTCTGGGAAGATTTTGTTCCAGTTCTTCTGGAGGAGGATATGACAATACTTGATAGTTCTTACTATGCACCAGGTGGAATTCTAAACACATACATTCACACCCAGGATGTGTGTGAGTCAAGCCTTCAGGAGATCTTTTGTTCAGGCAGCATCTGTCTAAACAAAATAACCGGGTGCTTTAGAAAGGCTTGAAATTCTCATGCTTTACAAGTGTTACTAACACCTGACACACTCTACACCTGAGGAGTAAGGGTCTGGGCGTGGGGTCACGCCCACAGTAACTGGGTTGGGATGACAGGCGGGGAGACTTCCTCCTCCTGAGAGTGGCTGGAGTTCAGGGCAAAGAGAGGGTGGGAATAAACCCCAAGTGACTCGGGCCTCTGCCCTTTGTTTTTCTGATAATCACGGAGGAAAAGAGGCTTAGGTAAGGGAGTTTAGGCAGAGATTAGACATCAGAAATAGTTGCAGCTGTCAGTTAAGCGGCCTCTGCCTGGATTTCTCCATAATGGCTGAGTTGGTCAGATTATAAACGCCTGAGAGATTACATAGATGAGGCTCTGAGAGACAGGAAGGAAGCTCTGAGCCAGGGATCAGAAGTCACCTCCTCCTTTCACTGAGACGGAAACATTTTCCTTCCAGCCCTCTTTGGCGCTTTCCTCTGCAGTAGGCAACAGTCTCATGCAGACCATCAGATAAATTTCTGAGACGTGTTTAAGTAGGTGTAACAGATGTGCTGGTATCAGGCTCCCACCAGCTTATACGAGCTCAGCTGTTAAACAGTCATTATTAAAAATTACATTCTATAAACTCACGATCAAATAAACTATACTAAGGAATTCCCTGGTGGTCCAGTGGTTAGGGTTCTGCATTTTCCATTGCCGGGAACCCAGGCTTGATCCCTGGTCAGGGAACTAAGATCCTGAAAGCAGTACAGCGTGGCTTTAATATAAAAATTATACTAAAAAGAAAACAGTCCTCAAAACTCATCACTTCTGATTTTACTACCTCTTACTATTCTGTTTTTGAAGATACTTGCAACAACAGCATTTTTGTGGGGTGAACTTACTATATGTGTGTGACCAAATCTCTTTCTTACGGCTCATTCAGTGACTCACACGGTGCCCTGAAAATGGCCCCAGTGGGAGTGTTTACATCATGTGACTGAGCAGACTACAAAGCAGGACGTCTTAGCCTCCCAGACAGCTGGCTGTAGACACTGCCAGGGATGGGGAGGGGGATACGGAGGGGCTGCAGTAAGGTTTATGCACTCCCCGTGGGGTGAGTCCTCGGGGGTTAAGAGTGTGAGCTCTGACTAAAGAGGCCCCCACTCCAGACCTGGTGTGTGGATAACATATAACCTTGGGCTTGTTACAACATTCTAAGCCTCAGTTCCTCTTCTGTAAAATGGGGATAATATACCAAGGCCACGGGGTTGAAGAGGAAATGAACTAATACACACAAAGTGCTTTGCAAAGTGCCTCATGCAAAATCAGCAATTAAACCTCAACATAAACCAGTTAACACTTCTCACTGTTTCTTTTTTCTTTTTTAATCACTAGGTTGCAAAGAGTTGGACATGACTGAGTAGCTGAACAACAACAAGGGCTGTATAGCAGCTACCCTGGTTTAGCAGTGCTCAATGAAAATACACGTGACGGTTTCACGTCTATGCTGTCCCCAGTTACCAACGTTTCATGTCTACACTGTCTCCAGTTACCCAGGACACTGCCTGCACACACAGATCTATGATGGAGCCTGTATGCATTATGACATTAACAATAACCGTACTATGTAACAAAGAATATACTGCTTGGGTCTTGCCAAGGATATAGCTTAGTTTTAAACTTCAGTTAATCAGTGATGCTACTAACTGGGCTACCAGAACCTACTGTAGTTTTTCCCAGCTTTGTCTTTCAAGACCATAAAGGAATTCCTTGGAAAGACACGAAGGATTTGTTTGACAAGATAGTTCAAAATGCATTACAAGTTCAGACACGTCAGTTCCAGAATGGTCATCAATAAGACTTACGGCCCCTCGAGAGGTCTGTTGACCACAGCAATTGATTTTCTGCCAAGACTATTGCTCTTGACATTAAAATCAATGGTAATCAATATCCTCTTAATATTTACTGTCCAATGCTTGGCTATCTCAACAAAGAACTTCAAATACTGCCTTCTAATCAGCAGTTACAGACTCTGAAAACACTCCAAAGAGCTCACGCTTTAGGTGCCCCCAAAGCACTTGCTCCCTGCTGGGATCACAGTCTCCAGGCTCTGAAAGTCACTTTACAGAAAATGCTTCAACCTCTAATAGTGATCTATAGTGCATTATGTGTATTGCTGAACCAAGAATGAGAGGTTTTTTTTGTTGTTGTTTGTTTTTTAAAGAAATACAGGCAGTAGAAGCAAGTATCACTATCTCTCCCAAAAGGCAAACAATAAGGGGCAGAGAAAAAGTCCACCCGAGGCTCGAGCCAGGTAGTGACTGCAGACTCAGCAGAATCTGGCTGACGTCTCTGGAGAAGGAGTCTTTCCTGTCTCTGGCCTTTGGACTCCATGTCCTCTCAATGCCTGGGGTGAATCAGACTCTGCCAACACTCACACCAGTCTCCGCACTCCTTTATGAGTTCACTTCCATTTTAGTCATTTAAGAATAAAGCTTTGCAACCCTCAACCTCTAGTAGCTGAGGAAGAGGGATTATCCATGAATTTCTAATTACCCAAATGGACTTGGCAATATCAACAGCTACCAGGCCCAGGGGAATTTTAGGAGACCAAAATGGAAACCTCACATTCAGCTCATCTGTGTTCACTCCAAAATTCCAAAATCAAGGGACCTAAAGCTTACCAGGAGTTCGGACGTTCCTAACACGTCTAACGTCAGGGATTGCATCCTGGAGTAGTGGACCCCCAGCTCTCTGTGGATCCCGGAACACTCGATGCAGGTCAGAATGCCAAGGTTGGTGGAGAGCCACGTAGGATCTGCCAAAGACAGCAAAGAACACTGAAGCTTGTAAGGAGGGGGCCAGGGTCAGAATTTTGTTCTTGTATAGTTACTACTCAACATGGAGTTTTGATGCACCATACAGTGGGATCCTGGGTGCAGTGGGAACCCTCATCCATCATTAATTACCACCAGTGGCTCAGATGGTAAAGAATCTGCCTGCAATGTGGGAGACCTGGGTTCAATTCTTGGGTCGGGAAGATCCTCTGGAGGAGGGTATGGCAACCCACGCCAGTATTCTTGCCTGGAGAATCCCATGGACAGAGGAGCCTGGTGGGCTACAGTCCATGGGGTCGCAAAGAGTCGGACATGACTGAGCGACTAAGTACACACACAAGTCACACACAGTGCACACAGGCACGTATTTATTCCCCTTCCTACAGCTCCACCTGCCCATCCTTCCATTCATTTAATCAATACTCCCAAGGGACAGGGCTGTGTGTAGAATAGGACACAGTACCCTCTAGCGGTCATGGGTCCCTGGACACAGAACACACCTACCAGCAACCATCAGCAAAGGGGACAGTCTAGTGCCACATGGGGGGAGAGTCAAAGATGCTAATAATGCCAGCAGAGAGCACATACTATGCACTGATGCCAAGCTCTGCTCAGCACAGAGCTGAAGCAATTACGTAGGGACAGCTCCACCTATAACAAGAGCTTCAGAAATTACAGGTGCTTTCCTTTAATAGCTCATTTAACACATACAGGAGGATCTGGATGCACACAGGGCTGGTGCCTTCATGATCTTGCTCAGAGAGGCCAGGGGCCTTGCTTGATGCTGCGGAGTCAGACCGCAGCCCTGCCTTTACCTGGGTTCAAGCCCAGCTCGCAGTGCATGTTCACTTATTCATGAAAGGGTCCCAATCACAGTACTCAGTCAAGAAAGGTCTGCTGCACGCTAGGTTTACTGAAAAACTCTGAATTCAAAATAAAACACACTTGAACATGTGAGCACAGTCTGGAAGTTCAATTCTCTTTAGAACTGCTTGTTTGCCCTCAGAAACTCCTTACAGGTAAATACCGCAACCTTGGTCATGTGAATCGTGAAGTTATTTTTAAAATGTTCAAGTTATAAAAATTTTATCCGAGTTTGGAAACACTTTTGGGCACCTGTCTCCACTTCCCTAGACCTATTCTGCTGTTATCAATTGTGTCATGGTTAGTAGACACAAGGTTTAATATGCCATGCCATATTAAAGTAGGCTATTAATACTTGAGAGTCTTAGCATTGTCTTAGCATTTTAAAACAAAAACGTTGTAGCTCTGACTTTCTTTCTTATAAGAGTGTTTTAGAAGGACTACAAGGACAAGTACTACACGTCCTCATCTAAGAAAAAGGTACGATTTACTACTTTTGCTACCCACCTCATCTCCTGCCAAAAACATGTTATTAATGGTCCAAGGCCTCACGAGGTAATTCGTCAAATTACCCCCAAATATAGCCTCCAACCTAACAGGAACCCCCTGCCCCCCACCATGGCATGTCTCAACTGTTCACACCATCTTTGCTTTGTTTTCAATAAAAATCATCATCTAGAGGAACGAGAAGGTAAGGGGCCATCCTAACCAAGCCCATTTTACAAATATTCAGAAAACACTTCTCTGCAGCTCCCCTGACCAACACCATTCCATCTGAATTACAAGGGTAAGTCAACTCTTTAAACTTTTAAAGTACTGTTTGTTAAAATCTACAATGATAATTTCTGTCCATTAAAAATGAAAGCCAGTGAGTGTTAAAGTCGCTCCAGTCGTGTCTGACTCTTTGGAATCCTAGGCACTGTCACCCCCAGCATCCTCTGTCCATGGGTTCTCCAGGCAAGAACACTGGAGTGGATTCCCATGCCCTCCTCCAGGAGATCTTCTGGACCCGGGGACCGAACCCATGTCTCTTACATCTCCACGCTGGCAGGCAGGTTCTTTACGGCTAGTGCCACCCAGGAAGCCCAGCAGGATTTATCAAAACTCAGAAATAAAACCCTCATTTCACAGAACACGGCAGCTGGAAGGGGTCTGGACTGGTTCCTTCGCTTTCCAAACAGGAAAACTGCCATCTGACGAAGCCAGTGGCTCTTCCTGGGTTACCGGCTAGACAGAGGCTTAAAGCTGCCGCAGACACAGTACAAAGAGGGGATAGATCAAACCCCGGAATAAGCCGCAGCCTCCAGCCAACAGGGACCGGTGACCCAGCTTCCCCCTCGCTGTGTGCTTCTGTTTTCAGTTCTCAGAAAGCATTTAGGAATTTCACCTCTCTCCCCCCTCCGGGGCCTGTCCTGAGGGCTGGGAGGCAGGCACCCTCTGCCCACACAGTCTGCACACAGTTCAGGAAGCCCGGGCCGGGCTGGGCTGCCCTGAACTGGACATGTGGCAGGACAGTGGAAATCCGTGACCAGGTTCCACAGCCCCCGGGCTGGGAGGGGCCGCTGGGTCACCTGGCGCCCCGCAGTCACAGCACACGTCGTTGCCCGCCATGCCCTGGACCTCCGAGATGATCTCCTTCGTCAGCTCCTGGACGATGTTATTTTCCCCTGTGTTGTCATCTCCCTTAAATGCGTTGTTCAGGGCTTCTTCTTTGCTGTTTTGCAGCACGGACATCCATCTAGAGGAGTAACAGTGATGCTCTGTTAAATCCCAAGGACAATGGCCCGTCCCAGGGTCCTCCGCTGTGTAACTTACATTTGACACTCCGGTTCGTCCTCGGCTTGAAAGTGGTACGTCCTGTCATCTGCAGGGCAAGGAGGGGGTTTTTGTCAGTTTTAAGCCTGGACAGTAATTCACACACAATTCCAAAAGAAAGTGGTTTGTAATTAACCTCGGGAAGAGTCTAAACTCCGCTGGGAAGTCAATGATTTGTGTGCAATCAGGCACTCCCACCCCTTCACAGGCAGGCCCTAGCTTGGAAATTGTGGCTTTGTGATGCAAATTAGCGAGCCGCCTTGGTTCCTCCACTCAAGTCTAAAGAGAAGCAGTCTTTTTTTTTTTTAACTCGCTACAGAGTTGGTCCCAATTGCTATGGCCCTTTGAATAGTATAAAAGCCCTCTCTAAAGTAAGGATCTTACAAGCTTTCTGGGTTCTTAGCCCAAAATGTGTAACCTCAGTCCAGTTGTGGGAAAGCCTCAGAGGAACACAAACTGAGAGCCAGGTGACCAAAAAGCTGACCAATAATTTTCAAAGTATCAAAGTAACAAAAGACGAGGAAAGATACGGGACCACTGCAGTCTGTAGGAGACTAGAACAAAATAGCAGGAACATTGTGAAGCCCTGGAACAGAAAAAGGACACTAACAGATGAAATGGTAAAATGTGAATAAGATTCTCAGTTACAGGCATCGCAGCCATGCAAACATCCTGGCTTTCACAGCTCCAGACATGGCCTGGACGTGGTTTAGATGGTAAAGAATCTGCCTGCGCTGCAGAACACGTGGGTTTGATCCCTGGGTCAGCAAGATAGATCCACTGGAGTAGGATCACCCCAGTATTCTTGCCTGGAGAATCCCATGGACAGAGGAGCCTGGTGGGCTACAGTCCATGGGGTTGAAAAGTTGGACATGACTGAGTGACTCATACTAACTAGCTAATAGAATCAGGCAGTTCTGTACTAAGCTGTCAGTATTAGGAGGGCTGGATAAGGGATATACAGAAATTCCATCTACAATCGGTCCAGAAACAATGTAAAAAAGAAAGTTAAACTTAAAACAAAAAAAAAGAAAGAAAAAGGGGTGAGGGAGATCCAAGTTCTGTAGACAGCAGGGCAGGGCCTATACTCTGGGTTCACAATAAATGTCTGTGCCCCTCAAAGTGTGCAAACACGGCATCTCCAGCCTCCGCTGTTATTACACTCGTGCAGGCGCTTGAGTCCTCAGGAGACTTCTGGTGAGCTGGCGGAGAGGAGCCCGAGGCCCCGAGAGGTGAAGGGGTAGGAACGAGTGCGCCAGGTTTTCTGACTCCAGGTTCCAGCCTCCTCCTGCCCTTCTGACACCCAGGGGAAACCCCACCCCCAGCCCGGTTACTGAGGAAAGGAACGGGGTTTAAGAGAATGTGTCAAGTTCAGAAAAATAAACTTGATCCTGCAGTGTAGATGTTAGTGGCCAAGTGGGACGTCGCTGCCTGATGCTAGGAAGAGAGAAGAGGTCACTCTCCCCACCTCCAGTCTACCTGGGGTACAGGGCCTCACCCACCCCAAGCAGACCCCGGGTCCTGGGGAAGCCCTGGCCACGGGAGGTTGTCCAGAGGCCCCAGTCTGACATCAGGCTAACACCCTCCATTCTCCCCAAGTCACATCACTACCAGGCCAGGCCCCGAGGAAAATCAAGGAGATGGGGACGGCGGGGGAGGGGAGAGCAATCCACGTCTGTAGCTAATTCTGTGCTCTAGCACATGAACAGTGGGGAGCGGGGGAAATTCTCCGTGAAAATTGTCAGATAAGAATTCCCTGGCATGCACACTAAATAAGATGCCTTTACACCAAGAACAGTTCCTAGCAGCTTCAGCCGGAGGGAGAAGAAGAGCAAGAGGATGCGGTCGGAGCCCTGCTATGCCGGGTCCCGGGCTGGGCTGCTCCTCCACTGCGGGCTCGGGCTCCAGCTGGCCACCTGCCCTCCATGTGGACCCGGAGGGTCCGTCCCACTCAGGGGACTGACCCAGCTTCTCCTCCTCCCACCCCACCGAATGGACACGTGATCTGAGGCTAACAGCTCAGGACTTGGATTTGTAAATGAGGGGGGAGGGGAGAGGATATTGAGGGCAAGGGGGTGGATGTGCTCGCAGAAGGGCTGGCCTGGCCACAGGCACATCCTCCTTGAGCAGCCAGGCTCACAGACAGCTTGATCAGCACGGCAATCCCCCTCCGGGGAAAAGATGGGTAAAGGAGGATCCTGTGGGGAAATGGCTGAAGCCGGCAGTCCATCTGTTCCTCTTCTGGGCTCTCTAGGTGAGAGAGCCAAGCTGCCTTTGCAGGGTGAGGCTCAGGAGGAACGGGTGCTCCTGGGGGCTTGGTGGACCCACACCGGAAACTGCACCCTTGCTGCCCATCTGTAGCTTGACTTGTGTTTCCCCACCACTCACGTGTGTTAAGAGAACAAAGGTGTCTTAGTGATGTGTGCCCCCAGCAACTCACTCAGCAGGAAAAGTCAGGCAGAGTCAGGCCGGAGGCCGATCCCCGGCCTCTCAGGAGGCTGATTCCCCTGCCTCTCAGAAGGCTCATCAGGCCAGGGTCTTCTCACTTTGCCCTGTCTCCCTTGATCGTCCCGGGGGCTGTGAGCATTAAACTACATAGTAAACTCCCCAGCCTCAATAATACAACCCCACACACGTCTTTAAGAGCCTCGCGATCTGAGAAGAGACAGAGGCTAATGAGACAGCATTTATCTTCAGGGGAGGTCGAGAGGCCTCACACCACAAAGGAGCAGTCTGTGGGGTTCTTCTGGATGTGCCCCCAAAACAAGCAGCACGCAGGAACAGAAACGCTGGTTCTATGGTGGAAAAACAAGTTGATTTCCAACCTGGGGGGTCTCAAGGGCTCTGCTGGGGGCCGCGTCACACCAACATGGCAGCGTTTCTAACATCCCCCAAGTCAGAGGAGCTCTGAGACAGTCGCCCTGTTTTCACAGTAAAAGGACTGTAGGCTGGAGGGGTGATCTAGCACAATCTCCTTGTTTACAAAGAGGAAACCGGAGGCCTGGGAAGCGGAGAGGGTGTGGCAGGTTTGCAGAGCCCCCGAGTGGAGCAGCTTCATGTCATGAACCCAGAAGACCGGCAAGCTGACCCTAGTCACCACGGGGGAAAGAGAGGTCACTGGAAAAAAGGCATTTCTCCATGAAAACCAATTCTCCAAAATGCACTGTTTGAAATGGGGTTGATGCCCTAGACGAGAGTTTAAAATAATTTCTCTGCAGCAGAGTGTCTGAGAAAGAAGCTTACGTGAAATTAGGTCAAAACACTTCTTCTCCTCGGGGTTGGTTTTCACTTGGCAGGTTAACAGGTTAAGCTTTGCGGGAGGCCGGTTAGCCTGTTGAAAGACAAAAACAAAAAACAAAAATAGATCTGGGTGGAAAGGAATGGGAAACCACAGCATCATTCCTCATCAAAATGCAGCAAGAACAGGGTGTCTCGGGGCTGCAAAAACAGCGACCAGAAGGCAGGCTTTCTCTGGAAGGCACGACACAGGCACCTGGCAGGGTGTCCCTGGGTCTCGGCTCCCAGGGGGCAGCTGCCTCTCCCTGCAAGGGACACTCGGGGGCCCACACCCCCATCCGGGTGGGGGGGCAAGTGATGCTGGGCCAACTTTGAGGTCCAAGAACAGTGGGCTTCCTGCGATCAAAATGCTCCCTGGCCAAAGCCCAGAGGCACTCTGTCCTGATCAGCTGGGAACACAGGCTCCCAGATCAGCTTCTAGTGACCTCAAAGTGTTTTCCTGAGCACTTTCAGGGAGAGTAATCTCAGGGCACAAACATAATAGTGAAATCATATCCCCGGCTTTCTGAAATAATGACAGATGACAGATTCATGATCCTTAATGCCAGCCATCTGTGACTGAACTTTCCACAAAACTCACCTCATTCACATATGTATCCCCTCCCCACTCCACGCACAATGGTAACAAGAGATCATAGCACCCTTTTGTCAGAGACGTGGCAAAAATGACTACTTTACTACCATTTCAAAAACTATCATACCTAATTCCCAGAAAGCAAAGGGCAGAGGATAAGAAGATAATTTCAGAAAAAAAAATAATTCCAAATGGCAAAATGCCCTTGGAAATCTTGGAGAAACCTCCCAATATGGATGGTTTGTCTTACCACCCACCACGCTGCTAAAGCAGAGACCGAGTCAAATGTCTCAGAGTTCAGCCGTTCTTAATCACCCTTCCCAAGGCCACCAGATGAGGCAAGAAATGGCAGACGCCTGGATGTGGGACTAACTGGGACACACACTCACACGCATCCATACCTGGGCAGACCAGCGTTTACAGACCCACCTCCACTGAGCTCGGAGTCGAGAGTGAGGGCCTCCATTCCAAGAGGGCTGACCCCAGCAGCATGAACAAGGGTTGGATAAAAGGAACTTGGGAGTGAGCAGGAGCTGGACAGACAGGGTTGGGCTGGACCCTCCTGGTCACGGCCATGCTGCCCGCATCCCTCACGTGGAAATCACGGGGTGTCCATCACAGCAGATGCCCAACAGATGCCCCGGGTCATCAGAAATCCATGCTTCAGGACTCTACGCTCGGCCTGATCCAGCACACCTTGACAATCCCAAGCACCATAAATCCAGTTTCAGATCTGTATCAGGAGAGTTAACTGGCTCGTCAGGAACCAGAAGACCTAATGGTATATTTCTATAGTAGGCGCCCACACCACCACAACTGCAACCAAGCGCTTCCCCAAGGGGCTTGGCCCACAAGAGGTATCCATCTACTGTGTTCTCTCTCGGGATCCCACAACTGTTCAGGTGCACTCAGGAGACGTTCCTGGACTACTTCCAAGTGCTGGTGTCCACTGAATCTAGCTACGGGAGCAGTGAAAGGGGTGATGACAGATTGTGGTCAATGCAGAAACGCTCCCATGGACGAGAAGATGATTTTGAATAAGAACAGACACTTTTACTCAGTTGCTGCTATTGTTCTTGTGGTTATTATCGTATGTGCGTATAGGAGGCAGGCACTGTTGAAAGCATTTTTAAAGAACTCACTCATTTAATTCTCCTAGGAGGAACTGCTCACCATTTACAAAGAAAGGGAGCCTGGCAGTAAATCTGAAGATGCAGGCACAGTGTGGGAGCACTGACGCCAACTCTGGAACCAGGCAGCCTGGCCCCGGAGCCCGAGCTCCTGACGGCCCTCGACACGGCTTCCTGGGAAGCAGAGCCACTTCTGGATTACCTCTCGGGGTCCTGAGTGCAGCAAAGAGTCACACTGGAGTGAGCGCTCCCCTCCGTCCGTCCCCCTCCAACCTGCGTTCTTCCGTTTTCCCTGGGCAGTTGGGAAAGCGGTCCATTCTTACTGAGACACAACTCCTCTCAAAGACAGACTTCTGACTTCACCGTGAGCGCGCCATGAGATACACAAAATACTGAAAAAATATCCAGTGCCTATCTATGAAATAGGAATGACGACAGAATGAATGTGGCCACCGTTCCAAAAGGACAACTGTGAGAATGGGCCATGACACACAGAAGAAGACCACACTGAGCTGTTCCGAATTTTACACGAACAAGGGCTTGCTACTGGCCCATTCAGATTAATGATGAGCTTGCCAGCAAAGCTGTCTGAAAAATTCATGGGAGAAAAATTTTAAGCAGATAATATTCTATCCATTAAATTCCCTCCGTGCTACAATTTTGGGGGTAACGCTCCCATCATTAAAATTCAGCTGTGGAACAGGTCCGTCTAGTTCATCAGATACCAATGTTTCTTGAAGGCCTAATTTGAAGAGCCCTAGGTTAGTAGGAAAAAACTCAGGAAGGAGCAGAAAACAGACCTACACCCCTAAGTGTCTGCTATGAAGATACGGGTTATTAGTGAGGCTCCGTTTTAATCAGGCTATTCCATTTTCCCCCAATTTGTCAGGCTTTTAAAAAGGAAGCTTATATTCTTCCTTCTGCCTGATTGATGATCATTAAAAAAAATTTTTTTTAAGATTTTTTAAGAGCCAACAGACTCTTCTCTTCCAGCCTGGTGCTGTCTCCAGTCTTTGGCAGCATGGCAAAGCAATGAATCTGGCAAGGAGGATATCTAATTAGAGTCATTTTGTCCCAAGGATAACTTCTTTCCGGTGCCAGAAAACACAATTAGCCTTGGCTAACGGGGAATACCAACTTGGGCTTCCTACTGAATCCACCCCGGATGTCATCATTGCCCCTCCGCTGAAACACAGAAGACAATATCGCGTGCACCAAAGGCTGCCAGCTCCCTGGGAAGAAACTAGCTTTCCTAGCAACGCGAATACATCCCAAGCTTCCACACGACTTAAAGACCTGATTCTCAGCTGGGTGGTGGACTCTGTTTTTAAGATTCCCATTTACTTGGTCGAGTCTTGGAAAAACTGCCCCCTTTTTTTCCCTGATGATAAATTAGCACACTAAGGGAGATGCTGGCTGAACAGGTAAGCTACACAAGGAGCCAGATTCAAACCAGACCAAACCAAACAGGCCTCTCTCCTTTCTCAGTGGGGGTTCATTCACGTGGGAACGCTCTGTGGGTGCGGTGGCACTGGGGTGTCGGGGTCTGCCTTCTGCAGCATGCAGGGAGCCCTGCTGAAGAAAGAGGGCTGACTTGTTTCCCAGGGGAGGCAGAGGGACAAAGCCCCCACCTGCCACTTTTCTGGGCTGGAGGCAGAGGCCATCGAGGCCAGGCAGCTAAAGGCAGGAGGAGGCATCCAGAGAGAAGGACTCCCTGGAGCAGAGCCCCCGAAGAGGAAATGCTCACTCAGCACGCGGTGGCGTGGCGAGCTGAGCGGTCACCACGCTGGTAAAGCTGGTCATAACTGTACCATCTGCTGAAAACTGGGACAACCGGCCACATTAAAGAAAACGAAGCCTCTGTATCTTTTAAAAGGAAGCTCAACCAACAGAAGTGATGAGAACCAACGCTGTCAGCAAAAGATTACCAGAAATGACCAGGCCTGCTGTCATCTCTGAAGTGCAGGCCGAACCACTCTTTGGTTCAAGCTGAGGCCCTGGGTCTCGTGGACACGCCAGTGAAGCCGAAGAGACCCGATGACTTTAGGGCTGTAAACAAGCAGGCAGGGAAACCCAGGCTTACTTTATAACAGTTGCTGCACTGAGACAGTAAACCTGAGTTAAAACAGGGTAGAGAACAGCTGGAAAGCAAACCACAGAATCACAGATGTCAAGGCAGGAAGGGAACCTGGCCTTCCTCCATTTTTTCCATTCTCCACGTTAAAGAGGCTTGATGACTGAATCAATCTGCTTTCCTTAGTCTACAGCACTGTCACCCTGACACAAACACACACACACACACACATACACAGATACACACATACACACACACACCCCCTACATGGACAGACACCCTCACACACACACACACACACACAGACACACACACACCCCTATATGGAAAGACACCCTGACACACACACACACACACACACACACCCCTCTATATGGACAGACACCCTGACACACACACACACACACACACACACACACACACACCCCTATATGGACACACACACACACACACACCCCTC